>CM031955.1:35114683-35612183 GCA_018749465.1 Paracanthobrama guichenoti
TTGGGCGTATTCTGCCCACGGAAGGAACCGGTTCCAGGTGTTCTGTTGGTGGCTACAATAGGACCTCAGATATCTCCCGATTTCCTGGATCTTTCGTTCCGTCTGGCCGTTGGTCTGGGGATGGTAACCAGAACTAAGACTCACGGAGACTCCCAGAAGGCGGAAGAAGGCTTTCCAAACCCTGAAATGAACTGGGGCCCCGGTCGGAAATGATGTCTTCGGGAGGCCAAAGTGACGGAAGACTTGGTGGAACAGGGTCTCCGCCGCGTTTCCAGAGCCGTGGGCAACCCTTTGAGAGGGATCAATTTGCAGGTCTTCGAGAACCGGTCAACAACCACGAGGATGCAGGTATGACCTTCAGATGGAGGCAGATCCGTCAAGAAATCCACCGCAATGTGGGACCAGGGCCGGCGAGGGATGGGTAGTGGCTGTAGCTTGCCTTCTGGGAGGTGGCGTGGAGTCTTGGAAGTGGCACAGACGGAACAGCCTTTGATGTAGCGGGAGACATCACGGTCCATTCTGGGCCACCAGTAGCGGCCCGTAGGAGCGAGAGGAGTCCGCTGGCTGCCTGGATGTCCAGAGCCCGGAGAGGTGTGGACTTGTTCCAAGAGGGCAGACGGAGTCGAGATGGTACATAGACCTGCCCCTCTGGAGCCCCAGCGGAGCCGGTTCCTCGCGAGTTGCTTCTGCAATCTGATGGTCCAGGGCCCATTGGATGGGGCTCACAATCAAGGCTGGAGGGAGCACGGGTTCTGGAGGTTGTGGATCATGGTCAGGGAGAATTGTCGAGAGAGCGTCGGCCTTCTGGTTCTTGTCGCCTGGTCTGTAGGTCACTGTGAAATTGAATCGGGTAAAGAAGAGTGCCCAACGAGCTTGACGTGGGTTTAGCCTTCGTGCTTCCGTAGGTACTGCAGGTTTTGATGGTCTGTTATCACCTGGAATGGGTGAACTGCCCCTCCAGCCAATGCCTCCACTCTTCTAAGGCCAGCTTGATGGCCAGCAACTCGCGGTTTCGATGTCATAGTTCCGCTCCGCCGGGACAACTTTTTGGAAAAGTAGGCACATGGATGGAGTTTGGGAGGCTCACCCTGCCGCTGGGATAGCACGGCTCCTACCCGGTACAAGATGCATCCACCTCGGCGACGAAGGGCAACTGGGGATCCGGATGGCTGAGGGTAGGAGCCGTACAGAAGGCATGCTTGAGGGTCTGGAAAGCTTGGTTGGCTTCTGGTGTCCAGGACAGAGACTTGGGCCCGTTTACGTAGAAGAGATGTCAATGGTGCGCTGATGATACTGAAGTTTCTTATAAACCGGCGATAGAAGTTGGCAAATCCTAAGAAGCGTTGAAGTTCCTTGATGGAGGTGGGTTTGGGCCAGTTCCGTGCATCGCGCTCACCTTCCCTGGTCCATCTTGACGCCGCTCTGGGTGATGATATAACCGAGGAACTGGATGCTGCTGCGGAGGAACTCGCATTTCTCCAGCTTCAGGAAGAGGTGGTATTGGCGGAGCTTGGTCAGGACCTGTTTGGCGTGTTGATGGTGTTCAATGATGTTCTTTGAGTAGACAAGAATGTCATCCAGGTACACGATGACGAAGACGTTGAGAATTCTCTGAAGATCTCGTTCATGAAACCTTGGAATACTGCAGGAGCATTTGCCAGACCGAATGGCATGACGAGGTATTCGTAGTGTCCTGAGGGTGTAATGAACGCTGTTTTCCACTCATCTCCTCTTCTGATCCGGATTAGATTGTAGGCGCTGCGTAGATCTAGTTTAGTGAAAATGCGAGCCCCCGCAGCTGCTCCAGAGCGGCGGGGACCAGGGGCAGTGGATACCGAATTTGACCGTGGCGTGTTCAGGTGTCGATGTCGATACAGGGCCTCAAGCCTCCGTCCTTCTTACCCACGAAGAAGAAGCTTGAAGCGGCAGGGGAAGTAGATGGGCGAATGAACTTTTGTTGAAGAGCCTCCTTGATATATTCATCCATGGCCTGTTGCTCCGGGATGGACAGGCGTGGATTCGTCCCCGAGGGAAGGTGGCCCCAGGCAGCAGGTCGATGGCACAGTCCCATGGCCGGTGAGGTGGAAGTTCCGTGGCCCGTTGTTTACTAAACACGTCCTGGAACGCCCGGTATTCGGCAGGGATCTCAGGAGGCGACGAAGAATTCTGTGGGCTCTCAATGGATGTGGAAGCGAGCGGGAGTTGAGTGATTCTGTCGGAGGTCTCAGCGGGTTGGGACTTCCTGACGATGGTTGAAAGACAGTTCGTTAAGCAGAAAGAGCTCCATTTTAACACTTCACCTGAGTCCCAGCAGATCATCGGGGAATGTTTGGACATCCACGGGCGCCCCAGGACGATGTCCGTAGTGGCTCCTTCCAGCACCAGAAAAGTAAGTTCCTCTAGGTGGAGCCAGCCGATTTGGAGCTGAATAGGGGAGGAGACGTACCGAATGCATCCATGGCCCAGGGGCTTTCCTAGGATGTTATGGGCTCGGAAGGGACGATCAAGGCGGGTCTTGCGGGCTTTCAGTCTGTTAAGTAGGTTGGTGGATATGAAATTCCCCGCCGAGCCAGAATCCATCAACGCCGAGGCTGAGACAGAGAGATCATTGACAGTGACTAGAACCTTCGTTAGGGACATCTTGTGGATCACCGGCATAGTGTGAATCGTACTCACCCCTGGGCGTGGTGGTCGGGTCGGACACTGGATGCGGGTATGACCCTCTCCACCACAGTACAGACATAGGTGCAATCGAATACGTCTCTCCCTCTCTGCAGGTGTTAGTCGGTAGTGGTCCAGCTGCATAGGTTCTGGTGCTGGAGGATCTGGTGCCCTTGGTGGAGATGGGACGTGTAATGCAGGGGTTTCTCTAGAACAGGTGGAGAGGTTTTGTGCTATTAAGATGGATTTCTGAATAAACCTTTCCAAACCATAACTGTCATCATAGATGGAGAGGTGAACACGGATCCGGGGGTCAAGCCCCTGGCGGTAGACTGCCAGTAGGGCCGTCTCGTTCCAGCCGCTTGACGCCGCAAGGGTGCGGAACTGCAGAGAGTAATCTTGGATGGACTGGTGGCCTTGTCGTAAACTGAGAAGTTGGTCGTTAGTGGAGATTGTGTCATTAGCGTGACCGAACACATCCTTGAAGTGACTTACGAATACTGTGAGTGATTGCGTGACAGGGCTGTTGGAGTCCCAGATAGCGCGCGCCCACTGAAGCGGCGTCCGTTAAATAGCGAGATGATAAAAGCGATCTTGGCTCGTTCGGTCTCAAACTGGCGTGCATTAATTTCGAAATATAACTGACACTGCAAAAGAAACCGCTGCATTCTTCCGCCTTACCACCGAAGGCGCTGGCGAGCCATGGGACTGGGTGAGGCAGATGTAGAAGCACTCTGCAGGACATGGTGGAAGGCTTGCATTAAGTCGAATAATGGGTTTCGTTCTGGAGCGGCTGCTGGAGCTGCCGCTCCGCCGGTTATATCTTCGGTCTGCTGAGGGGTCCGGTCTTCTGTCATGATAAACAGGCGGACGCGGGCGTAAGTGACTCCAGGTATGTTTATTAATAGCAAACCACTGAAGAGGCACGGAAGGGACTGAAGAGAGACAGAAAAGGGCTTAAATGTAGTGGAGATCCAGGTGGTGTTGTCCAGGTGGAAAGCGATCACGGAGATGATACTGGAACACAGGCAAGGCGGAATAGGAACCACAAGCGTGGGAGTCGGGTTGTCAGAGACGAGACCGGACAGTGAGTGCAGGCTGAGGCAACATTTAAGGGTGTTGGTGATTAGTGACAGGTGTTTCAGAACTCGGGTGATTGGGACCGTGTGGGAGGAGTGATTGAGTCTGGTGTGAGGACATGGTTGGATCTGTGACAATAATGTACGTTTATGTAATTTATTCATATTCACATTTATAATAATATAAACATAATATTTTAAACACCTTTAAAGTAACAGAAACAAAACAATTTTTATTAATATTTTATATATATATATATATATATATATATATATATATATTAAATAATATATAATGTATTAATATAAAAATATTGCATTTATATATATATCTTACATGTTATGTCATTTATTAATATTCACATTTATAATAATTATAATAATATAAATATAATAATATTTGAAACACCTTTATGTAACAGAAACAAAGCATTATAATGATAAATGAAATACAATTATTTAAATATTTGACTACAAAAAAAGACTTTTGAAATATATATATATATATATATAGAACTGGTAGACATTAATTTGAGTACAAAAAGAACTATTCACTAAAATCAATCAGACTACTTAATGCTACCAGAGAGAACTCGTCATTTAGGAGACATGAATCAGAATGGCCTTTTTGTGAAGGATTAACTTCATCATACCACATGATTTGAGGGATACGTCTGGGATTAGTCACATGCCAAAGTTTAAAACTTAGAGTTAGGGATGTAAACAATCCACAAACCTCTTACGTATGAGAAATAGTAATAGTGATGCTTGCCTTAGCAAGAGCCACTAATTAAAAACCTACGCAGAGATGCCTATTTATAGCCGTGCTGTGAATGGAAAAACACTTTAGGACCTGAATACAATGAATGAGAGGAGCTGTGGGCTTTTACACAGGGGCCACAGAGCTAAATGTTACAGTTTAATAGAGCCCCTCTGTGCCTGATGAGTTACAGTGGGAAGCGAGGACTGTAAACACACCTAAACAGCTGTCAGCCGCTTCCTGTCCTTAACCGAGCCCTCGCTGGCAGGACAGCCTATTGTACACATGGCACCGTTGCCAAGGCGATGTCAGCAAGCTCTGGGACCTGTCACAATAGGTTGTGTTCTATCTCCATGGCAACTGAGAGCCAATCAAGAGTAATGGGGTGGCGGGACGCAGAACGGATGGGCTTCCTCACCGCAGACCCCTGTGTGGATAATTAAAATAGGAGAGAAGCCAGAAAAACAGAACAAGGGCATTTGTTGAAAGCGGAGTGTTGGTTTCATGGCATGTTTCCCGCTTTGTAAGGCACTGTGTTGTGCAAATGCTGTGCATACAAATCTAAAGGTGTTTTTTTACTCACTTAAAATGAATGTAGATGTTGACATCCAGTAGAAGTAATGTTCTTTATATATACACCGATCAGGCATAACATTATGACCTAATATTGTGTTGGTCTCCCTTTTGCTGCCAAAACATCCCTGACCCGTTGAGGCATGGTCTCCACTAGACCCATGAAGGTGTGCTGTGGCATCTGGCACCAAGATGTTAGCAGCAGATCCTTTAAGTCCTGTAAGTTGTGAGGTGGGGCCTCCATGGATCGGACTTGTTTGTTCAGCACATCCCACAGATGCTCGATTGGATTGAGATCTGGGGAATTTGGAGGTCAAGTCAACACCTCAAACTCGTTATTGTGCTCCTCAAACCATTCCTGAACCATTTTTGCTTTGTGGCAGGAGCATTATCCTGCTGGAAGAGACCAGACCAGGCCACCTTCTTGCATTGCTCTGTGGTCCAGTTCTGATGCTCACGTGCCACTGTTGGTGCTTTCGTCGGTGGACAGGGGTCAGCATGGGCACCCTGACTGGTCAGCGGCTATGCAGCCCCATACGCAACAAACTGAGATGCTCTGTGTATTCTGACACCTTTCTATCAGAACCAGCATTAACTTCTGGAGCAATTTGAGCTCCAGTAGCTCGTCTGTTTGATCGGACCACACAGGCCAGCCTTCACTCCCTACGTGCATCAATGAGCCTTGGCCGCCCATGACCCTGTGGCCGGTTCACCACTGTTCCTTCCTTGGAGCACTTTTGATAGAGACTGACTGTACACTTGCTGCCTAATATATCTCACCCAATAACAGGTGCCGTGATGAAGAGATAATCAGTGTGATATAATGTTATGCCTGATTGGTGTATGTATATATACACACTCCAGGGCTGTTGAATGCTTGAATCTGATTGGTGGACAAACATTCTAAGGTGTGCAATTAATTTCAGGGAAACGAACGGCTAAAGTAGATCCAGGCAGGTTTTGACCGCATTACAGTTCCATATCACTTCGCCAAATGATTTCAGTTATTTCAAATGTCTTTACAGCCGACACAGAGAATGTGAGTGTGAGTGTGTGTGTGTGTGTGTGTGTGTGTCCTGCTAAACCCCATAATGTCCCCATAAAGAGGATAATATGTTAAATCCTTGTCCTTGTGGGGATATTTTTTGGTCCCCATGAGGAAAACAGCTTATAAACCATACTAAGTAATTTGTTTTTTTGTTTTTTTTTAAAGGTGATGCTTGAGTATTTATGTTTTCTTGAGTCTGAGCTGCTTTACTGAACCCTAAATTGGATGACCTTTCACCTCTGGATCTCACTTTCCTACAGGCATACAGAGATTAGACATGGCAGATGTCTGCTGAAACAGAGAGAGGAATATAAGAAATACAAGAATGAAGCGTAGAAATCTTAAAAGGCGCAGCAGCAAAGCAACAACAAAAACAGTTTAATTAAGAGTCAGAGAAAATGACATGAATGTTTTGGCACACAAAAAATCTTGACTAACATTATAAATATATAGGGGGAAATTACATGTACAATTACATATAAGTACATTGTGAGCGTGTTTGTAAGCCAATATTACAGTGTATATTGCAAGCCGTTAAATAAAATGTACTTCTAAAGAAGGATTGACTATTGAGTAACTCATATTGCTGCAATGAATTACAAATGACATTTACCGTCTAACTCTCTAATGAAAAAACAGAGCCTCTTAGCAACGTTTAGCCTCACTGGACAGTGCTTTCAAATCTGCTGTGAAGTGATAAATCCAGAAAAGTTTGTTAACATCTTCTGTCAGGACTTTGATTAACTGACACAGAGACGCCATTACGCCTGTCAGAGCACAGTAAAGAGAGCCATGCATCAGACGCATGACACGGCCATGTGATTATGTGTGAAGGACGACGTCCAAGCCTTGTGGGGAACGTCTCTGAGCATTCAAGATGATGTCAAAATATATTCTGTCATATTCCCTCGCAGCGCTCATAACAAAATGCACCCACAGGGTTGGGTCTGTTGGCTCCAAGACGTTTTGGCAGTTTGCGGCTAGAGATGTGCATCCTCACATTTCAAGATGAATTTCTGCTGTCAAAGCATTTTCTGGCGAGCTGTCATCAGTTCAAATGAGGGCAAAATTGTGTCATTTTATACGGCTAATTTGACTGGACAGCCAATTCCGCTGCTGTCATCAAACTATTTCTAAAAGTTTTTAAATGTGCCAAGAATGTTTGGAATTCAGGCCTTTCTACATGCAAGCGAAGAGTGACACTTTTTGCTGCATCATGCAGAGATTAAAAAAAATAAAAAATAAAGGCCTGTTCACACTAAAGACTATAAGTATGGGAGAGCGGGGCACAACCTAATGCTTTTTGACTGTCTCCGTTTGTGTAAATCCACTTAGAGTTCAGAGTATTCATTTTTTCCCACATTACACTCATAAAAATGCTGGGTTAAAAACAACCCAAGTTGGGTTGAAAATGGACTAACCCAGTGATTGGGATGTTTTAAGCAAACATTTAACCCAACCGCTGGGTTAAAACAACCCAATTGCTGGGTTAGTCCATTTTCAACCCAACTTGGGTTGTTTTTAACCCAGCATTTTTTAGAGTGTAATTTCACACGTCTAGTACAATTCTGTGGTTTTGTTTCATTAATACAGTGCACACTTTTTTCTTGATTTCCCCCTGAAAGAATGGAAGTGAAATGTGACAACATGCCCCATAGGTGGGGTTCATGTAACATGTGAGGGGTACACTGTAACATGACCAAATGACAGCTTAAAATGTTATCTGATATAATCAAAAAAATATCCAAGACAAACTAAAATACAATTATTAACTTTTAAAATAAAATAATGGCATTTTTATCATTAAAAAAATATATAAAATAAAAATAAAAAATTGAGTTTGACCACAAACACATCGCTAAACAGCTATACAGTCAGCACAGTTCAAAACATGATAATAATGAATCATTTCTGAACACTGACTCTCAATCTTTATTCACCCCTTTCTCATGGTTTCTCAATAGGATTCATAAAAGTATAGAATATAATATCATATTTCTAATAGGGGCTGTCTCACTGTGACAACATGCCCCACCGGCTCCACTGGGATTAAACCCGGCTCGTGTCTTCTGCTGTTAGATCAGCATTAAAGAACCATCTCAACTGTTCAATAACAGATTATAGAAGATTACAATAATATCAGATTTGTCTTATTTTAATAAACACAAAAAACAGAGATGAAAAATAAACTTAAGAAATGTACTTTTGCTATGGTTAAATAAATGTTCAGTGATATCTTCCAAAGATTTTTTTCATTTTGGCACAATTTTTTCTCTAAATAATGTTGATATGGCAACTAGTAAATACACAAAGTTTCGTCATCCTGGCATGTGTGGAAAGTGTTAAACCATGCGTGTTACAACGAACCCCGCGTTAGGTTGTGCCCCGCGCTCCCCTATAACGTTTTATCATTCTAATTACGGAAAAATCAATATCATTCATATCTGTAGCATAAACAGTGGGAAGCAGGTTGCATGCTGAAGTTTAAATCTTAGTGTTAGGTGTTTGTTCAGCAAACATATTTGTTTAATCTGAATTTAACCTTAAAATAATCAAATTTACAACTTTAATGTACAGTATATATACACCGATCAGACATAACATTATGACCTATGAACATTATGAACATTCCCCATTCACCATTATGAACATTATGAATAACAGTGATGATCTCTTCATCACGGCTCCTGTTAGTGGGTGGGATATATTAGGCAGCAAGTGAATATTTTGTCCTCAAAGTTGATGTGTTAGAAGCTGGAAAAATGGGCAAGCGTAAGGATTTGAGCGAGTTTGACAAGGGCCAAATTGTGATGGCTAGACGACTGGGTCAGAGCATCTCCAAAACTGCAGCTCTTGTGGGGTGTTCCCGGTCTGCAGTGGTCAGGATCTATCAAAAGTGCTCCAGGGAAGGAACAGTGGTGAACCGGCCACAGGGTCATGGGCGGCCAAGGCTCATTGATACACGTGGGGAGTGAAGGCTGGCCCGTGTGGTCTGATCAAACAATGGTTCAGCAATGGTTTGAGGAGCAAGTTTGAGCGAGTTTGAGTTATTTAACCACTGTATAGGTAAGAAAATTATCTAAAATATTGTATTTCTCTGAAAACTGCCGCATTTTCCATTGTTTAATCAGAGAGGAGAAAGTTTTGAGCTCAAGAGAGTCTTTTATTTACTGACATAATATGAAACAATAATCTGGCCTGTAATAAAAAAGTTCAGTGCTTTATTATTTTCGTCTTTAACCCTCAATCCCAGGTTTCTTCCTGGTCCTCGCACACCTGGTGGTGCTTCAGGAAGGCTTACAGGAGGATTACAGGTCTGTCAATCTCCTGATCGCTGGCCTGGAGGCACACTTAACCCAACCCTACACTCTCAACTCATTCTGGGGCGCCGCTCACCCTGGGCAACCAAACATTAATGCATCGGTCCAGTAAACAACAGACCAGGTGTGCCAAAAAGAAAGAGGAAAAAACAGGGCAAAGTCAAAAACTGAATTTATGTCTGTGAAAAATTTCACTCTAGATGGCACAGTCCTTAAAGGGTTAATTCACCTTGAAATGAAAATTCTGTCATTAATTATTAACCCTCATGTCGTTCAAAACAAAGTTTAATTCTCGTGGTACGCATCACGTTTAAGCTTCATTCCAAAAGCCAATGAGGTTCATTTCTAAATTCAATCCTCTCAATTCATATAGATTAGTTTTACGATCTCTTTATGAACTTTTTAAAGCCTCAAAGTGGTAGTTGTGTAGCTGTCAATAGAGGAACAGAAATCTCTCAGATTTCATCAAAAAGATCTTCATTTGTGTTCTGAAGATGAACGAAGGTCTTACGGGTTTGAAACGACATGAGGGCGAGGAATTAATGACAGAATTTTCATTTTTGGATGAACTGTCCTTTTAACGCAACCTGATGACAGTTACATTATTTATTACATTGCACAAGCTGATTGGTTCCTGTCACATCTGCAGCCAATGAGATTGCTGCTCAACATTTAGCTGTTAGCATTTGCTATAGCAGTTTGCAGAGCACTCAGAGTTTCTCAGAAACCCTTCATCTTCCCCAGCTCCACCTGTATAGATCTGCTGTGTGTGATTTTATATATGCTGTATGTCTCACATGCTCACATAAGTGTATTGGTGTTTGGCTAGGAAGCACAATGCTATTAACAACTTCTGTTAGGTTATATAATATGGAGTTGTTTATTATGTTGGTTGTTCTACAATATGCAGAGGAAAGACATACACATTTTTTTGAAAGTGTCTCATGTTCACCAAGGTTGGATTCATTAAAAGATGAATTAAATTAAATTAATTAAAATATATTTTTGAAACATTTTAAATTTTAAATTAAATTACATTTTCAAAGCTGAATTTTCAGCATCATTACTCCAGTCTTCAGTGTCACATGATCCTTCAGAAATCATTCTAATATGATGATTTGCTGGTCATTTCTGATTATTATCAATGTATTATTAAAAAATGATTACTCTCACTTTTTATGAATTTAATGTTCCATGTTGAATGAATGTGTGTTACTCTGTTCTCATGAATGCTACAGCAGCAAACTGAATGGCTTATATGGCTATTATAGTGCACATGACAACAAGCATTGCATGCAAATAACACCAATGTTTTGGCCATGTTTACATCTCAACCAAATATAAAAAAAGCATAAATAAAATAGACAGCCTCCATTAAGTTTGAGAGAGTTAAAGCATTAGATAAACAAGCATGTCTCTCACTTCACAGATGATATCTCCCATAATGCATGATGAACTTGTATTTTGACAGCTCCATGCCGAGTTATCTGGTTAATTAGAGTGCATTGACAGAAATCAGGTGACTGGGGTGTTTCACATTCCTCTATCTTCACAGGGCCCTATGGGTTCATGATGGAACTGACTGTGAGATTAACTACATTTTGAAAAATAACATAAATATATTATTGAGATGAAATCCCCTCTGAAATCCAAAAGACTAAGTAATGTTGAAAAATCTAATTTGTCTAGATTTGCATTTCCTAAGATCTACTGCATGTACTGCGGTTATAAAGTGGAGTGTTTCATCAAACTGATTTTAAAACGGGCCTGCAAGGACCTTATTTTATGAGATTTGAAGGAGCTGATGTCAACTGGATACTAAATCGATAATTCATTGTGCTTATTAAACATACCTTTTAGGATATTTTTGGAACCCATTCATGGGAACTTTTGACAGTATTCTTATTTTTGCATTAGTATTTTGGTGACAACAGATTCTGCCCTAAATTCATTTTATTAATTGAGCCACTGTTACGGTGGGATGTTTAAACACATTTGTTCACACTTTTCAGGGGAATAATGTAATTATATATATATATATATATATATATATATGACCGAAACCACACAAACACACACAAACATGTATGTGTGTATGTAGTTTAGGACAGTAAGTTGTTTAAAAAAAGAAAATGGGGTCACAAATAGACAAACCCACCTGTTGGGTAAATTTTTCACTTACATTTGTACCCCATTGGTTGGGTTTTTCCATATTTTACCCAAATTTGGGTTAAAACAACCCCATTTTTTAGAGTGTACTCTCTATTTTATTGGCACTGGTCATTAAAAAACCACCAGTTAGATTGTGTTTTCCCCAGTCCTGTAAGTGTGTGCTGGCAGTTCCTCATCAGAAAGCATGGCACAATGTGTCTTAAACAGTCTTTCTGAGAATATCTGACTGCACATTATTGCTCTGCTTATTCAGCAAAAGAAAATATACAAAAAGTCCATGACATGGACCAAGCAAGCACGAAGCAAGTCCAAGAGTCATTTCCTACTATCCATCGTCTGATTTACAGTAAATATTTATACATCTTTATGCACTCAGCAAAACCATTGAAGCAATCTCAGCAAACTTACTGTTTGTGTATTTATGAGCACCATTTGGTTGTTTTCAGTACATTTAAGCCATTTGTGGGTTATTGCTGCACTTATGCATTTTTGGATGTAAACAGAAGGTTGTGTGTGAGTTTTCCTGATGGTTTTGCTGGGTTGACGTATGGAACTAAACAAACCCAGACTCTTAAACATTCAGCCTCCAACTTTGTTTGTCATTCTGGCTACGTGGACGCATCCCATGATTCTTTACAGCAGTGCTCTATATACATATACGGCACAGCTGCCTCTCACATTCTGCTCAGATTTCAAATGCTTCTTTTAAAATGAATAAAAATACACACAAATACACCAAAATGCTGTATTTCAAATATACATGTTCCATGCCTTATTATTGACTACACTCTAAAAAATGCTGGGTTAAAAACAACCCAAGTTGGGTTGAAAATGGACTAACCCAGCGATTGGGTTGTTTTAAGCAAACATTTAACCCAACCGCTGGGTTAAAACAACTCATTTACTGGGTTAAAACAACCCAACTTGGGTTGTTTTTAACATAGCATTTTTTAGAGTGTACATTATGTATGTGGCATCACTAACAATTTTACACTACCGGTCAAAAGTTTGGAATAATTATCACCAAGGCCGCATTTATTTGGTCATAAATACATGACATATTACAATTTAAAAATATATTTCTATTTGAATATATTTTAAAAAGTATTTTCAGGGTCACATGATCCTTCAGAGGTCATTGTAATATATTATTGCTCAACTTTAATAATAGTTCTTATTATTATCAGTGTTGAAACAGTTGAAAAGAAAAGTTTTTGCTTAATATTTGTTTTGTGGAAAACATTTTTTTAAATGGAAATCTTTTGTTTTTGATCAATTGAATGTATCCTTGGAGAATAAAAGTATATATTTATGTATGCATTAATGTATTCATTCATTTTTATTTTGTACATCCCAAACTTTTGAATAGTAGTGTATCACAGTTTCCACATAAATATGAAGCAGCAAAACTGATTTCAACATTGATAATAATAAATGTTTCTTGAGCAGCAAATCATCATATTAGAATGATTTCTGAAGGATTATGTGACACTAGATGCGTTTCCATTACAGATTTGAGCAAAACTTCTGCAGTATTTTCTAAATGTCGATAAAAAACTATTGCGAAATGACGTTTCCATTAACCGCTGTTATGCATCAAACTTATTTTTTTCCATCATTTTTAAAAATTATGCCACGTATGTTGGTAGGTTTATGTATATCCCAGCCAACACTAGCCATTATTTTTAATCGGAGACATAGGCGTGTTATCCAAGCATTAATGACAAGGAAAGCCCTTTACGCTTGCCATGTGTGAGGTGTTTGTGGGTGTTTCTCCCTCATATCTGCTTCAAGGTCTTCATGATAATGTGGCATTTCTTTGTTTAGAATCCAGTATTCCTGTAATTCTCTTGCCTTTTATGAGTTTAATAAAGAACTCTGTCTCATCCTTTACATACGCCAGGTGACCTGTAGATGCAGAAAACCATTCTTTCCATTGCAGTTTTGCAAAAATTGCCTTTTTTCAAAATGCCTGAAAAGCCACATCATGCGAGCGTAAAAACATTTTTGTGATATATGGGAGTTTTTTGCAAAATTGACGCGTTTTGATTGGGCGCATTTTCAATTCACAATTTCAATTTGCGCAATTTGAAAGGTAATGGAAATGCCGCTAGTGATGACTGGAGTAATGATGCTGAAAATTCAGCTTTGATCACAAAAATAAATTATATTTTAAAATATATTACAATAGAAAACAGATATTTTAAAGAGTAATAATATTTCACATTATTACTGATCAAATAAATGCAGCCTTGGTGAACATGAGACTTCCTTCAAAATCCTAATTATTCCAAATTTTTGACTGGTAGTGTAAACCTGACAAGAAGTTTCCACATACACTGAAATCGGTTTCTTCTTGCTGTCACAACATGCATCTGCTTGCCAAGGAGATCAACCGCTGTATTTCTGTGATTTAGCAGAACTGTTATTAACAGAACCTGAAGAACATTGCCTAAATCCTGCTGTTTTCTCTCCCAAACCCCCTCAACCCGCTTCTGGGAACAATGGAACATTGTAGCCCAAGATTGAAGCCTTGTGTTGGTTCTTGTTCCTACAGTGTCTTTTCTTCACTTTATTCTCCTTCCCCAGCTCATATTTTCTTTGCGTGCTGTTTTATTTGTATGAAATCTGTAGCGGGCAGGCTTATGCAGGTGGGAGGCCTGGTAATTCAGCGAGCGCGAGTGTGTATGCATATGTGTGTGACCTGCGGGCTACCCCTGCACAGTAGGCCCTTTGTGTACGGCGCAGGTTTATAACACCTCCACACACACCCTCGCCCGCCTCCCTCTCTTTTTACAGTATCTCCTTTCGGTCGCTGCTGCAGCACACGGCCCAACATCACCCTTAAACACAGACTTCATAATGCTGCCAGCTCTTTATGCTGCATTGAGTCCAGTCAGATTTTCCACTGAGATGAAAATGTCTTTGATGCATGTAAGCCAGCCGATAATTGGCATGCTTTGTTACTGATTAATTCTTCTTTTCTGTCATTTATGGTGTGTTAAGAATGTCTAAGTAAGCGATGAGTGTGAGGTCAGATATTATATGAATAGGTTTATATCAATGTTTTCCAGAGCCCCTCCAGTATTTCCTGCATCTAATCAGCTACACAGTCTTTGCCAAATACAGTGACTGGTATCAGGTTTGTTTTTCCCACTGCGCTGGAAGTTTGCCTTTAGCTTGTCTTTTTCAACTTCCTGCTGACATTTGACCTTTCACACCTTCTTTACCTTGAACTATCAGCCCTCATAACCCAGTTATAAAGACCTCTTGTGTTGTACACCACCACTACGGCCCTGTTTACACCTACAGTAGATGCGTTTTATTCGATCGGATCACAAGTAGACGAGGGAGACACATTCCCGTCTACACCTGGTCTGTTTTGTCCATTTTCAACCACTTTTGTCCTGATTTCTTCAACTTTATGGACGGGTAAATGTATGGGTTTTTTTTCAGACCTTTCAATCTAATGGACAAAATAAGTGGGCAATTTACATATGAACGCATGAACGGAAAAACATACGGAGAGCATCAGCTTTCATTTCTGCTCTGACAGCCGCAAGACACGCCGAACGCTGTGAGTGTGTGTTAGAAATCAGGAATGGAGAGAGAACATTGGTACGTTTTTCATCTTCAAACCAAACTTGGGTCTTCAGCAAACAAAGTTTAAATTCCATCTGGCTAGTGTGCTTCCCATAATGTTTACAGTAGGCAGAGAGTAAGCGGTCTTTTAGTGGCTGTTTGAACACATGAGTGTCTACACTACAAAAGCAATCCAGTCGAATAAGTTTTCGACTACCTCTGTAAGTGGTTGAAAGTGAACAAGCTCAAAACGTTTTAGACTCTGTTTACAGCGTCTAAACGTTTTAAATACTCTATATTTAGCGTTGTTCATTTGACCAAACGCATCTTAATACCAGGTGTAAACAGGACCTATGACAGGACAGGTAACCTTATACTTAAAGGGTTAGTTCACCCAAAAATGAAAATCCTGTCATTAATTGCTCACCCTCATGTTGTTCCAAACCCGTAAAGCCTTTGTTCATCTTCGGAGCACAAAGTAAGATATTTCTGATGAAATCTGAGAGCTCTCTGACCCCTCCATAGACTGCAACGTAATTACCACTTTCAAGGTCCAGAAAGGTAGTAAAGGCATCGTTAAAACAGTCCATGTGACTCCAGTGGTTCAACCTTAATGTTATGAAGTGACGAGAATACTTTTGTGCGCAAAAAAAACTGTATTTACAACGTGAACTGCGTAGGAGACCGGCACAGACGAGAAGAAATTGTTGAATAAAGTCGTTATTTTTGTTTTGTGTTTTGCACACCAAAGTATTCTCGTCGCTTCATAACATTAAGGCTGAACCTCTGGAGTCACATGGACTGTTTTAACGATGTCTTTCCTACCTTTCGGGACATTGAAAGTGGTCGTTGTGTTGCTGTCTATGGAGAGCTCTCGGATTTCATCAGAAATATCTTAATATGTGTTCTGAAGATGAACAAAGGTCTTACGGGTTTGGAATGACATGAGTGTGAGGAATTAATGACAGAATTTTTGTTTTTGGGTGAACTAACCCTTTAACAAAAAAAATATGATTAGAACTATTAAAGGTTTTAGTGATAGACCAATATTAGTCGGATCAAATACTGTAAATGGCTGATATTTGTTATCTGTCCCACTTTGTTAATAAATAATAATAATAATGTATTTGTTATTCGTTTGTATATTATTATTAATTTAACAAATAATAATAATTTCATACATATATATATATACATATATATATATACATATATATATATATATATATATATATATATATATATATATATATATATATATATATATATATATATATATATATATATATATATATATATATATAAATGTGTACTAGAACAGAATTTATTGTAATCAATTTCAATACTATATTTTCTGAGAACATGCACAAATTCACTGTTAATTGTATGCCTAATATGCCAAAAAAACTGAATTACATGAATCACGTAAATTATAGCATATATTTTCAATTCAAATGATGAAATTTTGCATTACTGGATATTGCCGTCCGTCGTTTAACATCATTTTAACTTCATAAAAAATTAATATTTGCCAACTTGCATCTTATCTCACTCTCTTTCAGGTTAAAACTGAAGCGGCACTGGAATTCATTTCCAGTGTCTGTGAACAGTAAAGCCCCATCTTCTTTGAGTTCATTGGCCATCGCAATCAATTTGACATTAAGGAGTGCTGATGCAAACCAGCCTCAAATGCAACTTTTAAAACTTTTTGTCATCATAACAACAAGCAGAACAGCATCAAGAATATCAAAAACTGGGCCATATCTGATTACCGTTGGAGACTTGTTCTCCTCAGTGTCTATGGTGGTTTCAACCCTGTGCTAAATGCTTGGCAAGTGTACACTTTTCACATTGTTGTCATCCTGACTCCAAATATTTACACACAAACATGTTTTTATTCTTCTGTCTCCACTAGCCATTGTTTCTACACAAACTTTGAGATTCATCCCACTCACATGCAATAGCTTCAGAGAATGCTGGAGACGCCCCTCAATCCAGCTCCACACTATCCCCCCGAGCAAAAGCCTCGAAGCCCTCTCTTTCCACACAAACCACATCTTCCCTGGATGAGTAAAAGCACACAGTGAACAAGATGATCCATCAGTTAGAAAACAGAGACGGTCAGTCTGGTGGATATTGCCAAGCTACTTGTGGTTTTGCCTCCAGCACAAGAGAAACAGAATCTCCTGTTGAGGCACCCACAAATAACAGCATAATCAATGTGTACAAACGATTTGAGCTTGATAAACCAACCACAGATTGACCACAAAAATATTGCAGATATTTCGCAGCACCAGACGTAAAATAACACGTTTGTGGTTTAGACCCAATGTGAAATGCTTGCTTAGGTCCATTTTCACTGACTCCAGTGTAATATCTGTGTATACAAACACGACCGGAGCCCCTTCAAGGCCACAGAACAGAACCACAGATCGCTTCTGTACCGCTGCTGCCCATTATGCACCCAAATCCAGCCCCAAAGCTTCAGACTTCACCACCTCCGGCCCCTTTGTTTATTTCTTCAATTTTCCACAGAACCGTCATACCACGTTAGCATGCAACGTTTTCAATTTTGGGCCTTATGAAGTTTGAGGCAGGACTTTGTAAGAATACCGAAGGAATGTAAAGCAAGGGGGGGTGTGAAGAAAGAGAAAAGAAGATTTATAGTGCTCTCCCTTAAAGTCAATATGAGTTTCGGGTTTCATCAACGGGGCTGCCCAGATTTATGTTTAATAAGTTTCAGGTGGTGAGGACGGAGGGGGTGGGTGGGGGGGGGGTTTTGACTATTTTAGCCCAGCGCTGTCAGAACCCACAGCAATGCTTCAATTTGCACGGCAGCAGCGCGTCTGGAACAACAGAGCTACCTTTGTCCTGCAGACGGAGATGGCGGCATGGAGCTGTCGAGCACGTGAATCACAAACACACGCCTGCCGTGAGCTCAACCTCGGCTGACAGCAGAAAGATGGAGGGCCACATCAATAGCTTATAATCAAAGACAGCAAGAAGTCTGGAGTAAACTGAGCACTTATACAAGAGATTGACAAGCACCTATTAAATTGAACATGTTTGGTCATATTTCAGTCCAAAAACAAAAGGGAACAGTTTTTACATGGAAATTAAATAACCACATTCCCAGATGCCAATTGCCTACTATCATATAGAAAAAAAACAAATGTGTGTGTGTGTGACTTTTTTTTCCATTCAGTGCTCACCCATTCTTTTGTCTTAACTTTCTCTCTCTCTTTGTTTTTAACTTTCACCTTTTCTTTTCATGCTTTTGTGTCTCTCCACACCCTCTGACAGACGGGCCTGCCCCTGCTCAGGTAGTGAGAGAACAATAACCCCTCTGTGTGCGGGAGCGGCAGGCGGGACCCCCTCAGGCTCGAGGGAGGAGAGAATGAGGTGGGCCGGGGCAGGACAGAACGTGTCGGAGGAGTGTACACTAAACATATGGGGGGAAATATCTCACTGCTACTTCCTGTTAAAGTTGACAGCTAATCACTGCTGGAGAACCTACACTGTTTACCACTTTATACTGCTAACAAAAAGTGTTAGAGACAGACATACAGACAGACAGACAGACAGACAGACATATAGACACACAGACAGACAGACACACAGACATACAGACAGACACAGACAGACATATAGACACACAGACGCAGACAGACATATAGACACACAGACAGACATATAGACACACAGACAGACAGACACACACACAGACATACAGACAGACAGATAGACACACAGACAGACACACACACAGACATACAGACAGACAGACATATAGACACACAGACAGACACACACAGACATAAAGACAGACAGACATAGAGACACACAGACAGACAGACACACCCACAAACATACAGACAGATAGACACACAGACAGACACACACACAGACACACAGACACACACACACACAAACATACAGACAGATAGACACACAGACATACATACAGACAGACACAGACAGACAGACAGACACACAGACAGGCAGACACAGACAGACAGACACTGAAACGCACAGACAGACAGACAGACAGGCAGACAGACACACAAACAGACAGACAGACAGACAGACAGACACAGACAGAAAAGACAGACAGACACACAGGCAGACAGACACACACACACACACACACACACACAGACAGTCAGACAGACAGACAGACATACAAACAGACACACACACACAGACAGACACACACACACACACACAGACAGACACACACACACACAGACAGACACACACACAGACAGACAGACAGACAGACGTAGACAGACACAGACAGAAAGACAGACAGACAGACAGACAGACAAACATATAGACACACAGACAGACAGACACACACACACACACAGAGACAGACAGACACACACACAGACAGACAGACAGACAGATACACAGGCAGGCAGAGAGACACACAGGCAGACAGACACAGACATACAAACACAGACAGACATATAGACACACAGACAGACACACACACACACAGACATTCAGACATATAGACACACAGACAGACACACACACAGACATACAGACAGACAGACACAGACAGACAGACAGACAGACAGACACACACACACACACACACACACAGACAGTCAGACAGACATACACACACACAGACACAGTCAGACAGACACACACACACAGACAGACAGACACACACACACACACAGACAGACACACACACACACACACACAGACAGACACACACACACACACACACAGACAGACACACAGACAGACAGACACACACACACACACACACACACACACAGACAGACAGACAGACACACAGACAGACAGACAAAGACAGAAATACAGACACACATACAGACAGACACAAAGACAGAACTACAGACATGCAGACATACAGACAGACAGAAATACAGACATGCACACACAGACATACAGACTGACAGACGGATAGACAGAAAGACGGATAGATAAGACAGACAGACACATACAGTAATACACACAGAGACACACACAGACAGATAGACACAAAGACAGAAATACAGACATACAGACAGACAGAAATACAGACATGAAATACATACAAGAAAGATATGTATTTCATGTCTGTATTTCCTTTGTAAATCCTCATGTATTTCCTTTCCTGTAGCTCAAACAATAAGAGTGTGGCGCTAGCAACGCCAGGGTCATGGGTTTGATTCCCAGGGAAAGCAAGAACTGACAAAATGTAAAGAAATGTGTTCCTTGAATGCAATGTAAGTCGCTTTGGATAAAAGTGTCTACCAAATGCATAAATGTAAATGTAAACATGCAGAAATACAGACAGACAGAAAGACAGACATGCAGACACAGACATACAGACTGACAGACGGATAGACGGATAGATAGATAGACAGACACACAGACAGACAAATAGACACAAATACAGAAATACAGACATGCAGATATACAGACTCACAGACGGATAGACGGATAGATAGACAAATAGGTTCAATTGTACACTAAAGCTAATATAACCAGAAAACAAACTAATGTATTTAACTATAAAAAACAAAAATCACATAAAGGGACTCAAATAAATAAAAGGAGACAAAACACACACATACAACCAACATGATCTTCATGACTAAAATGGTTTTGACAGTCTCTTCTGGAATGATATTGCGTGGAAACAAACACATGAATATGAACATATGAAACTCAATCAGCATCAGTGTTTCTCCCCTGCAGGCGTTTCCTTTCACTCTATTGTCTCTGTGCAGCCTGTACTTTGCAGTTTACTAAGACAAGTATCGCTATTACTATTGTTCATACTTTTGTTAGTGATTTTAGTTAAGTATTAAACTTCAGCATCATTTGTGCTACAGTCACGAATCACTTTGGCCAGTAAGCAACCATACTGCAACACACTAGCATCATGGTAGTAGGTTTTGCACAGGAAAAATGCCACTCATACAAAATTTCAAAAAAAGTTGGGACACTGTACAAATTGTGAATAAAAACAGAATGCAATGATGTGGAAGTTTCAAATTTCCATATTTTATTCAGAACACAACATAGATGACATATCAAATGTTTAAACTGAGAAAATGTATCATTTTAAGGGAAAAATAATTTGATTTTAAATTTCATGGCATCAACACATCTCAAAAAAGTTGGGACAAGGCCATGTTTCCCACTGTGTGGCATCCCCTCTTCTTTTTCTAACAGTCTGCAAACGTCTGGGGACTGAGGAGACAAGTTGCTCAAGTTTAGGAATAGGAATGTTGTCCCATTCTAGTCTAATACAGGCTTCTAGTTGCTCAACTGTCTTAGGTCTTCTTTGTGGCATCTTCCTCTTTATGATGCTCAAATGTTTTCTATGGGTGAAAGATCTGGACTGCAGGCTGGCCATTTCAGTCCCCGGATCCTTCTTCTACGCAGCCGTGATGTTGTAACTGATGCAGTATGTGGTCTGGCATTGTCATGTTGGAAAATGCAAGGTCTTCCCTGAAAGAGACGACGTCTGGATGGGAGCATATGTTGTTCTAGAACTTGGATATCCCTTTCAGCATTGATGGTGCCTTTCCAGATGTGTAAGCTGCCCATGCCACACGCACTCATGAACCCCATCCCATCAGAGATGCAGGCTTCTGAACTGAGCGCTGAGAACAACTTGGGTTGTCCTTGTCCTCTTTAGTCCAGATGACACGGCGTCCCAGTTTTCCAAAAAGAACTTCAAATTTTGATTGGTCTGACCACAGAACAGTTTTCCACTTTGCCACAGTCCATTTTAAATGAGCCTTGGCCGGAGAAAACGCCTGCGCTTCTGGATCATGTTTAGATATGGCTTCTTTTTTGACCTATAGAGTTTTAGCCGGCAACGGCGAATGGCACGGTGGATTGTGTTCACCGACAATGTTTTCTGGAAGTATTCCTGAGCCCATGTTGTGATTTCCATTACAGTAGCATTCCTGTATGTGATGCAGTGCCGTCTAAGGGCCCGAAGATCACGGGCATCCAGTATGGTTTTCCGGCCTTGACCCTTACGCACAGAGATTGTTCCAGATTCTCTGAATCTTTGGATGATATTATGCACTGTAGATGATGATAACTTCAAACTCTTTGCAGTTTTTCTCGGAGAAACTCCTTTCTGATATTGCTCCAGTATTTTTGGCCGCAGCATTGGGGGAATTGGTGATCCTCTGCCCATCTTGACTTCTGAGAGACACTGCCACTCTGAGAGGCTCTTTTTTATACCCAATCATGTTGCCAATTGACCTAATAAGTTGCAAATTGGTCCTCCAGCTGTTCCTTATATGGACATTTAACTTTTCCGGCCTCTTATTGCTCCCTGTCCCAACTTTTCTGGAATGTGTAGCTCTCATGAAATCCAAAATGAGCCAATATTTGGCATGACATTTCAAAATGTCTCACTTTCAACATTTGATATGTTATCTATATTCTATTGTGAATAAAATATAAGTTTATGAGATTTGTAAATTGTTGCATTCTTTTTTCATTCACAATTTGTACAGTGTCCCAACTTTTTTGGAATCGGGTTTGTATTTTCTGCAGAAAATGTCAAAAACAAATGTTTCTTCTGGTCTTTTCCTTGCGTAACTTGCAAGTTCAGGTTGTTCTAGAAGCCACAGTCAGCTCTGCGGGCACTGAGAACATTTGGACAAATTGTTTGGTACGAATCATTATGAGATTTAAGGCTGAAAAGGGCAAAATTATGAGGTACTGCAAAAAAAAAAAAAAAAACATCTTTCCTGCAAATTTTTGACCTTTAGAACTTTAGAGTCTCACGTTTCTTACAGGTTTTGACAACCATGTACTGCCCGGTAAAATGTTTCTGGCAAGAAAACTGGTGAAATCCTGAAGATCCTCGAGGATACGGTAACATGCTCTAACCGCTCCTGCAGAAGATCAAACACCATGTGAAATGAGACATAATAGCTAGAAATGAAAAATGTTTTAGACACATAATGGAGCATAATGTTCTTCTGTAAGTCATTAAACTTCAGAGGAGAAGAAATGAAAGAAAGTGAAATCTACACATGCAGATTTTCCAGATATATTTTCTTCTTAAGAAAGCAGCATGTTTACTTTACCATAAGGAGGTACTAAAACATGGTGCTAATTTTTCAAAGCTTACTAAAGGCACATATCAAAGCACTTTAACACAGAAGAGCTAAAAGGCACACCCTAAGAAAAATGTGCGTTTCACTATAGTGTATGATTGAATAATATATATATATATATATATATATATATATATATATATATATATACACACACACATATATACACACACAAACACTCACACACAGAAAATAAAAATACAGAAACAAACATATTTTTTGTTCTGAAAGTTTCAATGAGATCCCACAATAACTTATATAAATAATATAAAATAATAATATAAATATAATATAATAAATTACATTTTATTATATGATATGATTAATAACATATTTTTAAATATGATGGTTTTCATTATAAATATGGTGATTACCTCTATGGTGGACACCCAGCTTGATATATGATATTTCCCATCTGAATCGAACCACGTCATGTCAACAAAAGGAAAAATCAACCGGCTGTTTATTATCATGTTAATTATTGTGTCTTTCGCCCCAACAGCAGGGGTGCCTTTTACCGCAAATAGAAATATTATACTTTTACATATTCTTCCGTTACTGAGAAACTGTTGCTTTAATTACTTTGAACAAATGTAATTAATGTATGATTGCATACAAATCATTGAAAATCATTAAAGGCACAATATGTAATTTTCGCCGCTAGAGGTCGCTTATCCAAAACAAAAGGCTTAGCTTGATGATGCCTTGATTTCGCCTTGATCATGGGAGTTGTCGTCTTCACATCTACAGCCGGTGGAAAAGAATCCTGACGGGACTCGTGCAGAAATCACATTTATGGATGAGCTAATGTATTAAAGATTTATTAATGTTACTGTAGTATGAAGCAGGGTGGGAGCGGAACGAGGCCGCTGGAGCGATTGCGAATGAAAGACAAGCACGACACACGGCTCGAGAGCTGTGGAGCTTTTATCATGCCACAGACGAGCGTTTCCGCTTCTTCCGCTCATGCGTATGTGGAGTAACGCAGCGCTGTTTATCATATTTGATACATTTGAGTGTGTTGAAAGTTATGTTATAATGCTACTTGCATTCGTTTGGCGGCTACTATGAGACACTTGTTCACACAGCAGTAAGCTAGATCGATATTAGGCATGGTAAAACATGGTACTCGGGGTAAATCAAGAAAACCAGATTTAAACAATAAGTTGAGCTATATAACAATGATTCGTTTTCTGTTTCTTTGGTGTTTCCATGGTTTATAAAATCAAATCAAAATAAAACCGGAAATGAGGGTAACGCGGATATGATGTCACTGATCCGTATCCTGGTTAAAATAGCTGATTTCTCTGGATTTAAATATTCTTGGAAACATTTTGGAATAATGAAAGTACACAAGTCAACAAAATATATAACATTGTTCTAGTGGTTTTGGGATATTTTAATAAAAAAATCTTACATATTGTGCCTTTAACAAGACCTTTGTCTGAAAATATAGACAATAATTTTACTGATTCTCATTTGCTACTTAAATCTACAACATAAAAAATAAATAAATAAAAAAACCCTAAAATTAAATATTAGATCAAATTAGTGCAGAACCAACTTTGTGTTGCTGTCCGCGATCGTGTCAATGATTAGCCAAATTTTCACATGCATCCTAAAAAGTGGTTAAGTAAAAGTTGAAAGTGCTGAGCTGATCTAGTGGTTGAAAAGAGAATAAAGTCAAATGCGCCTTTTACACCGGTACGCTTTTATCCCCGTTGTACCCTAAATATATGAAAAACATGATGGATATGGTTACAGGACCAAAGATATACACCAAAATCAGCTACACTTTATTTTCGATGGTCCACTTTAGACATTCTTCAAACTATAAGCAACTACATGCCAACAAACTCTCATTAGAGTATTAGTAGACTGGTAGGGTTAGAATAAGTTGACATGTAGTTGCAGAGTTACTTATAGTCAGCAGAATGTCTGTTGGGGAACATCAGAATAAAGAGTTAGCAGGTATTGAACAGACAGTCTACTAATACTCTAATGAGAGATATTTGACATGTAGCAAAGTTACTTATAGTTAGAAGAACGTCTAAAGTGGACCATCGAGATAAAGTGTTACCCTAAAACAGTCAATGGGCACATTATGTCTATTATTCTTGCTGTTGCAAAGGAGCCTATAAGACTGTTATGTGCAATTTTCACATAAACAAAGGCAGAAACGTTCTGGAACATGCACATACATTGTGAGGTATGTAACTCCATCAATGTCAGTCACGACACAAAACAATAATTTCAAAAACCTACTTAAATTACTATTGTGTGTCTTTTCAGTGACATTTCGAAGAGAAATTGGATGTTTTTTGTCTCTGTGAATGCTGCAGGATGTGATACTGTTTTCCGTGAGGCTTGTTGATTTGTTTTGTGGGAGTATTGTGAGGCGTGTAAAATCATACGTTTCTTTCAGTGAGCGCACGCTTCAGCTCCCCATCTCACCGTGAGACACAAAAGAGCACTTCTCCCAGGGGGTTCTCAGGTGTATCGCTTTCCTCAGGTGAGCCTGGCTCAATTTGAAGCTGTGAAAAACACACAATCTGTCCTATGAAACGCCACTCCATGCTTCCCATAATTCAATCCTGCAATTATAGATGCCTCTTATATTCTGCCTGAAGACTGAGCTTCATTCAATCAGATGCTTGCGAGACGGACTGTACTTTAATTTCCATTAAATCTATTGCAATGTTTTAGATTTGAATATATCTTTTTTGTTTGCTTGCTGGTAGATCTGAATGGAATCTACCAATGTGATGGGCAACATCACAACTATGACAAACAGGTGTGCTTGAGCATTCTGTCCTTTCTAGGGTTGCACCTTGTGACATCATGTTCTGTTTTTGGTTCGTTTACATGTCTTTCATCCGTGTTGCGTTCATGTATCAGTTGAACAGCGGTCTCGGTCTGCTTGTTCGGTGCGCACCAGGGTTCAGATGGCAGCGTTCACATGAACCGCACTAACAGAGCATTCGCACCAGAGTTCGTTTTAATCAAACCAAACATGCCAAGTGTGAACACACCCAAATCTCACAATTCTGACTTTATTTCTCGCACTTGCAAGTTTATATCACGCAATTCTGACTTTATAACTTGTTTAGTTTATATCTCGCAATTGTGAGATAAAAAGTCATAATTATCTTTTAAATTGTTTTATTCTGTGGCAGAAATAAGCTTCCATAACCCAGCCCATGCTGAACCCTATCCACCACTGAAAACGGCAACAGTGTCAGCATCAGAACTGGACCACGGAGCAATGCAAGAAGGTGGTCTGGTCTGATGAATCATGTTTTCTTTTACATCACGTGGATGGCCAGGTGTGTCGCTTACCTGGGGAACACATGGCACCAGGATGCACTATGGGAAGAAGACAAGCCGGCGGAGGGAGTGTGATGCTTTGGGCAATGTTCTGCTGGGAAACCTTGGGTCCTGCCATCCATGTGGATGTTACTTTGACACGTACCGCCTACCTAAGGATTGTTGCAGACCATGTACACCCTTTCATTGAAACAGTATTCCCTGGTGGCTGTGGCTCTTCCAGCAGGATAATGCTCCTGACACAAAGCACAAATGGTTCAGGAATGGTTTGAGAAACACAACAACGAGTTTGAGGTGTTGACTTGGTCTCCAAATTCCCCAAATCTCAATCCAATCGAGCATCTGTGGGATGTGTTGAACAAACAAGTCGATCCATGGAGGCCCCACCTCGCAACTTACAGGACTTAAAGGATCTGCTGCTAACATCTTGGTGCCAGATACCACAGCACACCTTCAGGGGTCTAGTGGAGACCATGCCTCGACGGGTCAGGGATGTTTTGGCAGCAAAAGCGGGACCAACATAATATAACATAATGTTATGCCTGATCAGTGTATATAAGCTAACCGCCAAACTCCTGGATCTCGGCCTGAATTCTTCTCTCTGCCACTGGATTGAAGACTTCCTCACTGGCAGGCCTCAGGTGGTGAGAGTAGGCCAGTTCACCTCCACCTCCATCACCCTGAGTGTGGGAGCTCCACAGGGCTGTGTCCTGAGTCCCCTGCTCTACTCTCTCTACACGCATGACTGTTTGTCCACACACAGCTCCACCTCTATCATCAAATTTGCTGATGATACTGTTGTCCTGGGCCTCATTTCCAACAACAATGAGACGGCATACTTGGACGAGGTGGAGCAACTCACATCATGGTGCCAGGACAACTGTCTCTCTCTGAATGTTGGCAAGACCAAAGAACTGATTGTGGACTTCAGGAAGAGACAGCAACGGACATACTCCCCCCTCATGATCAGCGGGTCACCAGTAGAGAGAGTGAGCAGCTTCAAGTACCTGGGTGTAAACATCTCCGAGGACCTGACCTGGACTGCTCACATTCAGACACAGGTGAAAAAAGCCAGGCAAAGACTGTACCACCTGCGCCAGCTGAGGAAATTCAGGGTTTCACCAGCTATCCTGAAAACTTTCTATTTAGGGGCGATAGAAAGTGTTTTAACTCAGTGCATCACAGCGTGGTATGGGAACAGCACCAGTCATGACTGCAAAGCCCTGCAAAGAGTCGTGGGCTTATCCGAGCGTATCTCAGGGTCAGCTCTCCCGTCTCTGCAGGACGTCTACACCAAACGCTGCAAAGGTAGAGCTACTAAGATCATCAAGGACTCTAATCACCCTGCAAACCCTCATTTCACGCTGCTGCCATCTGGTAAGCGCTTCCAAGCCTGATGGCCAAAACTGAGAGACTCAGGAGGAGCTTCTTCCCCCAGGCCATCAGACTCCTGAACTCAGTCACTTAACATCACGTGACCATCGATACACTGACATTGCACTGCACTTTCTGTTCTCGTTGTTACTGTGTAACAACCTGTTATAAACCTGTTTGCACATTATACTTCTTTGTACATTTGTTAACCACATATTTATAAGTCTACAGTTTACTCACTGCACAGTTGATTTTACTTATTTTATTCCACTTCTTTATTTTTTTATTTTTTTTTCTACTTGACTTGATTTATTTATAATTCTACAGATATATATAGTACTTTTTTATCCTATTTCTATATAATTTCCTCCTTGTGTTTTTAACTGTGAATTTGCACTGTCCATGGAGCGACCTGTTTACATTTCACTGCCGGTTGTATATTCTGTATATAACTGTGTATGTGACAAATAAAACTCTTGAATCTTGAATATAGCCTGCAAGTAAAAAAAATTTTAATTATACACTATGATAGTATTTGTGGTGTTCTAAATATGGTGTGCAGATTCCGTGAGTACCAGTCGTAATTAAGAGACATAAATATAGCACACACAGTGATATGATCTCAAGACTGACATACTATTCCTTTCCAAACAATAGTAGAGAAGATTCTCGTCCCGCGAGTCAAGCAGGGACTCCCTCTCCACTAGCTCATTCCCGCGTGCTGGTAAGACACACCGCCAGACAGCGAGGCCAGATTGTAACCTGAACTCAGTATTGCAACCGAGCACCATGGTTTCCACTTTCACACAGTGAATGGTGTCACAGATTGCTCTAAACCAGGTGAACAGTTACACCTGCAATCAAAATCCAGGTATCGCTGTCTAATCACAGTGAAACCCCTGCCACGTGTTCACAAGTCTTTTCAGAAAATCAGAACAAGTCACAGTACACACTGACCCTATTCACACCTGGGATTAACATCCATCTCAGGTGTC
Source organism: Paracanthobrama guichenoti (assembly GCA_018749465.1). NCBI lineage: Eukaryota > Metazoa > Chordata > Actinopteri > Cypriniformes > Gobionidae > Paracanthobrama > Paracanthobrama guichenoti. The sequence goes on from CM031955.1 coordinate 35,143,695, forward strand.
TGATCACAAGAGGTCACACAAGATAACCATTTTCAAGTTTGCCAGTCTCAAATGCAACATGCAATTTAATGACACTATACATTTACATGCATGCATTTGGCAGATGCTTTTATCCAAACTGACTTACATTGCATTTAAGTTCAATTAACGCACTCCCTGGGAATCAAACCCATGACCTTGCCATTGCTAGTGCTGTGTTCTACTGTTTAAGCTTCACTCACTACATCAGTGTCACTGCATGTTGATGTTACACATGCCAAATATGTTGCATGAATTATTATTTTTTTTTTTTACTTTGTTGATATATGTCTCTAAATCATTTGCTCTGAAATGGATTATAATGGTGTTTTTTTTCACAACCAAACAGCCATTGATGCCAAATAGTTTCACACTATTTTTGCAGAGATGCTATAAATGTATTTTCTTGTATTAAATGCATTTACTTTATTATTTACCGTAGAAAACATAGGGCCAGATTTACTATCAGATTTACTACCAGTGCCGTTATTTTTTGTGGCTGACCTTATTGCATATGCGTTTGTAGGGCTGCTAAATTTATGGAAGAAGAGTATTTAAATGAATCATGAAATTTGATTTAATAAGGTGTGTGGTGTGGTACTCAGTTTACTGGTATTTGCCGCATTATTTACCACCCAAAAAAAGCATGTCTTAAAGTGATAGTTCACCCAAAAATGTAAATTCTGTCATATACTCGCCCTCATGTAGTTCCAAACCCGTAAGACTTTCATTCATCTTTGGAACACAAATGAAATATATGAATATATGAAATGTTATCTGAGAGATTTCTGTCCCTCCATTGACAGCTACGCAACTACCACTTTGTTGCTTCAAAAAGTTCATAAAGAGATTGTAAAACTAATCCATATGACTTGAGAGGGTTAGTCCAAATACTATCGCTTTATATGATGAACAGATTGAATTTAAATTAAATCTGTTGATCATATAAAGCGATTGGAAATGTTCTACTCCCATCGGCACTTTTATTATATTGCATCCACACACTAATTTGACCTGTTTAGTGAATCTAGTCCATAATGAGCATAAAAATCATCACAATACTGCTTAAAAAAACACACAAAAATACAGGGGAATCAGTGCAAATTGATCTCATGAGATGGATTTTAACACCAGTGTAAACAGGGAAATGTTTCTATGATTCCACACACAGATGTGGGAAACTCGGATAATCCTCACTCTCCATGATTCCACATTTCACACCTTTGACATAAACACATCAGAAGCCCTGAGATTTACCTGGACATATAAGAAGCCAGTCCAGTTATTCGACCTTCTTCCGTTCCCAGTGAGATATGGAGACAAAGTTCTCTTCCCGACAAAAGCCAGCAGTGAAAACCTGTGATTTTGAGAGCCATTTATTGTCCTGCTTGTAATTGTGTTCCGGATGTTACATCGTCAGGTTGAAAGTTTATCCAAAAGCCTTATGACCTCAACAAACAAACAAGCAAACAAAAAAGTGGGGATTTTACTTGTGTCAGAGTGCATGTTTCAATGAAGAAAATGCTAATTGCTTGGGTTGACATTGATTTTAAATCATTGTAAACTCATTGGCTCCTGAAAAGTGAAAGTGTGATCATGGAAAAAGCTTGCAGACAAGAAAACAATGTCGATTCTGTGGCGAGGCGAGGGACCGTGAGAGCGGGCCGGTGGCAAATGTTAATGAGCGTCAGCTGTGCGCCACACCGTTCTCGTCTCATGGAGGAGTGACGGGAGCATAAAAGGAGGAGCGACGACAGTGTAAGACGAGAGAGGACCAGGCCTGGACTTTATGTTGCGTTTTGTGTATGTAGGCGGCAGTCGTCCGTGAGGGGCTGCTGCCGACATTATATTTTGTTTGTTTATTTTTGATTAAAGTTTTTAAATGTTCGCCGGTTCCCGCCTCCTTTTTCCCTGATCGTTCATTGCGTTACAGATTCTAATTCATCAAGCCTGCATATTAACATGACAATGGCTTTATATTTGTGGTAACACTTTAGTTTAGGGTGCAATTCTCACTATGAACTAGTTGCTTATTAGCATGCATATTACTAGGATATTGTCTGTTTATTAGCTCTTATACAGCACATATTAATGCCTTATTCTGCATGACCATATTCTACATCCCTTAATCCTACACCATACCTAAACTCAACAACTACCTTGCTAACTATTAATAAGCAGTAATTAGGAGTTTATTGAGGCAAAAATCACAGGTAATAGTGAGAATTGGACCCTGATCTAAAGTGTGATCGTATTTGTTTTGCTTATATGCTGTAAGGTCTAAAAGTCCACATCTAGGTTGTTTTCTCATTTAAACCTGGAAATGAACATTAAAGACTTTAAAACAAAGAGAGGTTATAGCATAAAATGAAGAAAATATATTTAATACTCTTCACTATTTCTGTCACACTGACCATGTGAAATGAAGAACATTATTTAGCATTATTAACAGGTTTAATTAAAGCCAAAGACAAACTAAATACTAACACGTGATTCATGTAACTTTTTCCCAGTTCATAACACAAATGCATTATAAAAGAATGCATGATCTTGGATTTTGGACCCTACTGTATATTATAATAAGTACAGTAAGTTATAACTGAGCTAGTATGAATGGAGCTCCTTCACTATACGCATAAACGTGTGTCTGCATGCCTGGAGAAAAGAATAGTCTGGACTTAAACAAAAGACTTTGTTACTTGTGAGAGAGACTTTAAATGAAAAGAAGAATGACTAACAAAAATCGCATTTCCACAAATCACATATTTCCATGGCTTCACATTCTCAGTACATTATTGACATTGGGGAATTTTGGGGGAACATGAACAGTTGCATTAAGATATCAATGTGAGATAATTTCTGTATACAAAACCATAAGTCTGACTGCAGCAACATTAAAACAAAACCTTTCTGTATAGCTGCTTTGAAAATGGAAAACCATGAATCGACTGCTTAGATCTAATAGCAGCACAGGACTCATTTGCTTATAAAGCTGCATGATTTGAGGAATCATTGTGTGTAGCAAAATGTATATGTGCTGAAGTTTAATAGTTAAGGTTATGGATTTAATTGATGGTTACCTTAAAAACCATCATTATTGTATAATGAAGTGCATCCAAACATTTGACTGTACTTTATATGTAACAGATTCCTTAAGCATTGTCAAAATGCATACTCATATTTTCACTTAGTAATGATTAAAACATACTATATGGTCCATAAAAAATATTTTATATTATTACACAAAATAAAACAATTGTTTGCAATGTCACTAAATAATAAAAGCCACATTTTGGCATTCTATCTACAAAGTAGTGGATCTATCTACAAACTGGGGATATAAATTAATTTAATTATTATGCTTTCCATTCATGAAGAGAAACCATGGAAATTACTGGAAATAAAAAAAAAGATATGAATGCATTTTTTCTTAATGAGTGCAATCTTAGTGAAATTACTTTTAAAAGTTGTTAATTGGAAAAACTATGGAATCTTGGATTATTGAGTATTGAATAAAAATAAATATTTATACATTTCAAAAAGGTATCTTGGGTCATAAACACTGACAGCCGCTCCAGTCCAATTACATCTAATTATTTGGTTAACATGTGGATAAAGTAGTTTAAATGAGGTTTTAAAACGCAGGTGGGGACAGATGGGACGGACTGGGGATGGATGTGCTGTCATTTGTCAGGGGGTGGAAACTTTAGCCCCCTGTCGCCCACAGGGGGGAGACTTATCAACGCTCGCTGAAAAATGGACATGAGTGCCGTCGGCTGGGCGAGACTGGCGGAAACTCAATACACCCATGCCCTTCATTCGTCAAGTTCCTCCCTTGCCTTCCTGATATCTCTATTCCACTGATTTTTCCTTACTATAGTTTGCAATTTAATAATGGTGTGTGTGCGTGCTCCAAAACAGACCTCGTGCCACATGAGAGTGGGTATATGTGCTGTGTGTGTTTGCTCATGTTATATCCTCTGCTCTCCAGGTTGCATGGCTGTCATCACATAGTCATATAGTCGGAGTCTGTAAGTCACTGAATTACCTCAAGGGTACGGACGTCTCATACTCTCACTAACCTGGGCTGCGTTTCTCAAAACCCTTGTGAGCCAAGTTGATCATAGAGACTGTCCAATGGATCTACTTACTACTTAGGCTTATGATGCTCTTGAAAAAAGCAGAGTAATGCTTAGGGTCCAATTCTCAATATTAACGTTTGCCTCAAACTCCTAATGTCTGCTTATTAATAGTTAGTAAGGTAGTTGTTAAGTTTTGGGATTATGGGATATAGAATAAGGTCATGCAGAATAAGGCATTAATATGTGATTTATAAGTACTAATAAACAGACAATATCCTAGTAATATGCATGCTAATAAACAACTAGTTCATAGTGAGAATTGGAGTTCAAACTAAAGTGTTACCTATAAATTACTACATAAATAAAGGTGACTTGAACTAGCTTCATGCATTCACTAAAAATCACCAAAACACAAAAAAAAAAAAGTAAAGTATAAAGTAATATATCTAGCTTCCGGTGGACTGCCTTCCGAAATCAACTTACAAAAAAAGCATAACTGGCGTGATGTAGGACGTAGCGCAAGCGTTTTGAACTGCGAGAGGCGTTACACTTTCTGCGTAAATTGAATACGGAAGGCGGCCATGCGGAAGCTAGATATTTTACTTTATAAAGTTTTAAATATGGCTATTCATACACTGTCAGAAAAAAAGATACATTGCTGTCACTGGGGCGGTACCCTAAGGTACAAAACCGAAAAGGTACTAATATACACCTTTAAGGTACTAACACACACTCTTAAAGCACTGATATAAACCTTTAAGGTACTAATACTCTCTTAAAGCACTGATATAAACCTTTAAGGTACTAATACTCTCTCTTAAAGCACTGATGTGAACCTTTAAGGTACTAATACGCTCTCTTAAAGCACTGATGTGAACCTTTAAGGTACTAACACACACTCTTAAAGCACTGATATAAACCTTTAAGGTACTAATACTCTCTCTTAAAGCACTGATGTGAACCTTTAAGGTACTAATACGCTCTCTTAAAGCACTGATGTGAACCTTTAAGGTACTGATACGCTCTCTTAAAGCACTGATGTGAACCTTTAAGGTACTGATACGCTCTCTTAAAGCACTGATGTGAACCTTTAAGGTACTGATACGCTCTCTTAAAGCACTGATGTGAACCTTTAAGGTACTGATACGCTCTCTTAAAGCACTGATATGAACCTTTAAGGTACTGATACGCTCTCTTAAAGCACTGATATGAACCTTTAAGGTACTGATACGCTCTCTTAAAGCACTGATGTGAACCTTTAAGGTACTGATACGCTCTCTTAAAGCACTGATGTGAACCTTTAAGGTACTGATACGCTCTCTTAAAGCACTGATGTGAACCTTTAAGGTACTGATACGCTCTCTTAAAGCACTGATGTGAACCTTTAAGGTACTGATACGCTCTCTTAAAGCACTGATATGAACCTTTAAGGTACTGATACGCTCTCTTAAAGCACTGATGTGAACCTTTAAGGTACTGATACGCTCTCTTAAAGCACTGATGTGAACCTTTAAGGTACTGATACGCTCTCTTAAAGCACTGATGTGAACCTTTAAGGTACTGATACGCTCTCTTAAAGCACTGATATGAACCTTTAAGGTACTGATCGCTCTCTTAAAGCACTGATATGAACCTTTAAGGTACTAATACGCTCTCTTAAAGCACTGATGTGAACCTTTAAGGTACTGATACGCTCTCTTAAAGCACTGATGTGAACCTTTAAGGTACTGATACGCTCTCTTAAAGTACTGATATAAACCTTTAAGGTACTAATACGCTCTCTTAAAGCACTGATATGTACCTTTTAAGGTACTAATATGTACCATTTAGGGTTGAGTATGGTACAAAGATGTACCTTTTCACTTTTGTACCTTAGGGTACCGCCCCAGTGACAGCACTGTACCTTTTTTTCTGAGAGTGCATTGATTCACTTCAGAAGGCCTTTATTAACACCCAGAGCCATATTTATTACTTTTATAATGGATGGATGCACTTTTTTGGGCTTCAAATTTTGGGCTGCCATTCACTGCCATTATAAAGCTTGGAACAGCCAGGATATTTTTTAATATAACGCAGATTGTATTCGTCTAAAACAAGAATGTCATACACACCTGGGATGGCTTAAGGTGAGTAAATAATGGGGGAATGTTCATTTTTGGGTGAACTATCCCTTTAAGTCAGGTGCGTAGGGGGAAATCTCCCACAAAACAATCTTATGATGTAAATTTAAGTGTGACTGACGTGTACAGATACACTTTGGGCACATTACACTTTCGCTGAAATGTACATTTCCACAAATCATACATTTTGTTAAGAAGAGGTACACTGTTTCTTTCTTTATAGTTTTAGATAACTATAAAAACCCTGCACCAGAATATCACAAAGACTTGACGTCAGTCTGAAAGCAACCATCTAGAAAGCCCTAACAACAACATAACCCCATAAACCCCCTTCTGTTGTGCATAATAGTGGTGACATTAGTGTCAAAATTTGCATATATTTTCCATAATATGGAAGGTTATTAGGTGTAATATGACCAGTCAGGTGGTTTCCCCACTCATAATCTCCAGATATGGTACATACTGTCGCAAAGCACATCATCTCAGTGTACAGCTTTAAATGCATAATACAGTTTTAACATATAATGATTTACTGTTTAATTCAAATGTTGTAATGGTTTTTGTTTTAGCTTAGCAGAAATAATAAACTGTGACCATCTTACAGGGCTTCAAACTGGCAGCAGGAATGTTCTGACTTGTTTGTACAACCCACCGGAGGAAAGCCCCGACATTCAGACTGAATAAATGTGTGATTGGTTGACAGGACGTATTATCATACTTGTAAATTTCCTTATGCTCTTAAATTTCACTCTTTTTTTGGGCGAGTGATGTGTGCACAGACAACCTTGAAGCTGTTTGCAGATGAACACGTAATGCTTTGCTGTATGAGACCATATTGTACAGAGAAGATCTAACTCCGGGAATGTTTGAGACATTTAATATATTTCAACATTGTTATCAGCAGGTCTGCGAAAGTCAGCCTGCTGATATTTTCATCGTATCTAGAAAAAAAAAAATAGATTTGTATGTCATCCGAACAAAATGTGTCACAATGATACACACTTAAAAATAATGGTTCTTTATTGGCATCTATGGTTCCAGTGGTGGGCCGTGCATTTCACACCTAGGCCTTCAGTGTTATCCTACCTGAATTAATTCACCTCTTAATACAATCATCATCACGCCACGGATATAGAAACCATTAATATACAGAAACGCAGTATAACAGGGCGTTGTGTCTCTCATGAAGTGAAAATGAATTATTAAATCATTTAAGAATTATTAATGCAGGAAACCCAATTGACACAATTCAACAAGTCTCCTTTCACTGCAGCTCGTGTTTTTTTTTTTTTTTTTGTGTGCAAATTCTAAAACGCAACAGCATAAATGGTTCTTGAAAAATCTTACCAACAGTATGACAAATTTATTTCAGGTGAGGTTCAAAGATAATACAAAGTTTTTCATTAAAATTGATTTAAACCCACAAAACTCACAATTTTAACAGTATGAAAATAATATATTAATAACGAAAATAATAATAATAAAAAATTTCGATCATAAATCACAGAAAAAAACGGGGCACGGATTAGCCAGCCCAGGGATGACTGTAAGATATAAAAAATGTAAATAAAATGCATTATAGCTTACTCCCCAAAATAGGCTATGATTATTAGTACACAAAACATGCCAATGTGTGCAGCTGACCCATGCTCTCAAATAAATCAAGGAGATCCGCGGGACTTCAAAATCAGTGATGGGACAGATCACATGACTGCAGCTGGAGAATTTTGAAAATGGCTTTGTAAGTATGTTAATTAATACATTAATTTCTTCTCCTCTGTCAGCCATTGGGGTTTGAAAAAGATTTGTGCGGTTTATTCTGACTAGGCTACTAGTTATAATATGCTCTCTGACCATCCAATCAAAGGACGTGAAAATGCAGACGTTATTGTACGCCTGCTAGATGGCCCCGGAGCGCCATCTCGAAATCTGATCGGCTGTTTAAATTGGCGTGATTATCTGATTGGTTAAAGCACACAGTTTCACTGCATTCATTTTAAGCTAGAGGCACCCGCGATATTGATTCTGAAGGCCTCAAGGCAGATTTCTTTGACCCTGGCAACACATGATGCCTGAAATATGATTGGATAAAAGCTCTAACATAAGCAAACACTACTGGAAGCAGTGCAACCAAGAGAAAAGCTATGAACTTAAGAAAATAGACTATTGGGAATTATTTAACACACATTCATGGAAAAAATATATTAAAATTTAAGTCAGTGATTCTGATAGTGATTAGGCCAGCAGAGAAGGCCTTGCTGGCCCTGATGGCACACCACTGTATGGTTCCATGAAGAACCTTCAACATCCATATTCAAGCTGTCACGGTACTTCTGTCATGAAGAACAAATGGATTTGCAATGGTCACTTTGTCGCCTCCAGTGGAAACAGCTTCAACGGTCTCATCCGGTGTAGACACAGTGTTAGGAGGGAAAAATGGTTCTTTTAGGGTGTGTTCACACTTGTAGTTTGGTTCGCTTGTGTTGATTTTCTTGAGAATTCTGTTCTTTTTAGGGTCGCATCTTCCTGTTCTTGGTTCGTTTACATGTCTTTGGTCCGTGTTGCGTTCATATTTAATTCGAACCGCACCAGAGTTGGTTTGGAAGTGGACCGAGACCCATCTTTTCGTTTATTTGGTGCAGCAGGGTTCAGATGGCAGCGTTCACACTTATTCAAATGAACCGCACTAACAGAGCAATCGCACCAGGGTTCGTTTTAATCGAACCAAACATGCAAGCGTGAACACACCCTGAACTGTTCACTGAAAGGTTCTTTAGGGAACCAAAAATGCTTCTCTAGTCTCTAGACATGACTCGGGTTTCTCTCTCAATGTAAGTCTCTTGGATTTTCAGCCCATTTTATCACCTCCAGGAGGTGAGGGCTCATGCGATGTTGCTCTTCCGCTGTTAATTTTCATTCAAGCCTGGGCACAGATTTGTCATCCCGCAGCACTTTTCCTCTTTTTTTATGGCCCTCTGTCATGGCATGTCTTCTGGCACAGGAAAAAAGCAATCACAGAGAGGTAAAACACTTCAGGGAAGATTCAGATATCTTAAATAACTCCTTTACAAGTAACTGTTATTCAAAACAAGCACTTGTGACAGACACTGCTTCAGATATCAGAGTTTCCTGAAGGTGAAAGATGTTTGATCTGCATCTCATACATTTTCCTGTTTCAAAAGGCAGGTCGTCTATAAATGACATGTGACCAAAAATACTAGAACTACATATAAAACAGACTGTGTGTGTGTGTGTGTGTGTGTGTGTGTGTGTGTGTGTGTGTGTGTGTGTGTGTGTGTGTGTGTGTTGTGTGTGTGTGTGTGTTTTACATGAATTTATGCAGAAATGTTTGTGAAAAGAATGACTACAAAATAACTTTTAACTCTTTTGGTGCTCTTCGGACATTTTTGACCCAAAAGGTTTACATTTTGTTTTTAATTTTTTTACATTTTTTACTTCATCAGATTGGTACGAAACTTGGTAAAGGTTTTGGCACTTGCGAACACACAAAAAAAGGTTAAATGGTCCTGAAAAAAAAGTACACTTGTACTCCACTCGGTCAAAAAAGAATTTCATCTAACATTTCATACTGCGCACAAACAAAATCTTATTGAAAGCAAATTGTTTTGAGATATCAACCTCAAATTTGGAACACAACTAGATTCGATTTATGGCTTCTTTTTGTTTTTTTGAGTAAAATGTTTTGAAAAATGTTTGAAAGTAATTTCAATAAAATTATGTAAAGTTCTAGCCTGACGTCGTCATACTCTGAGTCTGATCCATTGGGCTGTGATTATGGGGCGTTTCAACCGAACCAGGAAAGAAAATGCCTCTGCACTCAATTGGATAGACCTACAACCAATCGGAGTAAGTGACGTATGTAACAAAACTCAACTGCACGCACACTGGAAGAAGTAGAAGAAGAAGATGAGTGTAAACTATCTTTGCTGGTGTTGTAGAAGAATTTAAGGATACACAGAGAACTTACCAACACGATCATCATTTTTGAGAGGAACAGTAAAGGTGAATGCATATACGAACAAGTTCTCCATTTAGGATTAGAACGAATTCAACCCAAGCGCTCTTTGGTGACGCGAGTGCTTGCGTTACTGTTTATCATCTGTCCATCATCATACAAAGCCCCACCTTGACAATTTGATTGGTCCGAACAGCTCCTGGTCGAGCATAGCTGCTCCACAATGGATCGAGTCCAGACTGAACTTCCCGACCTCAAATGTTGTGGGCGGGGCTAATTTCATCTGGCATCCAGGCTAGCAAAGTTCACTTTTTAAAAAGTTTTTCACTTCAGCAATAATTTGAAAAGAGATCAAACTTAAATCTGTGCTCTAAAGCATTCAAGATTTACAACGGTTTAAATGCTCAAAAAGTGAATATTTCATTTCAATTAAATAATTTTTTTCAGTCATTTTTGGCCGACACGTGAACTGTACCAGAGGGTTAAATAAAACAATTTTCCTTTTAAATTTGGTACATTTTTTACAACCAAAAAAAAGAATAATTTTAAAACAGATGATGTGTTACAGTATTTCTCTTCTTAGGCATTCTTAGGCACAATGTGAAGAGAAAATCAGACAATCACACTAAATAATGAAATAGTTAATTAGTGTAAATGCAAGTCTGTACATAGAAACTCATCTCATTAATACAGAATTCAATTGATGTGTCAGAGGTATATCAGTTATTTTACATATTGCACACTTCAAAAATAGTAATAGTAGTTTGCTATTCTGAATGGAGCCTACATGAGAAAGCTCAACTTTCTTCCAATGGCCCAAATATTATGTAAGCAATAATGAACTGAATTGTTAAAACAATATTCACACACACACACAGGTCTGTTATTATAATTGGCTGCTGTGCAAACTTAACAGTATGAATTTTTATGAACTTTCTCAAGAGTGCAGGTAACTGAGAGGTGTCGTATGCCGCCTCAACCCGACCCGAGCTAATATTTCACTGTAATAGATCTCTGTGCACTTTATACAGTTTGTATCAATTGCTAACCCAGTTTTCACTACATGGTTTGAAATATTTGATGTATTATTTTCTTTTGCCACATGCGGCAGCTCCTGTTACTGCAACAGACTTTCCAGAAGTTACAAAAACACGTCAAACTGATTTTACAAAAAAAGGTCAGTCGTAAGTTTTAGATCTATTGCAAATTCCTTTTGTATACATCAGTCAAGTTCAATACATTACATGTTTAATGCATTCGCATGCTCATACAATAGGACAATTCAAGAAGACAATAGCAAACTGACCAGCCAAATATTTTGCAATTCAGTTTTCATTTATCACTGTTGTGCAAAGACTTTTGGCTGTGCGGTCCTCTGCAGGGGTCAAGCATCATGCTGAAAGACGCTCTTGAATTCATCCCTCACCCCATCATCTGTACTGACCTGAACTCTCTCTCACGCTCTGTGAGGGTCCTCTTTATTATCATCTCAAAAATGCACTGAAGTATGAGGTTGATGCTTTTCATAATCTTATGAGAACTAATAAAATAAATTCAAAAGACATCTATGAAAAATGTAACTTGCATTACTTCCTTTGGGGAAGCATTGTATATGCAATGAACTTGAACTAAATGCTTATAATATAAATATATTTATACTCAAAAACATATCTACTACCGATCAAAACTTTGGGGACAGTAAGATTTTTTACTTTTTATTGAGAGAAATTAATACTTGTGTTCAGACATTTATAAAATTTTAAATAGAAAAGACATTCCATTCATAAAAGAATACTGGAAAAGAATCTTGATTTCTACAAAAATATGAAGCAAAACAACTGTTTTCAATACTGATAAGAAATGTTTCTAGAACAGTTATATATATATATATGCGTCAATCCTAATCAAACACACCTGACAAGTTAATCAAGGTCTGAAGGGTTACTAGGAAGCTACAGGCAGGTGAGTTTTATCAGGGTTGGCGTTGAACTCGGCAGGACTGAGGCTCTCCAGGACCGGAGTTCGCCACTCCTGTGTGTGTGTATATATATATATATATATATATAGCTACTCAACAAAACATTTTTTATTATTATCAGATTGGATTGAGATCTGGGGAATTTGGAGGCCAAGTCAACACCTCAAACTCGTTGTGCTCCTCAAACCATTCCTGAAGCATTTGTGCTTTGTGTCAGGAGCATTATCCTGCTGGAAGAGCCACAGCCACCAGGGAATACCGTTTCCATGAAAGGGTGTACATGGTCTCAACAATGCTTAGGTAGGTGGTACGTGTCAAAGTAACATCCACATGGATGGCAGGACCCAAGGATTCCCAGCAGAACATTGCCCAAAGCATCACACTGCCTCCACCAGCTTGTCTTCTTCCCATAGTGCATCCTGGTGCCATGTGTTCCCCAGGTAAGCACCACACACACACCCGGCCATCCACGTGTTGTAAAAGAAAACGTGATTCATCAGACCAGGCCACCTTCTTCCATTGCTCCGTGGTCCAGTTCTGATGCTCACGTGCCACTGTTGGCGCTTTCGGCGGTGGACAGGGGTCAGCATGGGCACCCTGACTGGTCAGCGGCTATGCCGCCCCATACACAACAAACTGTGATGCTCTGTGTATTCTGACACCTTTCTATCAGAACCAGCATTAACTTCTGGAGCAATTTGAGCTACAGTAGCTCGTCTGTTTGATCGGACCACACGAGCCAGCCTTCACTCCCCACGTGCAAAAGTGCTATATAAATAAAATTAGCTTGCTTGTCTGTCTGTCCATCAATCTATATTTGTAGAATGGAATATGGCAAACAAAGATGTGTTTCCTTTCAGTGTTGAACAATATAGAGAAACATTATCTACAGTCTGAGCTCTAAATATATATTTTATATAGAACTTATTTATTTATTTATTTTCAAATTTGACAAACAGTGACAAGTCAACCCTCTGCTACCAAACCGGACCTAAAATCTTCTCTCATCAGCTCACTGTTTATGAATAACTATGAAGATTATGGATACGTTTGACCTTCTCTCGGCTCCTATAACAGGCCTCTGACCTCCTCATCCACTGAACTCCTCTTCTGACACATTTGTTTTCACACCTGGAGGTGGAAAAACCTCCGTTTAACCCCATTAATCTTTGTACCTCACCTTTATCATCTGGCCAGCTCATCCTTTGTTTTAGCGGTTCTTTCTAAAGCCGAAAAAAGTCCACAGACTTATATTGAAGGAGGGTCCCGAGCCATATCTAAAGAGAATATCACAGAGACTTGAAGGTGTGCTTGACACGATCTGTTTAAACATCTGACATAAGGTCTTTAAGGGTGGATAAGTGACCTTAACTATTTTTTATCATGCCATGTTTTATTTCACTCCCCCATCATTGTTTAGTCAAATTACTCATATTTTTCCTGCCACAAATTGTCCCTCAAGCATCCTGCATTCCCCTTTAGTTTATCCCTATGATGAGAGTCAAACATGAGAGCAGTCCAATGTACTTGTTACAAATGGCTAATAAAATTACAGTCCTTGCCAAACATTTCACATGAACACACACATTCAACACTCACAGACACATAAGCTGTATGATGGAGGGTGATGACGGGGTAACAACCTCCAAATAAAACAGAAACATTCCAGAAAAAAACCTCTAATCGCAAACATAAATAAAACTGAATCAATCAAAAGTAATCCCTCCAGACTGAAGCGATGGGTGGTACCAGCCTGTGCCCAGGTGTTAGCATTTTAGTAGCTGACAGAAAATAAATTAAACTGCAGCATGTGTGATCTCACACAATGAGGTAATGGACTGTGTGCGAATGGGAAGAAGAGGATGGAACAAACAGAAATTAAATTAAAGTGAAATGAAACAAGTAAATGCGTAAAAATGTGAACTCTTCATTTCCCCCCAAAAATGGTCCCTTTCATGATGAATATGCTTTAAATGCCTCATATATATGAATGAAAAGTTTACAGACTGAGCACATTTCAAACAGATATTCTAAAGATTTTTTCATCATACAGTATTTACCCTTATTTTTTAATGACCCATAACCCCATCATATCAAACTTCCTGTCTACAGTCTGCAGGGTCTTGCGTGTGCCGACATGGCTTGGGATTAGACTTGAAATTATAACATGTTCCTGTATACGACATGTTAGTTTAATGACACTGTTGGCGTCTGAAATAAGCCTGTGTTTGCTATGGCATCAGTTTAACTTAATGGAGGAATTATGAAGTAAATGGCTTAAAATAAAACATTACCCACAGTGCAGAAATCAGCATGTTCCAGCATGAAGCGCTTCTCTCACTTCAAGTGCTTGCCCTAACAATGATGGCTAACAAAAGAAGAAACATTTCTTCAAAAGGACCTACTTCCATAGCACTGGGAAACTGCACCATTGCTTTTGTTGCAATTTTTTTTTTAGTAATTTTGTGCAAATTGCATGTGCAGTTTACTTCCACACTTCCTGCGGTCATTCCAGCTAACAGCGTTTGTAAGGTTCATGGAGCGCTGGATCTGATAGGAAAATGTAAGGGTCTCTCAACGCAATGCTATTTCCTGTAATCAAGCTGGCCGTTACAGCACTGATTTAAAAGAGATCAGAGTCCATTTTAGTCTAGATTTAAGTGTGCATCTACACTGAAAAACTTACACATTTAAAATGTAAAACAATAGTACAATAGTTAAAATACTATTGTAGTCATTTAAAATTATTTGATTCTAAATATGCAGCTCAATAAGAGAACTGGTTTAATATGTTAAAACAGACTAGATTTTTGCAACTTGAAAAGAAACTTGGATTGCTCTCAGGACATTTTCTGTGCAGTTGCTCTGAGGTTGCTTTAAGGTGTTCTGACGGTTTCTAGGGTGTTGCTAGGCTCTATAATGCTCGGATCCTTCCATCAATGTAAGTATATGGTCATTTTTTGCCCAAAAAGTCATGTGGTTTTGTATGGAAGTTTGTTTCCGCTATGGAATAAAAAAAAAAAAAAAGGTAATTCCGACTTTTTATCTCACAATTCTGACTTCTTTTCTTGCAAGTAGCAATTGCAAGAAAAAGTCAGAATTGCAAGATATAAAGTCGCAATTGTGAGCTATAAAAAAGTATTTTTTTTCCTCCTTTTGGACTTTAAAGGTGCAGTGTGTACATTTTAGCAGCATCTAGTGGTGAGGTTGTGAATTGCAACCGTCCACCACTCACCCCTCCCTTCCGAAGCACATAGAGAAGCTACGGTGGCCGACATAGGACAAAGATGTCGTCTGAGACAGCAGAGAGTAGCTAGCGCTCTGTAGAGCAGTTTGTCCGTTTAGAGCCACTGTAGAAACATTGCGGCGCAAAATGGCGACTTCACTGTAAGGGGACCCGCGGTGTGTGTAGATAGAAACGGCTCATTCTAAGATAATAAAAACATAACAGTTCATTATATAAGGTCTTTATACACCACTGAAAACATAGGTATGTATATTATATTGCATTTCTGTCAATAGATCCTCATAAACACTACACACTGCACCTTTCAATCTCCCAATTGTGAGAGTTTATATATGGAGAAAAAAATTCTGAATTCTGAGAAAAAAATTCACAATTATCTTTTACATTTTTTTATTCTGTAGAGGAAACAAGCTTCCATAGTTTTTAGCATGTTTTGCTGTGATGATGTTAAATTTTAGCAGAATCTCTATGAAAGTTAGACTCTTAACAAGCTGTCCAGGCTTTCCATATAAACTTACTTCAGGTCATCATGAGGTCAGTCATTTTCAAGACGTTTTTAAGTAAAGACGTTTAAAATGTTACAAAAGATTTATATTTCAAATAAATTCTGTCCTTTTGAACTTTCTATTCATCAAATAATTCTGAAAATAGTTTCCAAAAACAGCTGCACAACTGTTTTCAACATTGATAATAATAAGAAATGTTTGATAATAATTGATCATTCAATCTACATTACAATTTAGAGTGATCTGTTATCAGATGTGGTATGTTATCATATGGATCATGTGACACTGAAGCCTGGAGTAATGATGCTGGAAATTCAGCTTTGATCACAGGAATAAATGACATTTTAAAATAGGTTCAAACAGGAAACAGTGATTTTAAATTGTAATAATATTTTACTGTAGGGTGAGCAGGAGGGACTTCTTTCCAAAAACATTCCAAAAAGGCTGAACGGTAGTATAATATATTACTTTTGTCTGTCCATAGATGGTGTGTATTGCAGGAAATAAATTCATTTGAATCTCATCTCTCTTGCTGCATGGCTGCACTTAATCACGAGCAAACTCTATCTTCAGAGAGCAGGGGTTATCCATTTAAATTGAGTTAACCAGATAAATATTGTCCTTGCCCAAAGACCCTCCTCATCGCAGCTCTCCATTCATGATGGTGGTCAGTTTAAAAGCCTGATTGTAGCAGGCGTCCCAGGATGACACTGGGCTCCATTGTGCCTGACTGCACCCTGGAAATCAGGTCTGCCAAAGCACCCTCTATGTCTCTATCTGATGGCACGGAACGCTGATCAAGCCTTCACTGCAGAGTTCGCATCTCTTTTTCTTGGCTTGGTGAAGCTTTGTTTGGTCATTCGATAACTGAACCCGATAGCACTAGGGTCTAGGGGTCAAGAAGCTTATTGACATACGACCACAACAGCTAGACCAGGTGCTCTGAAAAAAAAAATTGTGTTTTGAAAGCATCACTGTTTTTGTCAAATAAACTGTTTTTTCCATCCACCTATTTTTATGTGAGTTTTGGGATATAGCATATAAAACACTGGATGGAAATGTCAAGATGCGCATAAATTCTAAAAATGTGTATAAAAAGTGCATGTACTCAATATTTTTATTTTTTTTATCCAATAAGAAGACATGTTGGAAACACATTTACCGAATAAATCCTTCGATGCATAACAAAAAACCCAGGTGACTTTGCCTCAGATGATGTGATTGGATAACCAGCGGACCAATCGTATCACAGCATCTCAAATGTTGATTTGTTCATTCTGAAATGCCTGAGCCAAAGTCTGTCATCAGAATGATTTGGTATAATAACCTCCCAGAACTGTCTTATACGATTGCATTCCCAATCATCAGGATCATCAAAATTTTTTACTTTGGATGGAAACATAGCTATTGTTACTCCAAACCTGTATGCTGTTAAAGCTATCAAACCAAGAGCATGCGAATTGAAATCAAATCGAATTCTGAGATCTAGGCCTATAATTAATACCAAGCCCTGCTTTCCATCCAAACCCAAGCCTTCTTTCGACTTTATTCCTAGTCTTTCTAAAAGTGAAAGCGTCCCTATTATGCTATTTTAAAGGCTTCTAATTTTTTTTTGAAGTCTCCTACAAAATGTCAAAAGGTAATTTTTTTTCCTTATAATATACATTGCACATCACCACATTTTTCAATGATTCTCAAACGACTCGGGGGATGAATCAGCCTCTCTGAATCCCTCCTTTCCACGAGCTACTGTGATCTGATTGGTCAGATGGCCCAGTCTGTTGTGATTAGTCTGCCGTGTACAGCGTGTGTTTTGGAAGCATACCGCCCATTACTATGACTGAACTTCAGCTCCGGAGGCTCCTAAAGCTCAGTGATTGTACACACTGTAAAGACAGAAACGATGACGTCGATTTTACCATATCAATCCGAGGGCAAGTCCGAATCGATGATGATGAAACACCGAAAGAAGTTACTCAACCCGAACTTCTAAGGACGACTTGAGCAGGACGTTTCTCAGTGATACACCACTCATTTTGAGGTACATTTTGAGATGTTGCAACTGTAATTCCTCACCATCAGCATTAACAAGAGTATGTCCATCAACAAACCCTTGTGTATATTTCTAATTTATTGCAGTGCACATGCGGGAACTGTAGCAATAGCAGCACATACGTTAGCCCGTCGCTAACATGAATGACTGATGGAACAAACGTTTGCAAAACAAATCTTGCTCCATCCTTTATCATTGCTCAAAGTAGTAAGAACAGACAGTCTGCATTAATAGACTCAGTTTTAGGTAACAGTGACCCACAGCTGATGAGCAGAAGTATTTCAGTAAGACATGAGTTAGCCCGGAAACGTACACAATATAAAACACAAAACTACGTATTTTGAATACTCGGTAGAAGATATATACATCAATAATTATTCATACATACAGGTTGTGATTCTGAGTACTGACCCAAATTTCAAGAGCAAGTGTTTTGTAA
The DNA here is from genome assembly GCA_018749465.1 of Paracanthobrama guichenoti. NCBI lineage: Eukaryota > Metazoa > Chordata > Actinopteri > Cypriniformes > Gobionidae > Paracanthobrama > Paracanthobrama guichenoti. Next base: position 35,162,114 of record CM031955.1, read on the forward strand.
ATCCCACATTGAACGTGTTAGAGAAGCAGTCATCAGTAAAATGATGTGTTTGGGGGGGCGGACAATGTACAACATAGGTAAGCATTATGCAAATGTATTTTCTAGTGACATAGAACCGTCACACAGTGAGATTTGAATTACAAATGACTCATATAGGCGGTTCAGAGTCGATTCTTTCTCTTGGGAGACAATAACTTTATTTATCATGCACTTTCGACTTTACAACTTTGCAAAATGTTTACAATCAGAAACAGCTGTATTACACATGGCATGAAAGGGAATATTCGAAAAACTATAATTGGGGCACTTTAAATTAATCTTTACACGACACTTTTCCATAAACAAAAAAACAGCACCATACTGTAAAAAGCATTATAAAAGTTAATATGGCTTATGCATTGTATTCCAAGTTTTCACACAAAAGGTTTAATGATAGCTTTTTTGTCTTTTTTGGAGTTTGACAGGCTGTCGTTGTATGGAAAAGTGCTGTATAAAAACATTTCAGAATTTTGAATAAACAACAGCATATGGGTTTTATACAACTTAAGGGTGAGTAAATAAATGACACTTTTTCTTCGGTGAACTATTAAAGCTTTCAAAACTGCAAAGAACCAAAGAATCTCCAACACAGGCATCTTGAAAAGTAATTCTAAAGTCGGTTCTCCAAGTTTTTCTGTTTCATTGCACAAATATATATTTCAACACTCCCTATTTCAGTGAACTATGGCGATTATGTTAGCTTTATTGGCTAAATGTGACATGTTGCAGATGTGCGGCATACTGGCGTGCCTCACAATCACAGTTATGAGGTGATACCAGAGACCGATTGAGATGTCGCTCGAGGGAGGATGGCGCCAAATGAAACAAAGTGGTAAATACACACAACAATGTCATCGCAGAGATAAATAAGATGAGACTAAACATTTGTGATTTGTTCTTCGAGATCTAGTTTGCAAAATCAGCAATGTTTACAGTTGGCAGAGTGTCTGTTGGTGTTGCTCATTCTTGAAATCGTCACCAGCGTGATTTATTTTTCCTCTCCATGACCATAAACATTTACTCAAAGCCATTAAACAAATCGAAATTCCATTAACGGGATAAACAGAAATATCTTTGCATTCTCTTAAGCAGGCGCATGAGAAATTAAACAAAAGCAATTCAACAATGGGTTCAACCAAACGGCACCATATGCTCAGCGTTCTCAGATGACATTCAAACGTCAGGGATTCGTCTGCAGATGACAGCGGTGTTGTTTTTACCAAATCGCCCACATGCAACCTTCACCAAACAACTAGCAGCGGGAATCGCTGTATTTATAGGTCATCCTCTTGTTTTAGAAAGACTAGGAATAAAGTCGAGAGAAGGCTTGGGTTTGGACGGAAAGGAGGGCTTGGTATTGATATAGGCCCAGATCTCAGAATTCGATTTGATTTCTAATTCACATGCTCTTGATTTGATATGACATTGATTCATTTGCAAATGTTGATTTTTTTTAACTTCCTTTTTTAAGCTCTGGGACCATTTTTGGGGATTTCCGCCTGAATTTGGCCTACCCAAATTGAAAAGCTTCCCATAGTGGTCTAAAAACAACAATGCTGGTGTCATTTTACAAGAAACCCTTTGAAGTTACATAAAACACTGCTAAAAGTGAAACACGTAAGTATATGTTGTCTGAGCTGTAATAAACTCCCCAAAAAAAGAGCCACTTTTTGATTTTTTGGTTATAAATTCATTTTTGAACGTGTATATCTCAGGCCCTGTATGCTCTAGCACCCTGCAGACAGTTTGGGCTGTTTCCACTAGATGGCAGCAAACACTGGAAAACAAAGTGTTTGCTGACATGTGCTATCAAAGGTTAAATGATCCTGAAAAATAATAGTCACACTTGTACTCCTCACTGTCAAAAATGAAGCAAATTTAATCTAGTGGAAACATTTAGTACTGCACCCAAACAACATCCTATTGAAAGCTAATTTTTTGAGAAGTTTTAGAATAAAACGTATTTAGGAAATTATACATTTCATATAAAATTTTCAAATATCATTTTTGCACTTTTCATAATAAACAAACTAGGCCAAACTTAAGTCTGTGCTCCAAAGCATTCAAGATTTACGACAGTTTAAGTTTCATTTTCAGATCTGTTGTGCTCAAAAAGGGATTAACAGGTAATAAATGGACCATAACTGTTCCATAAATATAATTTAGAAACATAAAATCTCCCAAAAAATATTAAATAAAAAATATTATATAATTAAAATATAGTACATTAATTTCACTGAAATAAAATGCAGTAATTTTTGACCGCCACGTGAGGGTTTAACCCAGCCCTAATGGGAAGAATGAACATTTAAAAGACAGCTAGTATGACAACAGCCTTGATCTGATGAAAATGTTCAAGATTTGTGGTATTTCATCTGTAGCAAAAATGGTGTACGACGAGTTATCCTTATGCTTATAATAGTTTTCTTATTGCAAACACCACATAATCATCTAGAATGTCTGTGAAAAAGGGGAATTGGCCTAATGGATCATGAAATTATTCTCAGAAAAGTAGAGGTGGCTAACAGCCTGTAACGGCAAGTTTAGGACAGAAATAGAGTGGCGGTATTAGTAGCGACTGGGGCCATTACTGGTTCCGGAGCTTGTGGCACCATCCTGTCTGTAAGGAACGGGCTCGAGAGGCCACAGAGATACCATCACAGCAGGGCCAGTGAAACACTACCTCCCCCGGATAATCACCCCAGAATTCCAGTGCATAGGAGCCTGGGATTATGAAGGCGGAATGATATGGAGAGATATTCTACGCACTGTAAAAACCAGAGAGGGCTGAAGTAATGGGGCGTGAGGGGTAGTAAGTCATGTTTGGCTGCACATGACTAGTATATCACTGCACTTATGCATATGGCGACTAAAAATCTGATTTGATTTCCAGGACACATGATGTCTGAAGTCAAGTGGAAACACATGCATCAGAACATTCAGCAACGCAAACACAGGTTTAGTCATAGATGCCTCATTAGCGGCTGTTTGCAACAGTCGGGTTCCGGAAGTAAAAACCCCATTCATTTTCCATGAAAAACTCCAGAGCATTTGCATTATTTCAACTTACTTTTACAATAGAATTTGTGGAGAAAAACTACATTACCCATGATGCAGTACAGAAAATTCCACCAATCTGAGTCAAAACAAGCAACGGGCGCCAAAAGATCTTGTTAGCTCCATCTACTCCCATGAAGCCATGTGTAATCGAGTTGATCTCTCTACACTCTCAAAATATGTAAATGTTTATACAAACCCGATTCCAAAAAAGTTGGGACACTGTACAAATTGTGAATAAAAACAGAATGCAATGATGTGGAAGTTTCAAATTTCAATATTTTATTCAGAATACAACACAGATGACATATCAAATGTTTAAACTGAGAAAATGTATCATTTTAAGGGAAAAATAAGTTGATTTTAAATTTCATGGGATCAACACATCTCTAAAAAGTTGGGACAAGGGCATGCTTCCCACCGTGTGGCATCCCCTCTTCTTTTTATAACAGTCTGCAAACGTCTGGGGACTGAGGAGACAAGTTGCTCAAGTTTAGGAATAGGAATGTTGTCCCATTCTTGTCTAATACTGGCTTCTAGTTGCTCAACTGTCTTAGGTCTTCTTTGTGGCATCTTCTCTTTATGATGCGCCAAATGTTTTCTATGGGTGAAAGATCTGGACTGCAGGCTGGCCATTTCAGTCCCCGGATCCTTCTTCTACGCAGCCATGATGTTGTAATTGATGCAGTGTGTGGTCTGGCATTGTCATGTTGGAAAATGCAAGGTCTTCCCTGAAAGAGACGACGTCTGGATGGGAGCATATGTTGTTCTAGAACTTGGATATCCCTTTCAGCATTGATGGTGCCTTTCCAGATGTGTAAGCTGCCCATGCCACACGCACTCATGAACCCCATCCCATCAGAGATGCAGGCTTCTGAACTGAGCGCTGAGAACAACTTGGGTTGTCCTTGTCCTCTTTAGTCCGGATGACATGGCGTCCCAGTTTTCCAAAAAGAACTTCAAATTTTGATTGGTCTGACCACAGAACAGTTTTCCACTTTGCCACAGTCCATTTTAAATGTGGGGGAATTGGTGATCCTCTGCCCATCTTGACTTCTGAGAGACACTGCCACTCTGAGAGGCTCTTTTTATACCCAATCATGTTGCCAATTGACCTAATAAGTTGCAGATTGGTCCTCCAGCTGTTCCTTATATGTACATTTAACTTTTCCGGCCTCTTATTGCTCCCTGTCCCAACTTTTCTGGAATGTGTAGCTCTCATGAAATCCAAAATGAGCCAATATTTGGCATGACATTTCAAAATGTCTCACTTTCAACATTTGACATGTTATTTATATTCTATTGTGAATAAAATATAAGTTTATGAGATTTGTAAATTATTGCATTCCTTTTTTATTCACAATTTGTACAGTGTCCCAACTTTTTTGGAATCGGGTTTGTATATATATGTAGTTTTATGTTTCTCCATTGTTTTTAATTCAATTACACACATACAAAAAAAAGTGTGTACAATCTGTTGTACGTTAAGTTTAAGTACAGTCAACTTGGATGTTTAAGTAACTTCATCAATTTAAATGCAGGTTGATATTAAACATAATTCTGCTGAATGCATAAAATGACTCAATTTGGAGTGGCAGTTTTAACGGCTCCAGGCATTTAAAAGGGCTTTAAGTGGCACCACAGTGAAACAAGGCCAGTCTGTGGTCAAACCAACTGCACTGTTAACAACTCTGAACTTCATGAACTCACACAGAAATTATTCAACAGGCAACGAGTGCAATGGTAAAATTAACACCACTGTGTGCAAACATGAAAACTAGCATAATTACCTGCAAAAATCATATGCACATTCTGAAAGTCATACAATATATATAACACACTACAAAAATGCATGCTTATTTCCAGTTTATATTAGAAATGAAAGCAAGTTCCAAACTAGTGATTGAAAGCGTGTGTGTAATGTGATTGTATTGAGTCCAGAGATCTGTGTTTGCGTTCATTAGAGTGAATGAGTGTGTGTGTTTCATTTCTGTTTGTGTTTCATTTCTGTTTGTGTTGGCCATTTGGAGGAAGAGAAAACACATATTTCACACTTCCTACCACAGCGAGGGAGGGAGACCAAACATTCTTTGCCATAAATTACATACACACATATTTTCTCCTAATTTACTTTTAATATAGATTGTTTTACTGATGTTTGTACCTACACTTTTCTTTATAAGAGAAATCAAAACCAAATCAAAGAAACAGCTGTACTTCTAAATGGAGGGTTTTTTGTGTATATATGACGCCATTCAAAAGTCTGGGGTCAGTACGTTTTAAAGAAATTATTTATTTAGCAAGGATGCCTTAAATTGATCAAGTATGACAGTAATGACATTTAGAATTTCACAAAACAATATTGCTGTTCTTTTGAACTTTCTGTTTATTAAAGAATCCTGAAAAAATTGATTGCAGTTTCCTCAAAAATATGAAGCAGCACAACTGTTTTCAACATTGATATTAATCAGAAATGTTTCTTGAGCAGCAGATCATCATATCAGAATGATTTCTGAAGGATCATGTGACACTGAAGACTGGAAGAATGATGCTGAAAATACAGCTTTGATCACAGGAATACATTACATTTGGCAGTATATTAGAATAGAAAACAGTTATTTGAAAGTGTAATAATATTTCTCAGTATTACTGTTTTTACAGTATTTTTGATTACATAAATGCAGCCTTAGTGAGCATAAGAGACTTCTTTCAAAATCATAAAAAATCTTACTGACCTCAAACTTTAGTAGTATACATCAAGAATCTAAATATGTATGTATGTGTACAACATTCAAAATGTTCATGTCGGATTTATATATTTTATATAAAAAGAAAAATCCAATGCATTTACTAACACACACGTACACTTCCACACCTCTCAACACGTGGCATCTAGAAGTATATCAGTGCCAGCTGTAATTACAGTAATCTGTAAAATCCCCACTTCCAGGTCCAGATTTGGTTTCAGAAAATCTATCAATACACAGCATGCTAACCCTCTTAGCAAAGCCACCCAGATAATAACATCTATCAAACATCCTTCACCCCTTACAATTTCATATTTACCCAGTCTATGATTTATGGTGGTCATTATACGGATTAAGTATGTGCTACATGTGTTCACATGACGCCTGTCCCACACTTCACAAAGGTCCTTCTGTTTCACTGTCTGACTGAGCGCTGCGTGTGTGTGTTTCGATGGGGCGATGAGCTTTGTGAACAGCACACGCTCCTGCTCTAAACGGTTCAATTACAGCAAAAAGCGGAGGCCAACAGTAAAGCGCTACGCCTGTGTGCCCATTGTGGTTGTCGTTCATTTATGAGCGTGTTTATTTGTATGTGCGCACTCATGCGTGATCAGTGACAGTCTGTGTGGTCTTTGAGGTCGTGGTTTGGCCCTCATTGGTCCAAAAAGGGAAGGACACACTTTAACAGCATTACAGCGGGCAGGTCTCAAGGGTCTGTGCGGTTCATGCCAACCCACACGACCCACACCACAGATCCACAGTGCCAGCATTCACCCAGACCACAGCCCTCAAAAATGACTTCTCCTTATGGACATCTACCCTCTATTTGAAATCACTCACCATTTAGTTCTCAGACTAGTGTTAGTGTATTATGTTACCACACCAGAAAAACAATAGTATGATACTATACTAGATGGTAATTACATGTTATATATCTGTGAATTTGAAATAAATAAAATAAAATAATTTAAAATAAAATACCATGGTACTGAATTTAGGATCTATATGGTACAGGTTACTTCAGGAAATACTTGGTACATGATCAAAAACCATGGCATCATCAAAAAACTGGTTATTACCATGGTACAATGTCTTTAAAAAATTCATATATTATGAATTGCATATATATATATATATATATATATATATATATATATATATATATATATATATATATATATATATATATATATATATATATATATATATATATATATATATATATAAATCTACATACACTCTCAGAAAAAAGGTACAGTGGTACAAAGGTACAATAGTGAAAAGGTACATCTTTGTACCTTACCACTAAATGGTACATATTAGTACCTTAAAGGTGTATATTAGTACCTTTTTCGGTTTTGTACCTTAGGTACCGCCCCAGTGACAGCAATGTATCTTTTTTCTGACAGTGTACAAAAAAAAAAAAAAATCTAAATTCTAATTTAAAAATCTACATACTTTACCCTATAATTAACAAATTGACAGCTAGATGACCATTCTGATCCCTACTGTGCATGTTTCAAAAATGTTTGTGTTCGTATTCTTTAGTCAAAACGTAACTACTTTCCTTTTCAGCTGACTTTTTCATCCACCTGTCACATAGAGACACTTTTCACCATCCAGTCAAACCCCAATGGATTAAATCAAGTCCCGTCCTATACATTTTGTCTCATTTAACATCCCGTTTCACATTAATGCGCCACATTACAGAACGGGTTGTGATGCTCTTTCTTGTTGGATAACTATCATGGCACTTAACTTAAGCAATACTCGTGTGTAGTGAGATGGCTGGAGGTGCTGATGGAGAGTGGAGAGTCATTGTGAAACACATGTCCAGTCTGTTGGGTCTCTGGCGCCTGTACATCCACAGGACGTCCACTGCCCTGCCACTGTGATAAAGAGCCTTTCCTCTGACCTGTGCACTGACATGCTCTCTTCCCAACACGACGCTCAGCCGCTTAAATTTACGACACCCTTCAAACCGAGAGACCAACACAATCTTAGCAACTCAGCGGGTGGAGAGCATGAATGCGAGTTCATTCATAAAAACTTCCTGACACAAAACCCTCTTATTTACCCAAAGGTACACAACCTCTCCTCTACACTAAATCCATCACACCATTTCTCTTTACTACAAATCTGTTTACATACTCAACATATTATTTATACATACAATCGAAGATGTCAAGTGTGTTTACTGGCTAATATAACTACAGTTTCCAACACAGATCATCCAATTAGATTTTAGAACTATTAATCTAAAAATGATGGAATAGTTTATTGTAATAGGCTATAGCAATGTCCTTTTAAGACAAGTCATTTCACTCGGCCGCCGTCTTTGAAATGCCTCTCGCCAAGCTTACGATTAAATCTCATCTTTGAAATCACCAATGAAATGACAACTGTCTCATAAATTTGGTTTCTAAACGCTCAAATCATGACAAAAAAAAAGTGCAATTCTAAACACGCATCTCAGAACAAGTCCAACGCCAACTGCAATGATGTGATGACTTTACTAATCAATGATTGGCTCTTTCATTATTCACCATATTGGACGTTGCACTTTCTCCCATTCATAAATAATCGGAGAATATAAAGTCTATAGGTCTAAGAGATAGGAATAAACATCAAAATATGTATATACAAAAAATTCAAGCGAATATTAAATAAATAGCGCACAAAATCACATAGACTACTTACATAGTATTTTACAGTCACTGTAAGCTTTCAATAGCTAGGTTTTATATTATTATGCAAATGTTGGGATATCAAGTAAAAAATGTTGGATAAAAAATGTGCATACATTTTAAAAATGTGCATTAAAAAATGTATGCACTCAATTGAGGCAGATACATTTTTAGTCGATAAGATGACATGCACATAAACTAAGATGGAAACACATTTACCGAATAAATCCCTCGATGCACAACAAAAAACTCAAAAAACGTACTTTCCTGTAGCTCAAACAATAAGAGCGTGGCAACAAGGTCATAGGTTCGATTCCCAGGGAAAGCAAGAACTGACTAAATGTAAAAATGTGTACCTTGAATGCAATGTAAGTCGTTTTGGATAAAAGCGTCTGCCAAATACATAAATGTAATGTAAATGTAAAGTGACTTTGCCTCAACTGAGGAAATTCAGGGTTTCACCAGCTATCCTGAAAACTTTCTATTTAGGGGCGATAGAAAGTGTATTAACTCAGTGCATCACAGCGTGGTATGGGAACAGCACCAGTCATGACCGCAAAGCCCTGCAAAGAGTCGTGCGCTTATCCGAGCGTATCTCAGGGTCAGCTCTCCCGTCTCTGCAGGACGTCTACACCAAACGCTGCAAAGGTAGAGCTACTAAGATCATCAAGGACTCTAATCACCCTGCAAACCCTCATTTCACGCTGCTACCATCTGGTAGCGCTTCCGGCCTGATGGCCAAAACTGAGAGACTCAGGAGGAGCTTCTTCCCCAGGCCATCAGACTCCTGAACTCAGTCACTTAACATCACGTGACTTCACTTCAGGATAAACATCGATACACTGTCATTGCACTGCACTTTCTGTTCTCGTTGTTACTGTGTAACAACCTGTCATAAACCTGTTTGCACATTATACTTCTTTGTACATTTCTGTTAACCACATATTTATAAGTCTACAGTTTACTCACTGCACAGTTGATTTCACTTATTTTATTCCACTTCTTTATTCTTTATTTTTTTTTTTTTGGGGGTTTTCTACTTGACTTGATTATTTATAATTCTACAGATACATATATATATATATATAGTACTTTTTTTATAGTACTGAATTTGCACTGTCCATGGAGCGGACCTGTTTACATTTCACTGCCGGTTGTATATTCTGTATATAACTGTGTACGTGACAAATAAAACTCTTGAATCTTGAATCTCTGAGGACGTGATTAGACTAACCAGCGGACCAATCATATCACAGCATCTCAAATGTTGGTTTGTTCATTCTGAAATGCCTGAGCCAAAGTCTGTCATCAGAATGATTTGGATTAATTCCCTCCAGAAGCGTCTCACACGATCTCATGGGTTCACAAACACCAGCATCCAGACAACATGACAGGGTTTATTGAGTTTCATCCTGTGTGCTCTGAGACGCAAGTCATTTATGGAGGAGGAAAAAAGAGCCACAGTTTCTTCCCCGCTTGCAGCAACTTCCATTTTTATTACAGATATTTTGCACCAATTTCCTAGGAAGTGACGGTTTTGTTCTCTTGAACACATGGGATGGAAATGCTGCTGTATTCACAAATGTTTTATGCGATATTAAATACACAACTTTAAGATGGAAACAGCTAATGAATGGGGTAAAAACATCATGAACATATAGGTTTGAAACAACATGAGGGTGAGTAAATGAAGATTAAATCATTTCAAATTTTTCAAACTTTTATGTGGCTCTAACAAATCTGTTCTTCAACAGCAGATCAACTCTAATAAGAGCCATGTGGAACAAACTGCTCAGTCGAGAGATTGACGCTCTCTGTAGTGCTGGCCTGCGTTTTGCTGCTTATCTTTACACAGGAAACGCAGTAGTCAGAGGACTGACATCACTCAGGCTGGAGTGCACGCATATAACACTAACACCAGCACACACACGCTCACACACTAACCACAGTTATCACTAACCAGAAGCCTCCTGTCTGGAGTCTCTCTGGCCCAGCAGGGTCGAGCTTTACAGGATTTACTCAACAGATATTAAATCATGGGGAATTATTCTGAGCCCAGTTGTAAATCTGATCAAATGTTCAGCACAATAAAAGAAACTAAATCCATGACTTCTATTTAACCCACTTCTCGCTGAGGTCAGCCATAACTTGTGCACGTATTATCACTTTAAAAATGCTCTTATTCCATCAGCTATAATTATTACTGTTTGAACTGCTATGCTGAAGAAATCATTTAGTACTGGTTCGTCTGGACCAGTGAATCTCAACTGGTGTGTCATTTCTGACAGCAGACAAAAAAAAAACAATGCCTGAACTCTATATAAGTAATTCATCTATATATATTCTCTATTTCTGTCTCTAAACTGTATTCAATACAACTTAATTATTTACACAATGGCAAGAAAATAACAAAATGGAGCTCAAGTTATTCCTTGCTCGTTTTATCAAACATGATGTAATGTTTTTGAGTGCAACAAATCAACTAACACTGCAATACATCAAAGCAATTCATCTAGTCCATTGCTTTGCTGTTGAATTCCCTCCAATATGATGTCACTTCCTGTATGATTATGTCATCAAGGAAGTTGTTTTTGTTATTTAAAGGATTTTACAAAATACTAACATGGTTGAAAGTGATTAACAATTAAGACAATGTTCTCTAGAAAATTAGTTTTGTTACAAACATTTTTATTAGAGAAAGTAAAACATCTGGAATATTTATTAGGTGTTCCTTCAGTTTTCCAAAATTTTACTGCAGCACCCATTAGTGTTGTAGTACTCGAGACTGGTCTTGGTCTTGAGACCGGTCTTAAGACCATTTGTTGAAGGTCTTGGTCTTGTCTCGGTCTCGACCACATTTGTACTCGGTCTCAGACTTAGAGGATTCGGGATTTTGTTTCAAGACCACAACTGCTGGGATATTACTAAATTGCCGGTGCATTGTCTGATTTAATTATTAACCTCATTAATGTGATTGGATGTAAAACTTACTGCTTCAGATGCAATCAATAACTTATTTCTACTTTGATTTATTTATTTGTGCCGGTTCAGAAATGAGGGATTGTGTCAAAAATGACACCAAAATTAATACAAATGACATTGTTGCAAAAAAGTATTTGTATGAGATGTATGGATTTTTATATTATAACGTGATATAATTAAGCAATATCACAAGAGCAAGAGAGCTCATTTGAGCATGACTGCAAACATATTGCTTTTATACAAACATTAAATAAAACAACATAATTTATTTATTTACCAATTCAGATGCATCTTCTGTACCACCACCAGTGCAAAGATGACTTTAGTGGATTGGTATAACAGCTCTATATATTGTGTTTATTGATTAAAAGTAAGTTATTTCTCATGCAGTAATGTGGATCTTTATGAATTTAAGGAGTGCTGGTCTGGTCTTGGTCTCGACTCAGGTGGTCTTGACTACAACACTAGCACCCATATTTAAACCTAAATAAGTTTAAAGTCACTTCTATTTTTCCAATTATTTGTGGTTTAGAAACAGCAACTGGAAAAATGGAAAAGTAAATCATATGTGAGATTAATATTTTATATAGTATATTAAGACACTTTGATGAGGACATGCATAATAGGAATTATTTTATTTAAAAATCAGTAGAATGAGAAATATCAGAGTCTGAGACTCCTATGGTGTTCTATTGATTAAATAATGATTTTGATCATATTTTCTTTTCTTAATAAAGGTCTGCCTTATTTATATATATATTTTATTTATTTATTTTTCATGATTTGGGCTAAAGAAGCCTTGTGATGCAAGTTGTCTGCTTTTATTGATGAAATATAGGGAGTTTTGGGGAAAAAAATTCCCATGTCAGGTATACAAAAAAAAAAAAAAAGGATTCTTTCCAAAAAATTATTCAGACACCAGATTTTTTCACACACTAGTTTTTTTACTAGTGTGTGCAGGACTCTATAGTTCATTTATGTAAGTGAGGATAGCAAAATAAAGTAAACCGTGACATATTATATCCAAAATTTCCTCATACAGTGGACTACCAGTAAAATTGATAAAAACAACAAGACACTTTGACCTGATCATGTTTTGCTGAAGTGTTTTTTCTTTAATTGCTAATGCAATCTTTTACACCACAGACTGAACAAAATGAAGCATTGCTTGGTCATTGGTTGAACTAAATTGGTATTATCTAAATGTATACTTAAATTTAACAGCTGATTGGTTGATTGTAATCCATTATATACATTTCTATCAGAGTTATCTGACATTATCAAGATGAATTTGAGTTCTTGTCATATTTTATTACAATTTTCTAAACTATAGTGAATAAACTGTGATACTATGAGAAATGTTGAAGATGTCTGAATACATTTTGGTTTGATATAATATGGTTGTTGCAGAGTAAACTGACTTGACTCAGAAGACTGACTTTGATTCACCACAAGTTTTTTATTATTATCTCACGAACCCCTGCAGTTCCATTAAGAACCTCTAGGGGTTTGTGAACACCTAGTTCAGACCCTTGACCTAGAACTCTGAAAGGAAAGTAGAGTTACCAATGAAGAGAGAGAGAGAGAGAGAGAGAGAGAGAGAGAGAGAGAGAGAGAGAGAGAGAGAGAGAGAGAGAGAGAGAGAGAGAGAGAGAGAGAGAGAGAGAGAGAGAGAGAGAGAGAGAGAGCCAGCTGCCACATGCCTGCTATTAGCTAAGTGCTGGTGTTTATGGTCTGCACTGTGTTGCTCTTAAGTGGAGATTATGTCACTAACCAGCTCGAGATGGGGAAGCACTTCACACTGGGGTAAACAGCAACCAGGCAATGAAAGGGCATCCACTGCCATGACCCTCGGCCGCGAGGAGCATGCATGACCGGACCATTCCCATGTGGAAACGACGTGACTCCTAAAGTTATATAGTTAGTGTTGTTAGTGTTAGAAAGAGACAACTTTATATTGCTGGATTAAGAAAAGGGCCAGATTAAACTCTACATATATTATTTTTAGTGCTGTCAAATTGATTAATCATGATTAATTGCATCTAACATAAAAGTTTGTGTTTATATAATATATGTGTGTGTGTGTGTGCATATACAAACACATACACATACACATATATATATATATATATATACATTATATATATATATATATATATATATATATATATATATATATATATATATATATATATATATATATATATATATATATATATATATATATAACACAAACTTTTACTTTTAAGGTGACATGGGTTGTTTTGCTGTTAAAATATCCCAGCTTAATTTGCAGAGAAAGCTAGACTACCATTTAAAAGTTCTTTCTTTGAAAGAAGTCTCTTCTGCTCACCAAAGCTGCCTTTATTTGATCAAAAATACAGTAAAACTGTAGTATTGTGAAATAATATTACAATTTAAAATAACTGTTTTCTATTTGAATACATTGTAAAAATGTAATTTATTCCTGTGATCAAAATTTTCAGCATCATTCCTCCAGTCTTCAGTGTCACATGATCCTTCAGAAATCATTCTGATATGATGATTTGACCCTCGAGAAACATTTGATTTAAGGTTTTAATTCATGTCTGCAGCACAAATGGTTACACACTGTTTTCTGTTTCTGCTTTGTTCCCTCTCTCTCCCTTGAGAAAGTTGCATTTTGGGTAATCACTCGACAGACACAGCTAACAGTCCATTCCAGGCCGCACTAAGAGGTGTTTTTTGTGTTTTTGCGTGACTGAGGTTCATATAAAAAGAGTTTGTCTCATAATTTGCTTGGCTTGGATGCCGTCCATCAGCGAGGGGTTTTTATTTGGTGCGACGGACTGAACCCTCACTCACAAACCCCATTCATTATGGTTCACATTTCTCATCTCAAACTAAATGCACCATGAATCATCTGTCGTCATAATCACAGAACACAGGCTATTGATCTATATAAACACAGACGCACACACACTTGCATCCTCAGGGGCTTGATTTCTATCACATTCACTAACCCAGACCACTGACAAAATGAACGCTGAAGCCGTAGACAATTGAAATCGCTCTGCGGAAAACTCTAATTTCTCTTCGCGGCAGAATTCCATTTGCTAACCATTAAATATAAGCCAGGTTGAGATCATCTTCCAAACCAACTTCTGCCTGTCCTCCAGTGAGGTTCAAACCACACAGTCATTGAGATTGAATGGATTTCGAGCTGCTGCGTTTCAGGCTCATCAAAGAAAACGGGAGGAAAAAGTGTCTTATGATTCTAAGTCAACACTTCTCACAAACCATTTTACTTCCATAACCTGACGCATTTCTGAATGAAACAGGATATGTGATTTCATGTGGAACAATGAATTGTGCACAAAAAGAGCATGTATTAAGAAAATAAATATGGTGGATTTTGATGTCTTGCTGACTTTAACAGTCGCAATCATGCATGCAATTCCAAGTGAAACAAGGAACGCTGATGCTGTTGACAGACACAGCAAATGTGTCATTAACATCATAAATCACTTTTGATGAGGTTCAGTCGGCCAACACAAACTCCTCAATTCACGGGCCAAAGTCCACAAGTGCTATGACAGGTCTCTGTGTTCTTAAAGTCGACATCAAACGGAAGTTGCAATAGTCTTTTCATCCCTATAGTGACGTATATCCAAGTGAGATGGCTTCTCGACAACAAGGAAAAAAATGTAGGGCGGAGAATTGATTGGATGGTTGTGGTATGCTATTGGTCGATCCCATGTGAGTGACAGGTTGTCCCGCCCTCACGCCAGTAAACGCGTCATCAGAAAAAATATGATGTGCACGGAAAAATCATTTATAATAAATACTGCAATATTCCATGGGGGAAAAAAACAATAATTGCCCATTTTGATTTCATGGTGACTTTAACCTTCAATTTATCCTTTTGTTACCCCAAAGTGTTCATATTCAAAGGGACCCTCTTTAAAAATAAGTGCACTTAATCATCTTGAATGTGCACCTGTAGTGTACTTTAAATCTTAAAGTATATTTTAAAGGGGTGGTTGATAATGACTATGATTATGAGTTAGTGTGTAATGTTGCTGTATGAGCATAAACAATATCAGCAAAATACAACGCTCAATTCAAAGCAGATTTCTGTTCAATAGCGAATGAACAGAAATTGCTTTTTAAGGACTACAACAAACGGCTGGTAGGGACTACAACAAGCTTATTCACGGGTTAGTGACATCACTAACCCTAAAATCTACATAAACCCGGCCCCCGGGAACAGGCAACAAAGGCCATGTTGAGAAGAGGAAGAGTTGTTGTAGTAGAGCACAAATGTAATAGCATGTCAAAAAAGCAAGATAACAACATAAGTTATACCCCCAATTAAACTAAACCATACCTGTTCTATCTTCATGCAGCAGATATTCTCTGGCTCTGTGCATCTTACAACAGTTAAGATGAGCGATTTAGATTATCATGACAGAAAATGCTAATCAATGACTTGAAGATAGTTGACTCCACATCAGCTACATAAATTCATCAACTAACCATTCAGGAATATCTTGATGCGTTCTACATGTTGAGTCTCTCCATCATTGTCCAACTCTGGCTGAACATAAAAGGCTGAACACAGATCTGCCAACTCTCACGCATTGGCCGTGAGACACACGCATTTGATTGGTCTCACACGTCACACCCCCGATTTCTCACGCTGAAGTGTCAACCCGGTTGGTCAAATGCCTCAAAGATGAGTTTATCTATAGATCTACCTATTGAACCACTCGATCGACTAGTTATGCTTTCGGTGAGGGGGTTCAAGATAAATGTGCAAATAAATACGGTGTAGTGTGACCAAAAGTTACATTCCGTTTTGGGTTCTGATGAGAACGAGCCTGTAATGAGTGAAGTGGTGCGGTGTGACACTCAGCTCAATATGCAGGCGCGCTCTACTCAATCGCTCACGGCCCAAGCAAACACTCCACTCATGAACCGCGCGCTCACCGGGAAAACAACGTTCGCTCAATTCCCGTTCTGACATGAAATTTCTCTGTAGGCCTACTTCTTGTAGCCATTAAACAATGTAGCTACTTTGTTTCATATTTATGTTTAAATATTATAGTGCTATTTTTAAATTTCATCTAGGCTATTATGAAAGATGCTTGTGGGTCAGAAATGATTTTGACCACAACAAGTTTTGTTTTGTAGAAAGCCTTTCTTTAAAATGAAATTCATTTTGTAAAAATTGTATCTTAATTTGAATCAATGTTTCAATTGCCTGGATTTAATAAATAAGAAGCAAATAGGCTATAACAGACAATAATTGTGACATGAAGGCGCCGGAGCGATCGCATTGCGCATGAACTGGAGCATGTCAAATAAATGAACCCAAACTCAGCAGGCTACTTGGCTCACAGACATAAGAAATATATGCATAGAAACCTTGAAATGTCCACTTTTAAACAAAACAATTCGAAACTAAAAGAAATCAAAGCAAAAGCGAAGTCAAGCAAAGTGCGTGCAGCTCATGACTGGCGTCTCAGAGCGGTTCTGTTCAAAATGCTGCGCTCCATCACTGCATGTGCTGTGAGTTTAACCTGACTCCTGAGTATTTCATTTAAGTTGCATACATTTTGTCCTTGCACTGATGTTAAATTTGTAGCATTTTGCATTTTGACAGCCAGTTTGATAGGCTATATTTGAGTATTTTGTGTATCAGTTAGTTTACAAAATCAAATGATTCTGACAGTTTTTGCCATTGAAATGACTGGGAAAAAGTGTCCCAATCAACCTGAATTCACACTTTACTATTTGAAATCAACAATGTCATTGTAAGAAAGCTAGCTACTTTTTGATAGTAACTTGTAGTGTAGCTATTTTTTCAAAAGGGTAGCTTGAATGTAACTAAACTACTTTAACTTACAAGTATACAAGTAGCTTGTAAGTTAAAGTAGTTCTATTTAGACAAAATCATGCCTCTACATAGTGCTTTAAAATTGTGTGTGTGTGTGTGTGTGTGTGTGTGTGTGTGTGTGTGTGTGTGTGTGTGTGTGTGTGTGTGTGTGTGTGTGTGTGTGTGTGTGTGTGTGTGTGTGTGTGTGTGTGTGTGTGTCTCTATAGGATATACTGTATATGCAAAGTGTAATATAGATGCATTTTGTCTTAATAGTCACAATTAATTAATCAACCTATACTTATCTATCAAAGGCAAAAAACAACAACAACAACAAAAAAATTATATATATATTGGCCCCACCAAATCTCATTCCAAGAGTTTTTGAAAAGTTGGCAACTCTCTGAACAGTTTCTGAAATTTTCACTGCATGTCTGTGTGAGGTAATCGGAGCTGCTAACACAAGCTCTTGAAGCTCCGCCCTCTTCTTGAAAGGGGGAGCAGCAGCTCATTTGCATTTAAAGGAACACACCCAAAAAACGGCGTGTTTTTGCTCACCCTCAAATACTGAAAATTTTAACATGCTATAAAAAATGATCTGTGGGGTATTTTGAGCTAAAACTTCACATACACACTCTGGGGACATCAGAGCCTTATTTTACATCTTGTAAAAAGATTGTTTCTTAGAGTTAAGTATACTTTAAAAAAAAAAAGTGCATAATAATGTCAAACATTGTAAACCATTATGTTTTACTATTTTTTGTTGTGGTTTACACAGTAAGTACACTTATTTTGATGTGTTCACTAACATACTGAAGCACATGTCAAGTACTTTATTATTTATTATACATTTTCATTTAATGGCAAATAACATGCAATAGAAGTGTCTAACATCATTACATTCAGTTCACACTTAAGTACATTCATTTAAAGTAAATAATTTCAATAAGTGCTCTTTTTAAAAGTATGCTATAAAGTGTACTTCTTTTGGTAACACTTTATTTCCATGCTCCACTTTAGACATTCTTTTAACTATAAGTAACTTTTCAACTACATGTCAACTAACTCTTATTAGAGTGTCTGTTTAATATGTGCTAACTCTTTATGTCAACTTATTCTGCTAGCCCAAAGCCTAATCTAACAGGCTACTAATACTACAGGTTACTTATAGTTAGTAGAATGTCTAAAGTGGACATTCAAAATAAAGTGTCAATATTCTTTTTCACAAGGGGCACTAAGACTGCATTCCCTCATGGGAATGGAGCACAGGGATACGGTTTGTTTTTCCATCCTGGTTGGTTCCAGAGTTGGGCTGGGGTGAGGTGTTGGGCCCAGCCGTGTACTCCGCAGACAGTGCCAGCGAGGGCCTGGATGTCCGCCTAGAACCACAACCGCTGATGGGACCGCACCTCTGTCAACCTGGAGCCCAGGACAAAGCACCTTTTCAGCACTCGCTCTCATTCGAACTCACTTTGCTCCAGTCACCTCCAGGAGCTTGGAAATTTTCTTTATTTATAATTATCATGATTTCCATTACAAATTTCATCCTGCGACCCTACAGAGGATAAGCAGTTTGGAGAATGGATGGTTGATAGTCATTAGTAGTGTCTTAAGTTTAAATTTTTTATGTAATATTTCAGGTTTAATTAAAGAAAGTGATTTTAGAACAGGTTTTAGAATTTGCGCGTTGCCCTTACAGCAGTTTATGTGTTACCTTATCTCTGATGTTTTAAACTTTGTTTGTTTGTTTGTTTGTTTGTTTGTGTTTGTTTGTTTTTGTGTGTGTGTGTGTGTGTGTGTGTGTGTGTGTGTGTGTGTGTGTGTGTGTGTGTGTGTGTGTGTGTGTGTGTGTGTGTGTGTGTGTGTGTGTGTGTGTGTGTCAAAAATCTATCATTTGGTGCACGTTTATTGCAAGGCAATAATCCTTTGGGGACTACTTTTGCAATATTTTGGTCTGGAGGTAGAATTTTTGAAAACCGTGTCAAAGTTTCCAGGTTCTAATCCGCCATTATATAGTTTTTTTTGGGGTTTTTTTTTTCCTAATTAAAATCAACAATGATTCATGATTTCTCATGTTCAACAATGATTGTATATTAAGAGCAGGGACACGTCAGTGTGCATTTTGTTTTGTGATTTCACCGGAAAGAATAGAGTCTCTCTCCGCAACAGCATTAAGCGATAGATTGACATGCTCGTCTGTGTGTGAAGACTGTGCACGAGCCAAAAGAGACCGTAAACCCTGCCTACTTTGGCCATCTCAATCATTTTGACATTGACGAGTGCTATTAGACCACGGAGTCAATATACAGAGCGCTGCATAATGAAGTGCAGCAGAGCAGTGCAAGAATTTCAAATATTGAGGGGGACAATTTGGCCATCAAATGAAAATTTAAGTATAGAACATGTTACTATGAACTTTTTTGGTTAATCTGTTTTCGCCAAGGGCACTTGAACAAGAACAAGCAGTAGAAAGACAGAGGCAAAGACAGGGGGCGATGCTAGTTGGAAACTGGAATTAGCGTTTCTTGCCAGGACAAGATGGGAGAAGCTCTTGTCCTCACAGGTAGTCGGCACTGAGTCACAGCCAGGAAGAAAACTGATTTAATTACATTCTAACCCCAAGACAAGCACAGACATTCCTGAGTGTTTGGAAGGGCAGCCTCCTTCAACCTGCAGCCGGCAAGCTAATTATCCACACAATAGACACTGTGTCCAGGTAAATGACTTTAGATATTGCGCATTAGCTGAGGAAAAATTGCAGGGAACAGGAGCGGGAAGGAGGTCATCCTTCTTTTATACGGTGTTGAATGAACCTTTGGATTCTTTGGCCTGTCTGTTTTCCCGCTCAAACGAGCAGCTGTCTCTGATCCATGCACTACAGACTAATTAAGTCATGCTAAAACTGAAGCTGCCAGCAAATTTCACTCAAAGCTTTATAAAAAGCAGCATTTAAGAAACAAGGTTAGGATTTAAGAACCAGTTCTAATTTACAATTAGTTCCCATCTACAAAATGTGCTGCATAACATGAATAAGAATGAACCTCATTGATTCTTGCTGAAGCTCAAACGTGCTGCGTAACACGAGAATGAACCTCATTGGTTCTTGCTGAAGCTCAAACGTGATGCGTAACACAAGAATGAACCTCATTGGTTCTTGCTGAAGCTCAAACGTGATGTGTAACATGAGAATGAACCTCATTGGTTCTTGCTGAAGCTCAAACGTGATGCGTAACACAAGAATGAACCTCATTGGTTCTTGCTGAAGCTCAAACGTGATGCGTAAGACCAGAATGAATCTCATTGGTTTTTGCGAAAGATCAAACCTGATGCGTAACACGAGAATGAACCTCATTGGTTCTTGCTGAAGCTCAAACGTGATGCGTAACACCAGAATGAATCTCATTGGTTTTTGCGAAAGATCAAACGTGATGCGCAACACGAGAATGAACCTCATTGGTTCTTGCTGAAGGTCAAACGTGCTGCGTAACACCAGAATGAATCTCATTGGTTCTTGCTGAAGCTTAAACGTGATGCGTAACACCAGGATGAACCTCATTGGTTCTTGCTGAATCTCAAACGGGCTGCGTAACACAAGAATGAACCTCATTGGTTCTTCCATCCATCCATCCATTATCTTCCGCTTAACCGGGACGCGGCGGCAACAGTCTAAGCAGAGACGCCCAGACTTCCCTCTCCCTAGTCACTTCCTCCAGCTCTTCCGGGGGAACCCCGAGGCGTTCCCAGGCCAGCCGGGAGACATAATCCCTCCAGCGTGTCCTAGGTCTTCCCCGGGACCTCCTCCCAGTGGGACATGCCCGGAACACCTCCCCAGGAAGGCGTCCAGGAGGCATCCAAAATAGATGCCCCGAGCCACCTCAAATGGCTCCTCTCGATGTGGAGGAGCAACGGCTCTACTCTGAGCTCCTCCAGAGTAACTGAGCTTCTCACCCTATCTCTAAGGGAGCGCCCAGCAACCCTGCGGAGAAAGCTCATTTCGGCCGCCTGTATCCGGGATCTTGTCCTTTCGGTCATGACCCACAGCTCATGACCATAGGTGAGAGTAGGAACGTAGATTAATCGGTAAATCGAGAGCTTCGCTTTACAGCTCAGCTCCTTCTTTACCACGACAGAGCGGTACATCGACCGCATTACTGCAGAAGCTGCACCGATCCGTCTGTCAATCTCCCGTTCCATCCTTCCCTCACTCGTGAACAAGACCCCAAGATACCTGAACTCCTCCACCTGCTTTACATACACCTGCTCCCCCACCTGCCTCCACGTGCTTTACATTTCACTGCCGGTTGTATATTCTGTATATAACTGTGTATGTGACAAATAAAACTCTTGAATCTTGAATCCTGAGGCAGAAACTCGCCACCAACCTGAAGTGGGCAAGCTACCCTTTTCCGACTGAGAACCATGGTCTCGGATTTGGAGGTGCTGATTGTCATCCCGGCCGCTTCACACTCGGCTGCAAACTGTCCCAGTGCACGCTGAAGGTTCTGGTCTGAGGAGGCCAACACGACAACGTCATCCGCAAAAAGCAGCGACGAAATCATGTAGTTCCTAAACCGGACACTCAAGAACCTCATTGGTTCTTGTGAAGCTCAAACGTGCTGCGTAACACAAGAATGAACCTCATTGGTTCTTGTGAAGGTCAAACATGATGCGTAACACCAGAATGAATCTCATTGGTTGTTGCTGAATCTCAAATGTGCTGCATAACACCAGAATGAACCTCATTGGTTCTTGCTGAAGCTCAAACGTGATGCGTAACACCAGAATGAACCTCATTGGTTCTTGCTGAAGCTCAAATGTGATGCGTAACACGTGAATGAACCTCATTGGTTCTTGCTGAAGCTCAAATGTGATGCGTAACACAAGGATGAACCTCATTGGTTCTTGCTGAAGCTCAAATATGATGCGTAACACAAGGATGAACCTCATTGGTTCTTGCTGAAGCTCAGTTGAAGTTGAAGTTGAAGTTGAAGTTGAACTCCTCATCTGTCCTTCAATCCGTGCAGACATGTTTTTCTCTCTGCTCCCTGCTGGCTCTTGCGCTTTGTTTTGTCTAGTGTTTCGTCTCTTCTCTTCTCTGACTGCTGCTTTGCTGGACTCCTGAAAATACTGAAATGGAATTGATTAACTGGTCAATCAGCGATCGACAAGATTTTCTCACTAAGGAAGGGTGCCCGGGAGAACCCACCTGCCCGGACGGACCTTTGCCGCAGGGCACGTGAGGGACGCATGGAACAACTGGCAAGTCCTGTGCCTGGAGGCTCTGTCCGTGGAGGATGCGGAAGATTTATACATGATTGGATTATTGATGGCGGGTTCCTATTCTTTGGCTTTGGGATTGCCCTGACCTATCGGAAGATTGGTAAGACAGCTGCAAGCAAATTCACCCAGCCGCTGTCTGTGGAAATTAAAGAATGCTTCGGGTTGTGTGTGACCGTCTGAAGGAATTAGATCAGAAAGTGATAGGAATTGAGGAACTGAACTGCAAACAACGCAGTCCGGACTGCGGATACGCAGGGTAGAGTGGGCTCTATCGGGGTCAGATCGGTGAACTTTTACGGACTGTAACCGGTCTGGCCATGAGGCTGGACGTAATGTCTAGGGAAACTGCACAGACCGGACGCGCGAATGCTGAGGACCAGATCTGATTGATTGATTATGATCCGGACAAATTACCAAGATCATCAAATGGATTAAAAATAATAAATTGTATTTGCCTGACCTAATCAACTAGCCCAACGAACCTCACTTGGTCCCTATCTCTCGGTTGGGATTTCAGCCTGACAGCTGGTCTGCTATCTCCCCTGTGCACTGCCTTATCTCCCTTCAAGGACAAACCATAGAACTGAACTCGAAAACATCTGAAGTTATGGCTAACATTCTCACACAACACAATCTCAGACTCACTCGCACCATACATACCCGACCTTCCTCCCCGCTCCATCCGTCTGCCTGTCTGTTATCTATCTCCTCTCCCACTCCATACAAAAATCCCACCACGTGACCACGTGTACTGTGTCATGTTTTATGTTTATGTTTTGTTGTGTTTGCTATGTAATGCTTGCTAAATTGCATTCTTGTATTTCTGGAGAGCGTAGGGCGGCGCCTGAATAATCGGCTGCGGCCCGGAGGCTTGCTCCAAACTTCATTTCGTTATACTGTACTTGTACATGTGTAATGACAAATAAACTTCAACTTCAACTTCAACTTCAGCTCAACTGTGATGCGTAACACAAGGATGAACCTCATTGGTTCTTGTTGAAGCTCAAATGTGATGCGTAACACAAGGATGAACCTCATTGGTTCTTGTTGAAGCTCAAACGTGATGCGTAACACAAGGATGAACCTCATTGGTTCTTGCTGAAGCTCAAACGTGATGCGTAACACCAGGATGAACCTCATTGGTTCTCGCTGAAGCTCAAACGTGATGCGCAACACCAGGATGAACCTCATTGGTTCTTGTTGAAGCTCAAACGTGATGCGTAACACCAGGATGAACCTCATTGGTTCTTGTTGAAGCTCAAACGTGATGCGTAACACAAGGATGAACCTCATTGGTTCTTAAAGAAGTATATGACATGTGATATTTCTAGACTGTCTAATGTCAAAGAAAACAGTTTAGTATAAATGAAAACAATTGTTGAGAGGCGTTAAATTCCTTACTGTTGATGCGCAACTTATTGATGTTGCGATGCAAATGAAAAAAAAAACACATGTAAATAGAAAAAACAGCAGCAAATAAAGAAAACATCTTCATCAGTTTGACAACACATGCGCTGCAAAAGTTCACAACACATGCAAATATAAAAACGCTGCAAAAGTTCACAACACATGCAAACAGAGAAACGCTGCAAATACTTACAACACATGCAAATATAAAAACGCGCTGCAAATAGGCCTGCTCATAATGCACATACGATCAGAATGTTAAGATAAAAATTTAAAAAAAAATTTTTTTTTTAAAACACCGAGTACCAAGTATCGCCACTTGTTGGTGTTCCCTAGAACACTTTCGAGGGGAGTATTATTTTGCGTTAAACTAATTTTAATCAATAAATTATTAATAATAAATAATATATATTTTTAATAATTGACTTGATTTTATGTCTCAAATCCCAGTCAATCATTCACTGCAGAAAGTGAAACTAAAAACTTAGCATGTTCTGATAACACTATTTAACCTTAATTTATTTCTTAATATTTCCCTTGTGGCCCGTAAAAAAAAAAAAAAAAAAAAAAAAAAAAGATGTATGTTAAACAAGTTTTTTTTTTTTTTTTTTTTTTTAAATGAGGTGTTAGCTAATCTTATTACATCGCGTCAGTTATATGTGATGCGCTATAAATTATTGCAGGGCAAATTAAAATATTAATTTAATTCTAAAAGTAACCTAATCACCATCATCATTCAGATCATCGCAGAAGGGGCTTGAGATCACCGGGCCTGTATTTGCATGTGTTGTGAGTATTTGCAGCGTTTTTGTATTTGCATGTGTTGTGGACCTTTGCAGCGCATGTGTTGTCAAACTGAGAAGATGTTTTCTTTATTTGCTGCTGTTTTTTCTATTTGCATGTGTTTTCTTCAGTTGCAGCGCGTTGAGCTCTCTCGGCCACCGTACAACCCACCCGAAGATACGAGGAGAACTCCAGGCCAAGACAATCAGAGCTCTGATGAACTGCTCATCTGCTCATTTTCAATTAAAGCTCATTTATGAGACTGTGTTATTTTACGGTTGCTTTTATTGGCCATCATGAAGACTGGAGTTTATGACAGTAGCTGCACATCTGCTATTCCTCTTAAACCTTAGAGACTCTATTGACAACTTAAGCCCTGTATAGACCAGCTTTAATATATAACTTGATCATTTTTAATAAACCTGTTTACATGGTTTACATCAAAAATTCGAGGTGAGTCTGAGGAGTAGCTTGTACCTACCTCCACGTAAAACTCCACGTTTCTCTTGTGCAGACAATAGCAGCACGGAAAATACTATAAACGAGTGCAAATCATAAGCAACTGGGACAAGAAACTAGCGATCTGCTTGTGCAGCCTTTAAAGTTGGTCCCGCCCCCAAACTCACACTATTGGCTGATGGTTCCTGTGTCCGAACAATGACTGAATTCATAACAGCATTCATACTATTTCATCAAATGTAATGTTTTTATAGGGCAACAGAGACAGAGTGGCTGAATTCAGAACGATTTCAAATGAATTCTGATATTGCATAAATAATAAACGTAGTATGCAGGAAAATCTACATCTACAAATGACTGATAGTTTTTTTCTGTACATTAGGCCTATGTGAAATTTAAAAATGTCTAAAATTCTAAACTTTTATATTTAATTATGCCAATACAGCATTATCTAATTAAATATGCACTAATTTGCATACATTTCTAGAACAGAAATCTGCCAGAAAAAGCCAGGCAAAGACTGTACCACCTGCGCCAGCTGAGGAAATTCAGGGTTTCACCAGCTATCCTGAAAACTTTCTATTTAGGGGCTACAGAAAGTGTATTAACTCAGTGCATCACAGCGTGGTATGGGAACAGCACCAGTCATGACTGCAAAGCCCTGCAAAGAGTCGTGCGCTTATCCGAGCGTATCTCAGGGTCAGCTCTCCCGTCTCTGCAGGACATCTACACCAAACGCTGCAAAGGTAGAGCTACTAAGATCATCAAGGACTCTAATCACCCTGCAAACCCTCATTTCACGCTGCTGCCATCTGGTAAGCGCTTCCGAAGCCTGATGGCCAAAACTGAGAGACTCAGGAGGAGCTTCTTCCCCAGGCCATCAGACTCCTGAACTCAGTCACTTAACATCACGTGACTTCACGTCAGGATAAACATCGATACACTGACATTGCACTGCACTTTCTGTTTTCGTTGTTATAACCTGTTATAAACCTGTTTGCACATTATACTTCTTTGTACATTTCTGTTAACCACATAATTATAAGTCTACAGTTTACTCACTGCACAGTTTACTTATTTTATTCCACTTTTTATTTATTTATTATTTATTTTTTCTTTTGATTTATTTATAATTCTACAGATATATACTATATATATATATATATATATATATATATATATATATATATATATATATATATATATATATATAGTACTTTTTTATTCTATTTCTATTATAATTTCCTCCTTGTGTTTTTAACTGTGAATTTGCACTGTCCATGGAGCGGACCTGTTTACATTTCACTGCCGGTTGTATATTCTGTATATAACTGTGTATGTGACAAATAAAACTCTTGAATATTGAACCCTTTTAATTCAGCTCAAAATATCTTACACTGGGTGTCTTCGCCGACCTCTCAAAAAACAAAAACAAAAAAAAAACAACCTTTCATGACTGGGTCCTAAAGTTAGTTATCTTCTGTATGCATTCAGATACACATGTAGTATAATTTTTTGGTCAAGTTTTAGCATTTTTTGTTGAGCATTTGTACTGAAGCATTCCTCACATTCCATTCATAACAAATGGGGGTCAAACTGACCCACGAGGGAAGGATTTGTTACTTTTTTAAATTTCAACCACAAAACTCCTCAACTCCAGTCCTTTTTTTTTTTTTTCTGCATTCGTTGTTCAAGTGCGACAAAAGTCTTGGACCACTCCGATGAACACTCATTTTTTTATTTTTTTTATAAAAATGAGTTTCGGGTCAAAATGACCCGAAGGAAGGTTGAGGGTTAATTTTGTGTAACATATTATATTAGAGTTTTAAAAAATGGAGCCAGGAAAAAGATCACCATATTTTTAGTAATATACGTAAATATTTAAATCAGGTTAATGACATATATTAATAAATCCTCAGTAAAAACCTTTAGAACATAGATAGGAATGAAACTAAAGTTTGGTGTAGGTAAGTGCTGTTGAAATGGAGTTTTGCCAATAGTGTAATAATTATCCTAATGTATCAAAAGACTCCTCAACAGATCATGCTTCAAAATTACCCACAGAAATGTCTCTACAGAAGTTCATGCAAACTTTTGCAAAGCTATAAAAGCATCTAATCCGGCTTCCTGTTCAATGTGGTTTGTGTTACTGATTAACTCCCTTCCACCGTCACCGGTGTGTTATCCGTGAGTGTGGGTCTGTCTCGCCCGCTCACGCCCGGCTCATGTTGACATTCCAGAGGACTGGACCTTGTGCAAACAGCCTCCTGACAGATGGAGGGTACGAGAACGAGTAGATTGAGATGGTAGTCAGTGCTCTGATGGGCCTCCTCACGTATTTCAACAGCTCTGAGCTGAAGAACTCTATGTGGCAGATGCTCATCGCAGTCTCTCATTAAGCGGATCATACAGGCTGGTGGAGACCATTAATGGGGTCTGAATGCTTGTGTCACTGATGGTCATGACAGGTTTCAGTCACCATAGTTTTTGTCCCGTGACCCCAGTAATCTCATTGGTGTCTCATCTAAAGATCACAACAAGGTCTAAAAACAAGGGACTAAAATTAAATCAGAGTAAAAATCGGCATTGGCGAGTGTATGAAACGTGAACAAACATGAACGACACTCAGGACAGTTGACGGGGCACAAAAAAAGTTTGGGTGTGTTCAATTAAAACAAACCCTGGTGCGATTGCGCTGTTAGTGCAGTTCATTTGAATAAGCGTGAACGCTGCCATCTGAACCCTGCTACACCAAACAAGCAGACCAAGACCGCTGAAATGTTGGGTCTTGACACGCATCCAAACGAACTCTGGTGCGGTTTGACTGATATATGAACGCAACACGGACCAAAGAAATGTAAACGAACCAGAAACAGGACATGACGTCACAAGATGCGACCATAATAGGACAGAATGCTCAAGCACACCTGTTTATCATAGTTGTGATGTTGCCCATCACAGTTCAGTATAGGCGTCAGACCCGCGTCTCCTCGCAGCAGATCTGTGTTTGTGTGTGTGACGGAGGGATTACTGACACTGCTTTGACTCCTTTACACATTTTATACGCTCTTCATGAGTTCTCAGTTGGTCAAAATACCATCATATGTAGCTACGCACATACAACAAGCGCATTTAGCTCAGCACCCAGCATTGTTTTGGATGTTCAGTAAATTTGGTCTGGAAATATACATAATAAAAGCAAACCAATCAGGTTGGGAGCATATCCCTATGCCTTTAGGTTTGTTATCATTAGGTTCAGTGTTAAAATGCCACTGTGAACGCTAAGCGGACCAAGACTTTTTTTTTTTTTTGTCCGGACCAAACAAACCAAGCCGAACTACAACTGTGAACACACCCTTTAAGTCTTGCCAATTTAAATATTCAAGTGCAAGAAGAAGCCAAAGGGAACTCAATTGATTACTTGCACACTGTGGGAAGTTTAAACATTAAAAGCTTTGCAGAAAGCTGTGCAAAATCATGAATACTAAATTGAGCTCTCTTTTACGTCTTCTTGCGCTTGAATGTACAAATTCATACAAAATGATGCCGAAAAATGCCTGTCTCAGTGGGTAGGGCAGAGGACAGTGGTCCTCCAGGGCCAGATTTAAGGAACCAATCCATGCATTTGGTCTTAAAGTGACAGCAGCCTAATATACCTGCTGCTCTCTGTGTTTTTAATGTTAAAAAACACTAACTGCTCTTGACTGAATAACTTTAATAAGGATTACTTTGTTTATTTTTATACAGTGAAGACTATGCAGTGTTATTTTACATTATTCAATTTCTGTACCTGAAAATTGTGGATTTTCATGGGTATCTAAAATGTTGGTGTCATAACTGTTTCATGGACAGTAAAAAACATTTCTGTCAGGACCACTCTGTTTGATTAAGATTATTATAGAGGTTCTGAATGTTATTTGGCGGCAGGCGTCGCTCTGAAGGGTTCAGCTTCTGAGCTGTCAACAAGCAAACCTCGCTGAAGTTTGAAACCCCCGGAGCCTAAGCAATTAACCAGAATTTTTATAAGCAACATAATTCCATGCAGAAGTAATACAAGTCCTGTAATGAGATTGGACAATATTGAGTAACAATGAGCTTTATAGATAAATATATCTCCTTGGACACGCAGCTAAGCGATCATATGCCGGCACAAGGAGGAGTTGGGAATGGAGGATGGGTAAGCACACGTCTGTGCGACAGACTGCAGCGTGGGCGTGCGAACTGAATGCTGGCTTAAAGCATGTCTGAAGCAAGCGAGTGTAACGGATGAACTTATGCCTTGATTAATCAGTAGTGGGAGGAGTTACGGATCAGCTGAGCGTCAGCTGATAGCTGGCTGTCACACCATGGTCTGCCAGAACTACACTTGAGCTCCATTCAGTCACTCAAACTACATTTATGGCTGGTACATTTTCTTAAGTAACCAGCCATTGGCAGGTGTGGCAAAAAGTTTGTTTTAGGCCTTGTCTAAATCTGCTCACATACAGTATGCCAAAATAGCAAAGCCTGAAATTAACATCAGAGATCTCAATATGCTTGTGTCACTGATGGTCATGACAGGTTTCAGTCATTCAGTCAAAAAAGTTGTTTTTTTCTTTCTCAGGAGAACCTTTTACTCTCTTCTCCGTTCTGAGGATCAATCTTAAATGTAAAGGTTCTAGACTGGCATTGATGGTTCCATGAAGGAACATCCATAGAACCTTTCCAATGCACAAAAGGCTCTTTATTGAGGTTCTTTAGATTTTTTTAAAATGTCTTCAAACTAAGAAAAAAGTGGTTATTTTAAGAACTGTTTACTGTGAAAGGTTCTTTGGTGAACCAAACATGGTTCTTCTATGGCATTTGCCCCTTTTGGAACGCTTATTTTTTAAGATGTGAGTGTGACGCAGTTAGGATGAGCGGCTTTAAACTGTCTTTTTGGAGAATGCTGGTTCCTACAGGAATGAAAAGTCATGTAGGACATCTCAAATACACATCAATGAGATCAAATGATTGATTTGCTTAAGTTAACATCTGCTTTTCAGATGATTCTCCTAAGACAAAGAGCACAGTAATATCATAAGTGTCTCATCTAAAGAGCTCAACAAAATGCTCACATATGCCAAAATAGCAATGCTTGAAAGTCAGATATCTCAATATGAAAATTTCTTATCAAATACAAACAAGGATATGCGTCTACGCAACCTTCACAATGCGTGCAAGTACACCAGAAAAGGACTGATCACATACTGTAGTGTAAAAACATATCACACACAATTCACAAATTTTTTTTTTCATCATTTATTTGTACAAATCTGTCAGGAACATTTGTTGAGAACAACCTCATCTCATTTGTCTGGAAGAAAATGAAACACTTTGAACAATTAATACTTTTGTGTTTTGAAAACCGTATTGTTGATGTGGGTAAAACTGCAAAAAATATATATATATACTGCAACCTTTTTTCCAGTATTTTGTCAAATTCAAATGCAAACTTCAGTGTGAGTAAAATAGCCGGATAAAAACAACATCCTCTACTATAGAAAAGGGATTAGCGGACTATAAAATGTACGTTATTTTTGCATTTTAACTTACCATTCACATTTGTGTATATATATAAAAAACGTAAGAAATGCAAATCTTTCGAAACCAGCTACAAATAATTCTTTGTACCATTGCCTCACTGAAATGTCATTTTAAATTACAAAATAAACATTATGAATCATTATCGTTTCTACTGTCATCATTAATATTATTATCTCTTTATTATTTTGATCTTTTTTTGTCCTTTTGATTCTTTTTAACATAAGTCAATAAATTAACATGCTATCTCTTTCCCTGAAAGCCAATACGTGACTGTGTCAGCAAGTGAGAGTTGTGCAGGACCCGACATTAAACGCTTCCAGGATTCAAACCAGCATCACAGTTCAATGCGTCTGGGACAAAAGCATGAACAACTGTGGCAAAATAAGAGTTTTGTGGCTTTTAGTGCATGATTTGTTAGTTTTGAGGTCATCTAAACGCTAGTGAACTCCTAATAAAAAAAAAAAAAACTTCCTGTTTTAACAGGAAACACCTAAACACGCACACAATTTAAAAAAAAAATTGTTTAATGTCGAGTCCTGCTGTATATGTGCGAATGTTTGACAGGGAATGTAATAGAAACATCTAGAAGTGTCTACATCCATTTTTGACTCTGGAGAAAAAGAGGGAAAGGGGAGGAATTGTTCGGAAGTCCATACAAAAAATAATTCATTGTAAATATATAATATATATTTTTACATATTTGAATATATTTACAAATATACCCAGCACTATATACCATGTATTATTATTATTTTTTTTTTTTTTACCAATAAGGATAACTGCTTGGGCTTTTGTACGATAACTGAGTTATCACGGTAAAAACGGAGCATTTAAAAATAAAAACATTTTAAAAACCAACCGGAGGCAGTGATATGTTTTCTTCTACTTCTTCTTCTGTTTGTTGTGTTTCCATATAGTACTCGTTTCCTATTTTCTCCTTTTTGTCTTGGTTTTAGTCTCTTAAGAGTTCTGTCCATGTGCTCCATTTCATTTCACTTGGGAACACAGACTCCTGGAATGCCAAGCAACGGAATGATGGCAAGAATGGAAGAGAATTCCAACATAAACGTAAAAAAAAAAAATCTGCAAAATAAACAAACAAAAAAAGAGGTGGGCCCTTGGGAACAGTCACTTTTCTTCGGTCCTCGTCCTCTTCTTAAGAGCTTGGTCACGTGTTTTTGTGTGCGCAAGTGTGTGTTTCCACAAAAAAAAAGAAGCACCTGCGCTTCACACACTTCAGTTTCTTTCCGGAAAAGCAGCACTGAGGCGTCTCAGCCTCCCTCGGCACGCTCCCAAAGTCCAGCGGGAGCTTCGCCAGGAGTCTTGAGGCAGCGTACGGTTCTGGGTGGGTAAAAGTGAACTGTGGGTACAAGTCTTTCACTCTTTTTGAGAACTGGAGGTGTAGCTTGGATGTGGTGGGTCTGGAGAACGTTGAAGGGGCTCATGTTTTTATGCCTCCGTTGATGTGCTGGTACTTGGGAAGGCAGGGCTCGTCTGCTAAGGGGTCGTGGGAGAAGACAGAATCGTCTCCGGAGGAGCAGGAGCTGCGTGTGTCGGGGAAGCTGGGAGAGTACTGCTCCACTGGGGCACACAGGTCCAGATACTCCTACAAACGCAAAGATGAAGCTATCAGTATATACATTCTTATGCATGGAGAGAGCAGTCGTGAGAACTATACTCCAAATTATATTTCAATTAGTCAATTAGGAATGGAGAACCTTTTCTAGTAGAAAAATATAATGTAGTTCTATGGGGGAAAATGCATTTGAAAGCAGTTATTTTTGTATCATTTATATATTATTATAGTTTGAAAATAGCGATATATGCTATTTACTCTATGTACAAACAGCAGTATTTTCTTTGAAATAGGTGTAAATTAGTTTTAGTACATAAACAGTATACAATAAGAACATGCTGAGTGTAAATTATCATATTTATTAATTAAAAGCCCTTCCTACATCTACCCCTAATCCTACCCAATAAACACTTTGTTATTAAGTAACCGTTAGGCACTTTAATTCCACTTTTCACATATTTTCTTCATATTTATTGAAAATAAATGCCTTTCCGATCTGATATGTGATGGGAAAAGAGAGAAGAGCGAGTTCGGTGAAAGGCAGATTCAAACTCGGGACACTTCACATGCGTTTTTTGTACTTTTGTCTGGCCCAACCTAGTCTTGCATAGACTGACGGCAGAAGGACTGTATCGCAGCTTTCATTGGTCAAGGACCGCCCAAGAGGACGTTTGACTGACATGTAACGCAACCAATCACAGTTTGTTTTGTTCCGCGTCATGTTTAGGGCTGTGATAATGTAAAGTCTATGTCCCTGCAATAACAGATTTACTGTATACACAGTTTATATATTTGTATATATCGGTATGAGGTCGGGTTTATTATTATTTTATTTTATTATATTCTCTTATGCTCACAAGGCTGTGTTTCAAAAATACAGCAAAACAGTAATATTGTAAAATATATTTACAATTTAAAATAACTGTTTTCTTTTTGAATATATTTTAAAATGTAATTTTTACATAATCATTCTAATATGATGATTTGCTGCTCAAGAAACACTTTTGATTATTATCAATGTTGAAAACAGTTGTGCTGAATCTTAAATCTAAAAACCTTACTGACCCCAAACTTTTGAACCGTAGTGTATATAATCAAATAATACTTTCCGCTGTGGTTCACCAGCAATAACACTCATCTACTAGCCGCTTCCTTCAAAATAAAGTGCACTCAAATGTTAGAGCACTCAATCCGAGTATAAACCAAGCTGGAAACCACTGCGCCAGAGTCCACATCTGAATAATCTCCTTCAGAATGTCAAGCCTAAGCAATATTATCAAAATTCAGTGAATCAGTAACAGAAGGGACCGCACCTGAAGACATATATATTTTCGAAATACATCATAGAAACATCCAATGCACATGAATATACAGTATAAGAAAAAATGTACAGAAGGGTGTTTTTTTTCCTGGTTCATTCCTCAAACTAAATTGGAGCCATTTTCTCTTTGCGGCTGGTACTGAGCTATTTGACTAGAGAAAAAGGGGGGTTTTAGGTTGCCGAAAATGAGTGTTGGATTGAACTCTCGCTGCTCAACACAAGGCAGCTCACATTACTAAAGACCTTCACATCTGTGAGCAGTTTAAGACGGGGGGAAGAAAGCAAAGGCACTTTATTACATTTCTAAAGTTCAAAACGGCGAGCGAGAGCGGGGTTTTTGGCATCATCTCTCTTCCACGGCTCAATCCACCCTTCGACAAGTTCTGACAGATTTCCATCCCTCAGCCCGCTACACGGATATCGTGGATGACAGCTAGGGAACGGAAAGAATCGTCTAGCGTTCCGTCGTAAGGATCCATCTGACAATTGAGCAACGCTAGCATGAGGGCCGCATTCAAAAACCGAAGCCTGGATGAAATCAAGCACGTGCAACTCTCGACCTGTACGCTGACCGTAAAAACTGTTTCCTTTCCCTCACGGATCTTGCAAAATGTTGGAGCTGGAGCCAGCGTTGGCATGGGTTTGATGAATCCCAGAACTATACGAAAAGCGTGAATGGTTTCAAGTCTGTTTATGTACGCGTATGTAAATGTGTGCACGTCTCACCTCGTTGGTTGCCAAAGTGAGAATGCGGTCCAAGTCCTCAACCAATTGTTTGAATGTGGGCCTGTGGGAGGAGATTGCATGCCAGCAGTCCTTCATCATCATGTACCTGAGAAAGAGAAAAAGACAATGTGACATCATTTATTTATTTCTATGCTTTGTTTTGGGAATCAAGTGTGGTGCAACCCTTTGAGTAATCAGACATGCTCAGGCGAGTATGTATGTGCTAACTAGCTGGCAACATCTCAAAGCTACTGCAACGTCTCGGTTTGGCAGTAAATCAATGTGAAAGTTTGTTAGGTCATTGACATTATGGCTGGTAGACACTTTTTTGGGTTGGGGTGAGAAGGAGCTCATTGGTCGGATGCTATGAGAGTCTGACCAATGACTGCCAAAGTGAAATTACAATCTGTTGGTTGTTCTCTGGTAGAGACTAGCTGGGAAACCGGCTTCAAGTCACCATGAACGGCATTTTACCATTTTACTTTTATAATGGAATGTGTTTCTGTGTGAAACTGAGGGGGAAAAAAACAACAACACTAGCTTGACTAACTTATTCACACACTAAATGCAAGCCAAACATTGGTAGTGGTTAGTGGGACACTAGCTTAACTAGTACATGGACACACTATGATACAAAACATTCAGCTTAACTAACTTTGCAAGACAAAAACGGCATAATAAGAAAATTATTAGTGGGATGCTAGCTTAACTAGTGTAGACAAGCTAAGAACAAGCCAGAAGAAAAAGAAAAGAAATCCACCGCAGGAGCTTTTCCCAGGAATAGGGACTTTAGGGTGGTACTCTGTGTGTTTCGACCAAAGGGACCAGGGTCTAAATGAAGTTCTGGGCAAAATCTCCCCCTCAGAAAGTCCCTGCTCACGAGGTAGTACTTTTTCGGGGGTGGGACTTGGGCGCTGAACATGCTGATTGGTTCATTTCATGCAGCATTTTAATTGGTTGACTCTACGCTGCATTTTATTTAAACCACCATTTTTAAAAGTCTGTTGTGCGTGCAGTAAGAGTTGTTTTCTATTCGAATCAACAATGGAGTTTAAAAAATATGGCCAATGGACTGACGACGAGGTTCAGGATTTATTAAGCTTATACGAGGAGGATGAAAACAAGCCGGAACTGGAAAGTCACACGTAGTCCTACATCACTGGGCTAATTTGCCAAATATTCATGGTACTTTAGACTGCGATGGAAACGCAGACAGCAAAAGGTTCCTTGGACAAATTGTTCCGGGTAATTTCGGTGGCTTAACTAGCGGCTTAACTAGTGCATGGGCACACTAAATGCAGACATAAAAATAAAAGATTAGTGGGACATCAGCTTGCCACTTAAAAGCAAGTTAAAAAAAAACTGCAGAAAAAGTAAATGATTAGTGGGGGCACTAATTTAACTAGCTCACTGACGACAGTTTAAAGGTGCAGTAAGTGATTTTTGAAAAGCACTGTTGAAAAGTGGACTGGACCGAGCCCCAAAACATACTTGTAGCCAATCAGCAAAAAGGGGCGTATCCACTCATTATGAGGGAGGAGTTCAGTGCAGACATTAGCAGAACGACTATAGAAAGAGAGAGATTGTAAAGAAAATGCAAACGAGGAGAAGGTCAGGGGAATAACTTTAAAAATAAGGGAGTTGGGCAGTTGATCGTAGCCATTTACTTCCATAGTATTTTTTTCCTACTATGGAAGTCAATGGCTACCGTCAACTGTTTGATTTTCCGTCATTCTTTAAAATATCTTCTTTTGTGTTCAACAGAACAATGAAACTCATACAGGTTTGGAACAACATGAGGGTGAGTAAATGATGACAGAATTGTTATTTTTGAGTGAACTATCCCTTTAAGGAGTGGGAAGGCCTGAAAATGGATTCCGAGGTTGCTTTATTTCTTCTCTATACGTGAGTAATGTTGGTTTTGTTGTGTTTCACAGAACTAAGATATGCTATCTTTTGCTTGCATATACTTGTGTATCATCTTTGCTTGGTCGTTCATTCATTTGCATTATTATTATTATGAGCCTGGAACGTCTAAACCTCCTCCACCACACGTTTCAAGCATCGGCTCCCAAAGTGTGTCCGAAAAGTAAGATAACATACTCCTAATATATGTTTTTTCTTTTGGTTCCCCTTTTAGGGATCGCTATAACCCCTTAATCTTGTCACATTTGTAATATATCAGTTACTTGGACTTGTTTTGTAGGGAGCTGTTCAGGAAAACTGGGTTTTTGGGATGAAAGGGATGATTTTACCATCGAAGGAGTTAAGAGGAGCTAAATAACAATTAGACATTCAAACTGAATTATCATAGTAACACAAATTGCTTTCATTTATTGATGACATCATACCCTCGAGCGGGCGGCAGGCACAGCAGATTCCACCATAATCGCTGCCTGTGTTGCATAGTGTGTACGTGAATGTGGGGGTGTGATCGTTTTGAGAAGGTGCATGTGTTTGGTGATTTCAAATATCAGCAGCATTTACCAGAAATCACTTTAAGCACCTTTAACTAGCATATGGACATACTAAATGAAAGCAAAAAATATTATTTAAAAAGGTGAGTGTTAGACTCTAGCTTACCTACCTCACTGACAAGGTAAATGCAAGACAAAAAATAGAGGTAGCACTTTATTTTACAGTCCTGTTCCCCATGTACATACTATACATATTTCAATAACTAGGTAATAACTGGGTCCTAACCCTGAACCTACCCTTAAACCCAAGCTTAACCCATTTAGTTACCTTATATTAACCAGTACTTTCTTAGGTAAGTACACTGTAAGTACACGTACTATAAAATAAGGTGCAACCAAAATAGAAAATGATTAGCAGGATGCTAAATTAACTGGCTCACTGACAAGGTAAATGCAAACATGAAAAAAATTGTTAGTAGGACGCTAGTCAAATTGAATGCAAGTAAAAGGTTAGTGGGGCGGCAGCTCAACAAACTAATAGACATGCTGAATTATTCCAAATACAAATAGATTTTAACGATCAGGAAAGTTTGCTATTACAAACCATGTATCATGAAACCTCTGAGAAAAGAACACTCACAACTCGTTGGTGCAGTTAGCAGGTTTGTCCATGCGATGACCCTCTTTTAGTAGCTTAAAAAGCTCCTCGACAGGTATTCCAGGATACGGAGAACCGCCGAGCGTGAAGATCTCCCACATTAAAACCCCGAACGACCAGCTGGAAGAGACAAAAACACATTCATCAGATCACTTTCCCAGTACAACACACAGCAAACACGTTCCTCATCACCCTTTCAATCAGCTTTTTGACTAAATACTATGCGAGTGTATTGAAATGCAATTGAGATGTTGAACAATCAGCATTTTGTTTAGTTATTCTCAATTATTTAACAAATGCCGTCAAAGGGAGCAACACATTCCAGCCTCTTCTGTGGTACCATCACTTCACTATCCCCAAAATTTCGATGAGGAACGCTCTGTGGAATGAAGCCAGAACTCCAAATTTGATTCATTTACAGTAGTGATATTTGTTGGCGCTAACAACGCAGTAGCTGTTGGGGTCTAAATGCGGTCTTTCTGCGAGCGTCTGAGACTGTGGGACCGCTCTTACACGACTCAAATGGCTCTGGACTCAAAGCTGGCTTTTGTCCTCTGTGGAACGCCACAATGACACATATTGTCCAGCCAAAACAAACATTAGCGAGACCCACAGGAAACAAATGTCCAGAGGGTGGAAGCTTGTAGCGGGGAATGATTTTTTATCACATGCCAATTCCATGTTGCTTCATCTAAGATGAGGGGGTGGGGTGGGGGGGATAAAATACTCCAATGATGATAAGAGTTTCCACAGAGGGTTCGACACCTTTGAGAGTAAAATGCATCCCAAAATAGGCCAATGGACATGCAGAGCCAGAAATCCTTATCATCGGCATAAGCTTTATTTATCCTGCTGAGTTAACAAAAGCATTTCACAACAACAAGATATAACGGTTTGAAATCATTGATGCATTACACAATGTGTTTGAGAAACAGATCTCTACAAACACACACAGGTTATAGAAAAGAAAAAGCTTAAGTGAGATCTTTGTAACGTCTCAATTACTTATTATAATGAGATTCAAAGGAGAGCAAACTGAGACTTTTGCTGCAGTCTTCTGCTTCTCAGATGATTCTCCTGAAAGTGTCTAAAAATGTTCTCAGATACCAAAGTTTGCAATCATAATCCCAGGTTGATGTATATATTTTGTGGGGGGGGGTTTCGGTGTTTCGGGTAGTTTTTGTGTTACCCAGCTCCTGGTCAGACGTAACAACCCAGTGTTTGGGTAGTTTTTGTGTTAGTTGGTCTTTTCACGTGATGGAAATGCCTGATCAGGCCTTGCATAAAATGGTATGATTTCATTAAAAACGATACAGAATATAAATATGTTCTCAGAACTGTACACTGTTTGTTTATGGACAGGTTATGGAGTCAGTCACAGCATATTTTGGCTACGAGAGAAACGCAGGACAAAGTTCCCCCGCACAGAGACTGATCGATTACACTTGAATTACTTCTAGATGTTTCTTTTTTTGTACTTTTAATATTTGTTAAATGAGCTTAAATGTTGGCAATATGTAGTAAAAACTATATAAAATAAGCTATACTGTAAAATATGATTGAAAATAAAGGAATTATCATGCAAGCCAGTGGTTGTGTCAAGTATTTAAAAAAAATTTAGAGGATGTAAGTTCATCCGTAGACATGAATTCATGTATGAAGTAAAAAAAAAAAAGAAGCTAGTATTATAGTAAAAATGAATCACCTATGTTGAGTTAAACCCATTGTGCTGGGTTAAATAACCCAATTTTCTGAGTAAAATGAACCCAACATGTGTTCTGTCCTATATTGTAACGCAATTTGAGTTGTTTTCAACCCAGTGTTTTTTATTGTGCATATGTCAAGTATTGACTCGTTTATGTCTATTTTTATTACTCATGTGGAATTTTACAAGAAACATCTGAGACTAAATAGATAAATGAAGCATGAACTCATCATAAAAGGGATAGTTCATTCAAAAATGAAAATGTAGACATTTTGTAGAATGTCGTTAACCAAAAAGTTGATGGGCCTGGAAAAAAATACTATTCCATTCGACTGTT
Organism: Paracanthobrama guichenoti; assembly: GCA_018749465.1. Classification (NCBI taxonomy): domain Eukaryota; kingdom Metazoa; phylum Chordata; class Actinopteri; order Cypriniformes; family Gobionidae; genus Paracanthobrama; species Paracanthobrama guichenoti. The sequence continues at coordinate 35,201,720 of CM031955.1, forward strand.
TGGTTACAGACATTTTTCAAAATATCTTCTTTTGTGTTCAGCAGAAGAAAGAAATTCATACAGGTCTGTAACAACATGAGGGTGAGTAAATGATGACAACATTTTCATTTTTGGGTGAACTACCTGAGCTACAATCTCTGAGCAACACAATTTTTCTCTGGTCGTACTCCTTTCTGGTGACCCGCAGCAATCACAATACACAAAGCACAAAGGCTCTGCTTTCGTTTACTCCTGCAGTTACCCATCCACGTGTTTGTTTACATAATCAGTTACCCTGTTCGTCTTCTTCTCTTCTTTATCTAGCGCCGCATCTTCTCTGACATGTTTTCCAAATTCATCAACTCTATTCAGTCACCCCGTGTAACCGCGGCTAACCTCCTCATGATCAATCACTCACACTGAGAGCACAAAAAGGGTCATTGCAATGCCCTCTTGAACCCTTACGCTTCAATGCAATAAGCCGCAATCAGCTTGCGTCTACTATTCTCTAGCTGTATGTTAGACTTTGCTTGCTAATTAGCAGGAATGGGTGAATCTTACAAAAATTCACCTCAAAATTAAAAGGAAAAAAATAAGAAATCATATTTTGCATGAAGAAAACATGCTTAACTGTCATGGAAATAATCTTCATTTTTTTAAAAGCAAAAAAATTTAATTATATAATTCAGCTGTATATATATATATATATAGGCGACACCTTGCTAATCTAATACAGCTGACCCTACATGGGGCCGGATGAATTTAACCATAAAACCCATCAATTTAACATCCTAAACAAACAGGAAATCCACACACATGCATCCATATTTCCATTTTTGCAAGCTCTGCAACTTAAATCATCCCATTCCCCGGGGGTCATGTCAAAACATGCCAATTTTTATTATAATTTATGTATTAATTTAATATGATGTCATATATAGATTGTGTCTGTGTCTGAGCCAATCAGAGAGCTCAGGACCCAAGCTGAGATAAAAGATTCAAGAGTTTGCCATCAATAAGGGTCTCTTTGCTATTGATTAAATTTTACTGCACGGACCACACAAAGCGCAGACACACACGACAAAAGATAATGACCTGCAAGAGATTTCACAACACACACACACACACACTTACAACATATTTCATTAGGGGTGGACAGTATGGCCAAAATCTTAAATGATAATGTCTGTTTTTGTACATTCCAATGCATTAAATACTGGACAAATTAAAGGTTGATGGGTGCAAACCAAATGATCAGATTAGTAATAACAAAAGAATGTAGAAATGACTGCAGTCCAAGCACGCAACCAAAACTTCAAAACGCCCCGCAGAGGCTGCGTGAAAAATCCAACATGCACCAAAGCGTAACTTCCGGTTCGTTTCATCTCTTTATGAGACAAAGAAAAAAAAGTATGCTTAAAATGAAATGAAACAAGCATGAACTAGTGGATAAATGCTAACTCAAATGACAAAAAATAGGATTATTTCACTCTATGGAAAATAAAAAGAGGGGAAGAGACTTTCAAGTGTTCAAAAAAAGAAAAAAACAATGAGGTAGAGACGAGCTGGAGAGAGGAGTGTGACGGGACGGAGTGACGGGAAGATAGAGGGCATTTCCGTCCAGGCTCTGGGAGGTGAGAGTCTGGCCCTTCTGAAGGGCTTTGAAGCTGCGCAGATTAGTAACACGGCACTGGTCGCAAGTCGAGCGTGAAATCTCTCACTTTTCGGTGCAGCGCTGGCCGCGAACGGCCCTTCTTCTTTCTCTGCCTTACAAAAACACTCCCTTAACTTTCCATCACTTTCCAGAAGGGAATCAATTCTCGTACCCTCAACTCACCTGCCAGCAGTTCCTATTCATTCCCAAACTACTCGCTTTATACAAACACACAGCGACTCCAATCACAGTAGAAGTGAGTCCTTTTTTCAATTTGTAGAAAGACAAACATCTCTAACAGCATCATTTTCAAAAGCCATCAAGACTTCGATCCATTACACCTTCAAAAGCACTGTGCAGAAATAATAATAAGCTATTGTCGTTCTATACGCAAATTTCCTGTTATAATTGGCTAGACTCTTCACTTGTGGAACCAGTAACAGTTGCACTTTCCTGCGTTCATATGTTCATGGTTGTGAGGTTTATTTGCAATTGCTTAGGTTCGGTAAATAATATGCACTGACTATGGAGGGAGTCTGGCTTATAAACTTCAGCAAAGCTCTTGTTTCCATGATATGTCCACTTAAAAATAAAAAAAATGAAGGACAAATGGTTGACTTACACATCACTCTGGTGCGTGTACACTCGGTCGAACAGCGCCTCTGGGGCCATCCATTTCACGGGCAGACGACCCTACAGACATCAATAGGAGAAAAGGTCAAAGATGGTCGACACACAACAACATGCAAAACTCACAGCTTTATCTGCACGAGAAACCCTTGTTAGCCTGAAATTTCATTAAGCCCCAAGCAGCCAATAATGATTGGGGATTAAATCCTGGTGGGATGTATTGCCGAACTCTAATTTCCCGAAGGAGCCATTGCGGGTTTATAAATTGAGGCTAGTGGAGAAGATACAAGAGTCAATGACATTTACAGCGCTAGATCCAATAGGAAGGGCTCCGAGTTCACAATCTCCTGGCTCAGTGTTTTATTTAGACAGGGTTGAACTAGTGTAATTGAATCTAACCCCAGCCATTAATCAGTCATCAGTATCGCTCAATCTGGGCTTTGCTCGTTGTTTTAATAATGCCAAACTATGTTTAAAATATTCATGGCCAGATCTTGGTGACCTTGATAAGAACTAAGAAATAAATCAGGACTAAAGCAGTACTGGTGAATTAAGCTGGGAAATGTTGCCGCTTACATTTACTTGTAAAATCCAAGTCCTACCAGTTAAAGGTTGGCAGGCTAGATTTTTGGACATGGTAGCTGTTTGTTTACTGGTCCAACCAGCTCTAACCAGCATGACCTAGAAGGTCCATCAGGATTCATTGATCAGTTGAATTTCCAGCTGGTTTTTCAACCAGGTCCACAAGCTGAAAACCCAACTGATCAACCATCTATTCCATCTAACAACCATAAACGGCCAACTAGAATCATGCACAAAAAGACTAGAAATGTTTAATAAGAAAATAGGGTCAATTTTGATTTAAATCCAACTGATCAACCATCTAACAACCAGTGTTGGGGAAAGTTACTTTTAAAAGTAATGCGTTGCAATATTGCGTTACTCCCTAAAAAAGCAACTAATTGTGTTACAAATGTACTTTTTATGGAAAGTCATGTGTGTTACGTTACTTATGCGTTACTTTTTCTCACCTGGGCTGGCTTGTTTGCTAGTTTTGTAATAACAACAAAAAAAGTTCTAGTTTTGGATAATGTGAAGGCACTTTCACACCAAAAGTGAAATGAATAAGCCTCAGGCTGAAGGAAATGCAAATTCACGCGTGTACAGTAAAGGGTGCCGCTCAAACAAACCTTTCAAACAAATGCATGAGAGTAAAGTTCATCACTCTTAGCAATAAAAAAAAGGAAAACTCAAATGTGATGTTTATCCAAAGTCATTTTTGCTTATTAGCATGGCTGAATTGGATCATCGAAGGTCAGCAGCAAAAAATTTGGTTAGTAAAGTGAGATTAAATACATAAAGTATACTTGTGTTATTTAACATATTAGGCAATAAGTTAGCATTTCACTTTTTTTTTTTTTTTTTATTTGGAGGAATACTGAATCTGTTTTTGTGCGAGTGAGGCGAGTAAATGCATGTTTTCCTTTAGTCTAGAACTACAATAACCATCATGTTACTCATGATTTCTGTCAGTCTATACATGAGAAAACAAAGTAACTTGCATTATTTGCTTATTTGAAAAAGCAACTCGGATATTTTGTTGTAAATGTAAAAGTAATGAGTTACTTTACTAGTTACTTGGAAAAGTAATCTGATTTACATAACATGCGTTACTTGTAATGCGTTTCCCCCAACACTGCTAACAACCATAAATGACCAACTAGGAAAGGGGTTTCAAACTCAGTTCCTGGAAGGCCACTATCCAACAGAGTTTAGCTCCAACCCTAACTAAACACCTGAACCAGATAATCAAGGTCTTCAGGATTACTAGAAACTTCCAGGCAGGTGTTTTGGAGCTGGTTGGAGACAGTTGCCCTTGAGGAGTGGAGTTGCACAATAAGACTAGGAATGTTTATTTATTAAGCAAATGCAGTCAATTTAGATTTCATGTTGATCTTTTGTGAACATTGACCCAAATTTAACAATGATTATGATGCTATCAAAATTCACACACTCTTATGCTGCCACGTCTGATGACCTGAACTCTCGGATGAGTGAATTACAGCCTAAACAAGCATCACAGACGGGCTAGAGACTGGTATAATGGTGGGAATGAGAGTTAAAGCTATGCTAATGTGTTTAGGTTTGTCACTAACATTTCTTTCTCATGAGCTTGAACAACAAGCTTTGGAATAAGAGAAGAGGGCAGGGCCAAATAAGCAAAGAGCTGAAATCACTTTACACGCCGACTGCCTGGGAATCTGCAAATCATGCCAAGACTGGCGAGAGGAGGGGGGGATGTGGCAGATAAACAGAGGGGAAAAAAGGAGAAATGAAAGAGAGAAAAGGTGAGAGAACAAAGAAAGAGATGGCGGGAGGCTGAAAGGAGTCGAGCATGAATATATCTGTATAAAGGACGATTCAAGACCCAATGACATCTAAATTGGAGTTTTGTAGCTTAAAGTCCATGTATATTGGATTTGAGGCCATTTATATGTTTGTGTACGCTTAAACATTGATGACATTAACATTTAGTACATGCATTTAAAATTTTAAGTCTTTCTTATCAGGATAAATGGACCAAAAGCATTGAGGACTCATCTTCACTCAGGAGCTTATCCCAACTTTGGTACAATAAAATGTTTAAGAATAAAATTCTTAAAATGTGCTTCTGGCAAGTAGCAAATTATAGTTCATGTGATTTAAAGGCTATTGGGGTCAGTAAGATTTAAAAACAAAAAAACAAACAAAAACATAGTTTATATATATATATATATATATATATATATATACACTTTTATCCAATAAGTACAATTCATCAAACATGCATCATGGTTTTCAACACTGAATAGTCATAAATGTTTCTTGAGCATCAAATCATCATATCAGAATGATTTCTGAAGGATCATGTGACACTGAAGACCGGAGTAATGATGCTGAAAATTCAGCTTTGAATCACAGGAATAAATTATATTTTAAAATATATTCAAATAGAAAACAGTTATTTTAAATGGTAATAATATTTCACAATATTACTGTTTTACTGTATTTATGGTTAAATAAATGCAGCCTTGGTGAGGAGAAGAGACTTCTTTCAAAAACATAAAAAAAACCCAAAAAACTTTTGAACGGTCTTGCATCAGTCTTTTTCAACATCAACACAACAGATAGTAATGGAGTGCCATTACATGCATATTTAAATACAGACAAAAGAACGCATACCAAGACAGGAAATGTGTTTAAAGGTAAAGAGGAGTGTCTCCCGACAAAAATGAAACTCACATTTGTGGTCTTTTTATAGTAATCTATATTGTGGACGTCTCTGGCCAGGCCAAAGTCTGCAATCTTCATAAAGTTGCTTTCTGTGACCAACACATTCCTGGCAGCCAGATCCCTGTGTATACACTGCCATAGAGATGGAGAAAGAACATAAATCATCACGACTTCATCTTGGAAACACAGACAAAAATCACACACGCAGACACAAACACTGCACCGCAGGAGAGTTTAGGTACTTTAGGGATAAACCGCAAGGCGGATCTGTGTGAGAGTGTCTGAGAGCGCGATAAGGCTCCGCACGCATTCCAGACGGGAAGGCGAGCGTGATGACAATGTTTAGTTAACATGCTTGCAGCGAGAGCGTTGTGACCGGCTTAAAGAGTCGTGCACATTTGCTGCGACCCATTCATTGACCATATGAAAAACACTGTTTATTGGAGGTGTTTATTTGGATGCATGAATCTGATTGGACGGCTGAACACTCTGTAAGAATTAACTGCATTAGAAAGGCTTATTATATATTCGGCGTGTCATATATAACAAACTCGCAAACTATCCAATAACTAATTCCACCTTGGCAGTGCTTATTTTAGCAGCCTGAGAATATGTAAATGCAACATTTGCCCCAGCCGACTTATAAAAGCTTGCAATTTTCAGAAAGTGCTTGTCATTTTGCATGCAATGTACATTAGAAAGATCACAGGGATCTGAAGCTGAGACCAGCACTACTTAAAGACTATGTGAGTGACATTTATACTGAATATATTATATATATATATATATATATATATATATATATATATATATATATATATATATATATATATATATATATATATACATTTGTATATGATTTGCATTTGCGGATACCTTCTGTGAGGCTAAATACTCCATGCCACGGGCTACTTGATAAGTGCAGGAGACCAGATCTTTGAAGGTGAGAGGCTCATCTGATACTCGGGCTATATCGTATGAGTACTCCATTCCTGGGGGCCGTCGGGCCCTCAAATACTCCCGAAGGTTACCCATAGATGCATACTCTACTATGACATATAACGGACCTGCGAAAGAGAGGGGGTGTCAAACTGTCATTCATACAGGTGAGAACCCTGTAAAGCCTGACCGATGAAATCATAAAAAGAAAATTCTTATTTTTGACAGGTTTATTGAAACTTTTGACAAAATATAAAACGTTTGCATATGTGTTTTTGTGGAGTATCATATTTGATACATCAGGCTCATATAGTATGATATAATGATAAAATGAAGCTCACAGTCAAAGAGAAAAAATACCTAAATTTTATTCAGAGGCCCAAATTGAGCAAAAATATGCAATTTGGTGTAGTTTCTGATATTTATATGGCCAAAAGTACAAGAAAATTCTAATAATGTGAGATCTTTATAACAGACTACTGACATAAATGCATATAAATATCAGTCTTCACTTTATATCTCCCAGTAATTGTTAAGATGATATTTAAAAGCTTAGTTTAATGATCAAATCTCTAATATATATATATATATATATTTTTTTTTTTTTTTTTCAAAATATATAATGCAATACAATGATGCTTGAGAGACGAATAAATAAATGTTCCCCAAAAGCCTGATGGATCATTTGAGACTCACTTTTTAACATTATTTTTCAAGTATAATAAAGTAAGATGAATGGATATAAACAATACAAATATAACAATATAAAAGCTATTCTTAGGTTTACTTTATAAAAATAGATTTCACTGCAAAAACACATGTGAACCAAGAACCTGAATGATATTAAACTTAGAAGATTATGTACATCAGGCTTTTCGGCAGTTTTGATCACGTTGATACTTTAGAAACCTTAGAAATGAATGTATCAAATATGATATAGCAAGGTAGGGTTAAAACGAATCACTCACCGTCCTGTGTACACGCCCCCAACAGATTGATGATGTTCTTGTGCCTGCCAATCATCTTCATCATCTCCATCTCTGACACCAGGTCAGAAAGATCCTTCTCTGTTGCATCATCTAGAAAGATTAAAAAAAGAAAGAAGAAAATTTACATTTTGTTGTGTCCACTCAACTCAAAATCTAATAGTCTGCTTGATTTGGAAAAACCCTAAATAAATCCTGTTAGTTTTCCCTGTTTCTTGCACACTACAGCCTGTAGACTGTATTTCGATTTTAATACTAGCATATTTGACAGTATATACTGTATTCTGCAAACTATATTTTAAAATTAGTATGCAAAACAGAACAATGATAAATGTTTCAAAATGGAATGCTGTCTTAAAGCATTTATGAGGATCTATTGACAGAAATGCAATATAATATACATAACTATGTTTTCAGTGGTGTATAAAGACCTTATATAATGAACTGTTATGTTTTTTTACCTTAGAATGAGCCGTTTCTATCTACACACACCGCGGGTCCCCTTACAGTGAAGTCGCCATTTTGCGCCGCAATGTTTCTACAGTGGCTTTAAACGGACAAACTGCTCTACAGAGCGCTAGCTACTCTCTGCTGTCTCAGACGACAACACCTTTGTCCTGTGCCGGCCACCGTAGCTTCTCTATGTGCTCCGAAAGGGAGGGGCGAGCGGTGGACAGTTGCAATTCACAACCTCACCGCTAGATGGCGAAACGAAAGCTCAATGCAAAGTGCACTGTGGGATACACTTCTGCTCAGTGTTCTGGATGTATACTGTAGTATATTATATCCATATACATACACATTATATACATAAAGCAAAAGTAGTATGAGTAGTAAGCTAGTATGTCACACATGCCTTCACTCCCTGTGTGTAGATTGGCTGGCCTGGCTGCTGTGTCCCACTGTAACTGTCTGTCTGTGTGGTTTAGTGTTACACTGAAGAGCCGCCACACAGCTCTCCTTTCATTCCCTCACAATTAAAAAGCGTTTCTTCCATTTAGAGTAATTACCTTAGAGACAGTCGCCTTTTCATTATCTGCCTGCTGATCACTGGAGCGAACCTGACACAATCCACTGACTGCCATTCCTGTCTTATCTTACTCCAGTTTCTTCTCCTAAGAATGCTGTGCACTCTTCCTTCCATACTACTGTAGAATCATGGATGCTTCAATGCTATCTCTAAAAATGAGTTTCTGTTCAAAAAATATTTGCATGCTTTGTATAGTATGTACCTTTTATATTTATATTTTCAGTTTTCATTTTAGTTTAAGTTTTAGTATGCGCTTTTAGTTTTGTTATGTGCTTTTGTTAACACTTTAGTTTAGGGTCCAATTCTCACTATTAACTAGTTGCTTATTAGCATGCATATTACTAGGATTGTAATTGTCTGTTTATTAGTACTTATAAAGCACATATCAATGCCTTATTCTGCATGATCATATTCTACATCCCATAATCCCTAAACTTAACAACTACCTTAAAAACTATTAATAAGCAGTCATAAGGAGTTTATTGAGGCAAAAGTCATAGTTAACAGTGAGAATTGGGTGATTTTAATTTGTTTTTGTAAATATTTCTATATAGCATTAATTTATTTTTAAGTTTCATTCAGTTAGTTTCCATTCATTTTTTTAAGTTTTTCATCTAGTATTTACATTTTACTTTATTTTTATTTCATTTACCAAAAAAGATTGTTCATCAATTACTCCTGTACCTCCTTCCAGGGTTCCCACGCCTTGGTTAACTTCAAATTCAAAACTTCAAAAACCTTTCAAGGTTACATTGTGTTATCTTGTAAGATTGTTATAGTTGTTATAGTTTTCATGTGTCTTGTTACAATCCATGCCTGTCCTCTTCACCTGAACTCACTTCCTCATCATCCCTCCCGCTATCCCCGGATTCCCTGCACCTGTTCGTCATCATCTACACTCCTTTATATTGCACTCACTCCCAGCACTCCCTGTCCGGTCTTAATGTTATTCTGATGTTTACGTTTACTCGTGTTTGGTGTTCGAGCATCACTGTCTTAATAAATCCATCGTTGTGGAAGCTCTGAATCTGCTGCACCACACACCACCGATCTGATATTCTATTTGTCTTGTTTCTGTTATGCATAAAACTGAAGTATATTGAGTACATCCTATACTGTATTCTAAAATGCTCTGATATTAACTTTTGCATGGATTTTATTCAAAAGAGCTTAGGCTCATGTAACCAGAAGTTTTAAGATATATGAATATGTTTTTCCTGCCTCATGGGTTTACATTGTCTTGACAAGCAAAGCAAATTCAACATTACAATAAATAAAATATTTGGGTTATCACAAATGTTTTATGTTTATTGAACACAATACACAGTCATTGACTGAACATATTTGGGTTCGGTGTAAGCACTGAAAACGTTGTGGTACCATTGTAGTAGTTTCATGCATGCGTGAACATCATGGCAACGTACAGCACAAAGTACCTCACGCAGGGAACACTTACTGTAAGATAGAAATGCACGTATCTAACGTAAATCAAGCAAGCTAGTATGCATAGGCCACGAGCGAAATAACACATAAGCGGACCAGAGGGAATAATATGGAATTTTTACCATAAAAATATAAAAATATATTCAAGAGCCTGTATCTATGTATGTTTATTTTCAAAAACTTTCCAGGGCCTTGACATATTATTTATTTATTTTATTTTTTTCAGATTCACAAACTTTCAAGGATTTCAAGGACCCATGGGAACCCTGTCCTTCTTACTTCTGAGGAAAGCAGAAGACATTTTGAAGTATGCATCTGTTTTTGCCCATACAATGAAAGTCAGTGGGCTCCAAAACAACACTGGACCCGAATGACTTTCACTGTATGGCCAAAAAAAAACAAAAAACGTCTTTTGTGCTCCACAAAAGAAAGAAAGTCATAGGGATTTGTAACAACATCAGTGAATAATGGCAGAACGTACATTTTTGAGTGAACTACCCCTTTAAGTCCCTAAATGTTTTTCGGGGGCCGGTAATTAAGCCAGGTGTAAGCGGTGAACGGGCTCTTGTTTCAAGTGTTTTCTCCACTGCAGCCCTGCCCCCTCAGCCCTCTCTCCATCCTTTAAAACTTCTTTTGAGACGCTTGCTCCCTCCCCCACTCTCTTTTCTTTCTTTTAGTGTGAGGGTCTTTCTTTGTGCAGGTGAAGAGCGAGAGCCGTGCAGCTGGAGAACACCGGGTCAGCTATGCGGCCTCTTGACCCAAGCTCTACCAACATCACTCAGCACCAACAAATAACCCTGCGCAGGCCTCTACAGTAAAGACCTCGTCTCCCACTTTCTCCCCGTCCCAACATATGCACATTCTCAGATCATAACAATACATGAACTAGTCTGGTTCATTTGTGAGTTTTTAAAAGTGCACCCAATCAAAACACTCTTAGTTCATGTAGTTTATATATCGATCTGGATTTTTGATATTTGACCAATTTGTGATAAATGTGCCCAGAAGTGTATGGACACCAATACACAAACACATTTATTATGTCTATATATATATATATAAATTAATTAATTTAATTAATCCGATACTGATATCTACAGCTCAAGATGCCAGATGGTCAGTATATATATTTATGGATCCCTGATGTTATGAATCATAAATGATAAACAAGTGTTATGACATGATGCTTCAGGGAGTTGTCTTTGCGTGTTGCTGGGATCATAACACACTGCTGTTTTTGTTGAAATATTTCCACGTTTTTACTGATATTTTAGCCTCATATGGTCCATATGACAATATTATTCTGTCTGTGTTGAGCTCTGCCTGTCCGTCTGGTGTTTTTGTACTTTTTAGCTGTTTTAGCAAATGCCTTGTCTGGGCAGGCACACATTATTAGAGCTTTCTTGAAATGTTTGCTTCCCTTCATCTTTGAACACTTTGCTTTTCTTTGAACACCCTGCATAAAACAGTCTAAATCAGCCGGTCTGTTGCTCTGCAGAATATCACATGTGAATTTTATCTGTCTGCTGAGCTGGTGTGATTTGTAGCCTGTATCTGCTGGGCTTTGATCTTTCACTTGTGTACCATCCATATCTGGACCAGTAGTTTTGTGATTCACAACATCAGAGAGGTTGCTCCCTTGTAAAAAGCAATTTGAACCATTTGAAAGGTGACGCCCACATCAATTTATGGGCTGATGAGGTTAAATGTCAAGTAATTCCCACCATCCCACATCTGATGAAGCCATCAGTGGAGAAATGTTTTCAAATAAATTAAACTAAATGCAAAAAAAGGCCAGTTGCACAGGCCTATATGAACAAATCCCACCAGATACTGTTCACATGCAAGCAAGGGTAAATGTTGTCTGAGGATGCTCAACAGGGTGCAATTTTACTTATGTAGAAGCTAATTCATAAACATTTACCTTTCAGCATCTTGACAGCCACCGTCACGGCCTCTTTAGGTTTGTCCTTGTCGATGCCAAGAGCTTCAGCCATTACAACCTGCCCAAAGCAGCCCTCGCCAAGCGGTTTCCCCAGAGTTAACCTGCACAAACAAACCAAAGATCACAAACATTACAGAGAAACTCAATGCTCTTGACAGAAGTTACTTATGCTTGAATCCAGACAGATTTTTTCAGTCACTTAAAAATGCTGTCTAAGTAGGTAGTTCACTAGGTTTGAAGACACAGCCAAAGTCTGTCTCTATACATCAAATGCAAGCATTGGCGACATTTAACCGTATATCAGAGTTGCATGTACATGTGTTGGCGCGCACTGTTGTGTTTACTTAACTCGTAGGTGTTAAGTGGATGCCCTTTGCCTTCCATTGCAAAGCTTACATTAGACATTAGCGAGTGTGACAGCTGAATGTCTGGCTGGGAGATCTAGAGTTACGCTCCTCTGGGGTGAGTAACAATATGCCTTTGGGGATTTAGAGACTTTCTTCGAGTGTGTCAGAGAGGGATGGATACCGGGGTTAACACTTGACTAGCGTGCTCTGGTCAAGTGCAAAAAAGATTAGAGCATGTATTAAGAGAGTGTTGTAACTTATACATCAATTAGGAGACTCCCACCTTTTTTTAAGGGGTAAGTGTATTATTACACTTGTTCAAACAGGTATTCCTAATACGAATCAAAACAGTGATCAAAACAGAATTTTCCATGTTTTCACTGTTATACACTAGGGGGTACAGAATCTCCGGATCAAAACACATGCGAAGAAGAAGCATATGTATGCATATGCATATGTAAAATAACGCGATTACCAACATTAAACAGCATATGAATCAAAACTGCCTAATGTTACAGAATGAAATGTCAACCCAGGATGAACTATGGACTGTGAAGCTTTGGGGGTGTTGATAGACTCCATCAATGTTTTGATCATCATTCTGAAAATTCAAGTCAAGTCACGTCACCTTTATTTATATAGTTTTATATTTATTTATAATACTGTATGTTTGTCCGGAGCATTTGACTGCAGATTGCTCTGTAAACGAGGCACAATGTAATGGTGAGTTTGCAAAAAAACTTTTGTTGAACGATGAAGTGGCCAACTGTACTGGATCTGACAAACTATACATTATTTCAAAAAAGGGGAGGAAACACATAACTTAATTTTTTCAATTACGCATGAAGTTTATTTACTTAATAATTTTAAGGCAACAGGTTTCCTCGCTTTTTTCAAGTTGACACTTTTTAGACAAGTTAAAGTAATGTATATGTGGTCATAACTTACTGATCATATCATTTATACTGTTTCATATGCAATGATGTTAGCCAATCATAACAGTAGCCGTTTACTCACAAGCCTTGAAGGAGGGTCAGAAACGGATCATTTTAGACAGAGGGTCAGAATGAAGTTTGAAAATAATAATTTTTCCGCATTTTAATTTAATTAAGTGAACCTCAAGGAACAATAATGATTTAAAAAAATCAAAAACTAAAGTATCCATAGCTATTTTCTGCAAGGACATACAATTATTTGAAAAAATATATATAAACATTAAAAAAAAAAAAAATTATGAACCACCTTTACTTTTGAGAACATCTCCAAAATGAGGTTAATTTATCCACCTTTTGGGGGCATTTTTCAGCAAATGTGTTCCCCAATTAGATCTAGTTTGGAAATAAACACACCCTCACACAATCACACACACTTCATCTTCATCCCTCAGGGTAACTGTGACATTTGACCTCTTGCCCTGCCATTGGCCCTCAGTCAACCTTTGATTGGCAGGTGCTGGGTCTGTCCCCGGCCCCCTCCACCACTGGGCTATGTAAACATTCACACCCGCACCGGGCCCCGGGGCCGATCTGTGGCTATGATAACACAATCCCCCTCTGTGCCGTACGGTCAATGGCGGCCTCTGTCTACTCCAGCCCACCACAGATAATCAATGTTATGTTTATACTCCACGTCAACCGCAAGCGCTAACATTCCTCAGTTTTCTGCATGGCATTCGCCCTGGGGCGTGTCATGCGGGGATGAAGACAGCAGTCAGAGAAAAGTTTAATAGCCTTGTGCTAATAGGGGATTGTAGGAAAATTTGGCTGATATAAAGCAAATTAAAAAAATGTTTTTAACAAATCTTTTCTTTCATAGATCTTACATTCCTCACAAAAAATACAAGTCTTAGCTTGTCTGCCCAAGAGCAACAATTCCTTTAGTGGGTGGGAAGTTAAAAAAAATCCATAAAATGGTGCTTCCCTTCACTTATAGAATAACCAATTTTGGTCATTAGCTGTGTACATGTAAGGACTGTTATCTACTATATGATGGCCATCATAATCCTGCAAAAGAAATGAGTGACTCCACCTGTATTTGTTGAGTTTCTATGATTAATTTAATAAATTAAAGACTTGGTTATATTTTGGAGTTGTTAAACTCCCTAAGTGCTTATAAATCATCCTTGAGACAATCAAAGTACAAATAGATTCCTTTTTAACCACCATGTTTGTGACAGAATGCTTAAACAGGCTTTCTTAGTCATTAATTAGAAATCTGTAAGGTTTTAGTGTAAATCTCCAATTGATGCCGGAAGCATTTCGTAAATATTAAGCATGACAATTAAACATTAATCTGTGAGTCTGAGTTTCTCTGGTTGTGCATGTCTAGTCACACGGTCAGTGTGTGCCATCGAGGTCACAGTGTCAGACCAGAACATGTGATGCCAACAGAACATATCATCACCCAACCCCACAAAAAAAAAGACAAATATGCATTTAATTTCTGCAAGAAAAACGGTGTAATAATTAAATAAGGGTAACGGACGGAGGCCTGTGTTGTGTTATGAATGACTGATTGTACATTGCGCCTGCATAAGTCACAGGTTAATAATGGGATTATGAGTGTATAAGATTAGTTTCACATCACAAAGATTTATAAGTGGAAAAGATGCAAGATTATACACTGCCCGGTCTTAAATAGGCAAATGCTTGAGAGTAATGATTGGATCATTATTGCAGTGATTATTATTATCATGTTTCTAGCTTGCTATATGATTGGCAACAGTTCTAACCCTAATTGATGGAGTGTAGGAAGACACATCATGGCCATATTCCAGGATGACAATGTCAAATTCATCAGCTCAAACTGTGAAAGAATGGTTGGGAGGAGCATGAAGAATCATTTCCACACACATTATTTGGCCCCTCTGAGTCCAGACCTTAAATTCTTTGAAAGTCTTTGGGATGTGCTGGAGGAGACTTTACAGAGTGCTGGACTCTTGCATTGGCAATACAAGATCTTGACCACAAATGTATGCACCTCTTGATGGAAATAACAACACAACATTTATTTCCATCAAGAGGTGCATACATTTTTGGTCAAGTCTCTATGATCCAATCATAGACTCTTAAGAATTTGCCTGTTTAAATCCAAAAACTACTTTTTTTGGCCTGGCAGTGTACTTTGAATTTAAAAGATGTGGAAATGCTCACTTGTCTCTTGAGAACTCCCAGCGCGGGTCCTCAGGGAGGTCATACTCTGGGATAGGGTCGTCGTGGGCGGAGCTACGGCGAGTGGTAATTCTGACCAATGGCGTGCTAGAGCTCATGGAGGAGCTGGAGTCAGAGGACACCTGTAAGGGTAAAAATGGATGGCTGATCACCTGAGTCATGGAGACAGCATCATAGACTATTAACAGCTCTGTGTGTGTATGTGTGCCTTTAGCAGCTTAACGTCATCATTATAGTAAGCAAAATCATCACAGTATAGCTGTGACTATGACATAATACAAATCATAGCACAAAATCTAAGGTATCAGGCTCTGTTGAACTTTAACTTGAAGCCATGCAGTCATAAATTTGTGAGAATATGTGAAAAAATTCATAAATTCAAAGAATGTTTCCAACTTACCACCATATAGAATACCTTCAACTTCTCAACAAAAGAACTTGACATGTTATTCAATATATTTATTATGCATATAGTAATTTATATAGTTATCTTCTTAATTATCTCAGTCTCAGTTATCTTTATGCAATATATGATTTACTTAATGATCATGTTTAAGTTATACAATTATATGAAATTATATGTAAAGATATAATTATTTTTATAAATATATATCAAATAATTATACAGAAAACACATCAAATCAAATAAATCATCATATATAAAAAGCTATTTATATTGAAATAATTCTCAATTATCTTTCTACAATATATGATATAGATAAAAAGTAATAAAGAATATTTATGTCTGTAGCACAAATATCCCGGACAAGTTACATGCCAAATTTTAATACACTCTTAGAAGAAAATGTTCTATATAGAACCCTAAAGGCTTCCGTCAGCTGCTTCATAAATAAAACATTTTAGGGTTTCCATCATGGGATCATTTTATGGACAGTTCATTTGTATTACATTTTATGAATTAAGCAGCTTTATCAGAAGAAAAAATGGAAATAACCCATTAAACATGAGAGTATTGAGACATTTCTCCTTATATAGAACCTTTTTGGCATATAGTGTTCTTTAAAATTAAGTCAAGAACTCTAGAGTTCTATATAGAATCCCGTTTAACCTTTTTTCCAAGAGTGTACTTTAAAATAAAACGGTTGGTTCAATCAACATAAACCTGCCCTTAAAAAAAAAAAAAAAAAAAACTAACTACATATTCCAAAGACAAACCATTCTTATATTAGTGTGAGTGTATGTGTGTATAAGATTTCTGGAACTCTTTATCTACTTTCTGTTACCTGGCGGCGGAGAGGGATCTGTTTGGTCAGCTTGTGCACCGCCGGCTGACTCCCGAAATCAGGCTTCTTAGCCGACGTCCTCATTCGGCAAACCACCACGATCACCACCATACAGGCGATGAGAAAGACGCCTATGCAGTAGATGGCGATCTCCACATAGTCCGGAGGGTAGTCCGTCTCGATGGCGTCTGGCTCGGCTGTAGAGTAGCGAGAAGGATCGGAGAGAATCGGACGTGAGGTAACAAAACAAGAAGTGATGCAGCCGAGGAATATTGCACCAGAAACCTTAAATGTTGGACACAGCACAGTTTTAAGATGCTTACGAAGGACATTAAGGTTCCAAGGCAAGATGTTCCACCAATGATAACAAAACAGAAAAAGAGGAAAAAGTGAAGGTGACTACGGAATTAAAAGTTGAACCAACACACACACACACACACACATTTTACACAGCAATCACTTTTCATACTCTGACTCAAACTATAAAAACATCTACAAATATCTTTCCTTCCAAGGCTGTAGCAAGGAATAACTAATAAAAGACACTCTGGCAAAAGATTTTATTTAGATGTTCCTCTTCCTTAGTTCAGGAAACTTTTCATTTGAATATCAAGAGTATAAAGCTATAAAATGAATGTGCAGTGAAACAGCAGTTCAGACCATGGTCTTGGAGTTCAGCATTAAGGCACATGTGAGATTTCTGGTGTCTTAGGCGAAAAATCTGAGACCTAAGCCTTCATTTGATCTCCATTTAATAACAGAGATATTAAAGAGTGATCTTTCTTTCCATCACAGTATATTTCCTGCCATTCAATGGCCCCTGTGAACATGCACATGCTTACAAACTGGTTTGCATATGACCACAGTATTGAAGTACTTCCTGACAATTGAGGTCCTTCAGAAATACACACTTCATGGATATAATCACACACACACACACACACACACATCCATCTGTCTGACCGCAGACCAGTAAGTGGTGCCATTTGCGGTCAAAGATTTTGTCTGTTTCCTTGTCAGGAAATGGACTCTTATTAAAATACATTGAGGTTCACGCTGTTGCATTATGCATGTTAGCGTGCGCACTTGACACTGCCTTGTGCATAATGACAGATAGCCCTTGTGTTTCTAAAACTATGAAACAATTCACTAATATTTAGTTAAACCTGCCCCAAATGTGTGCACATGTACCAAATGATCTAGAGTCTGTCACATTTAGATGCACACTCAAACACACACACACACACACACACACACACACACACACACACACACACAATCGTCCTCAGATCTCAGAATCACACAGTCACTGCGCACACACACACACACACACACACACACACACACACACACACACACACACACACACACACACACACACACACACACTGTGGTTGTGAAGTGGCTCTAATAACTAAGAAAGTCCAGTATTTGAGAAGGTTGAGACTTTCTTTAGAGAACAAAGCAGTTATTAGAGCTTAAATAGAAAAAGACTTGAAACATATAAGAATAGTTCACCTAAAAATCAATATTTTATCATCATTAACTTTTTTGACTCTTTCTTCAATGAAGTACTATGGGAGATTTTGAAAAATAATTCATTTTGAAGAATGCTAATTCTTATTCTGTACAATGAAAACATATCAAAAATGATTTAAAAAGCAGCGTAAAATTGGTTCATATGATTTGTGCAATATATTCCAAGTCATACAATAGTTTTGGGCAAAGAACATATTCCCCTTCTCTCATTCACGAATGTGTTTCGTTCCACAGAAGTCAGTCATGCATTAAACAACATGAAAGTGAGTAAATAATGACAGAATTTTAATTTCAGGTGAACAATTCCTTCAAAACATGTCTTTCCAAACATGCAACCAGTGAAATGTTAGTTGGGAAGAATAACAAGGATCTTGAGACACTTGGGTGCAGTTTTAGAGATTTTTAAAGATTATTTCATAACTCTTACATTTAATGAATAAAGTACCAGGGTTGTTATCGTTAACTAAAACCATAACAAATTCTGTTACTTATAACAAAATAAACCTTAACTTGAAACATATATATATGTCAACATAAGTCAACATTTCTCATTTTCTTTAAGTTTACATTGAAGTACTAAAATAACTAAAAAGAGTTTTAAACAATAATGACAAAAAAATTATAAAAATAACTCAAATTAACCCTCTGATGCATGGCGGTCAAACCATTTTTTTATTGCAATGAAATGAATGTAGTATATTTTAGTTTGATAATGTTTTTATTTAATATTTTGTATTATTAGAAGATTTTATGGTAGTAAATTATATTTGTGCAGTAGTTATAATCCATTTATTCACGTTTTGACGTTAGCCAACTTAAACTGACGTAATTCTTGAATGCTTTGGAGAACAGACTTAAGTTTGGTCTCTTTTCAAAGATGACACTTGGCATATTATTGCCAATAAAAAGTTTAAATCAGTGAACTTTAAAAAAGTTATAGAATGTTATGTTTATGGTTATCAAAAAAATGCACAAAAATTATTTTTATATGAAATACATATTTTCCAAAGCACATTTTATTCTAAATTTGTGAGAAAATCAAAGCCATAAATCTAAACAAATTGTGTTCCAAATTTGAGGTTGATATCTTAAAAAATGAGCTTTCAAGATTTTGTTTGGGTGCAGTACCCACTAGATGAAATTTGTTTCCCATTCATTTCCAATGCGCTCATTTTTGACAGCGGGAAGTACAAGTGTGACTATTTTTTTCAGGACGATTTCAGGATGATTTTTTTGTATGTTCACAGAAAGTACCAAAACATTTACCAAGTTTCGTACCATTTGGGTGAAGTAAAAAAATGACCCGAAGAGCACCAGATGGCAAGTCAATACAGAATCTATAAAACCTTATCCAATTCAAAATATTAAGAAAAACTATAATAGTACATGGATACTAAAGAAACACTGTCCCAAGTGCCTCTTATTTCCTCTCAAAGAAACGTTGGCGCGATATTAACCAACATGACTTCGACATAAAGGAAGTGTGTGTACAGAAGCCGCAGAGGGCGAGTGTATACCTGGAAGCACCGTCAACCAAGCAGTGTGATAGGAGATCCCAATAGAGTTACCCGCCAAGCATGTATACTCGCCCGCATCCTCGAAAGTTACATTAGGCAGGTAGAGCACCTCGATCTCTTTGTCCGTAGTGTTCACACCTGCCGTCTGTGAGAAACAGAGGAGGAAACGCAGGAGAAGAGGAAGATGGAAAAGATGGAAAGAAAAGAAACAAATCAGACCCAAAATACCAAGAAGAGAAAAGGAGATGTTCAATGTTGTATTTCCCATCTACGCATTACAGAAATGGTAGATGTTCCGCTTCATTAGAGAAGGTCATAAAACAGGAAGAGCAGAAAAAAAACGTCATAAATGTAGATCGAAAACCTCTGTACCCAACATAGGTGAACCCACCAAATCCTCAAGGGTCCATGCAAAAACAAGTGAAGAAACATGGAAAACAAGCCACTGCCTTTCGGAAAGAAAGATTAGAGCGAGAAAATAAAGAAAAGTGATAAAGGAAAGGGAAAAACAGATATGGGAAACTTGACACACAACAGGAAGGCAGTGGCAAGGACAGACCAAAGGCTTGTTTCCATGGCTGATTGACTGGATGGCAGGGGCACCAGGAAAGATCCACCAAAAAAATAAAGAAAATAAAACACCAGACCACACCACCATGGCTCAGCGAAAATCCCAGGATCACCACGACGACAAAAAAACAACCCAAAACACCAGCAGAGGGGAAGGGACGCCAGGGATCAACGTCTCATTCTTAGTTTTACCTGGTAGGACAGTGAGCCAACCGGACTGGCTGGCATGACCAATATAATTGGACACTTGGCACGTATATTCACCAGAGTCCTCTTCCGTAACATTGTTGAGAATGAGCTCTTCCACGTTCGAGCTGTTTATGCCCGAGCGCTAGAAGGTGCCGCGACGAGGGACAAAAAACACACATATGGGAGCCTGTTACAATCTCTCGTACTCTTTAGGAAGGATAGGAGAGCGGAAAAGGAGGGAGCACCACCCATTACATGTCATAAGAAAAACAACGATATCTCCTGTAAGAATAGAGTCTTTCGTTTTTTTGCATCTTCTCATTCTTTTTAGAAAGAAATTAGCTGCATCAAAACATCTGAAAATAAAAGCATTCTTGTTCCCGAAAAAAGGGAAACTGATGTCTAAATAGCCAAATCAGAGTCTTATAAACATGAAAACCAAGCCTACCTTTAACACCCGAACATAGGGGAGTCCATCAGGACCGTAACGGCTGCCGTTCTTCACAATGTGCTGCAGCCACTGGATGTGAGGCTGAGCGTCACTGTAAACTTTACAGACGAACCTTGCGTCCCCTCCGACGTGAACAGAGGTGTTGGCCGGCAGGCCTGCCTGAAGAATGGGCCGGTGAGGAGAGCGTTCTGATAAAAAAACAAAAAACAAAGAAGAATGAGCATTATTATATCAATATTTACCACGTACGCTACCGTTCAAATGTTTAGGGTCTCTTACGCTCACCAAGGCTGTGTTTGTGATAAAAAAACTCAGTAAAAACAGTAAAATTGTGATGTAAATTGCATTGTTTAATAAAAGTATATTTTAAAACATAATTGAGTTCCTGCAATACAAAGCTGAATGTTCAGCATCATTCCTCCAGTCTTCAGTGTCACATGATCCTTCAGAAATCATTCTGATATGATGATCTGATGCTCAAGAAACATTTCAAATTATCAATGTTGAAAACAGTTGTGCTGCTTAATAATTTTGTGCAAAAGAACAGCACTTATTTGTAACGTCAAATTGATTAATCACATCTAACATAAAAGTTTGTATCTGTTGTTTTTGTATCTTTATTGTGTATATATATGCATGCATGTATGTATGTACATAATTACACACACAAATAATGTGAAATAACTGACCGAACATTAACAATAAAGAGGGCAATTCGCAACAGCACAACATTTCATAATTCAGCTTTCAATTCCTGTGTCTAGTTAGTTAGCTTACACACTTTTGGAACAGAACATAATTATCTTCAGTGCAATTGCTTGTGGATTTAATTTTTCTAAACTTTTATTGATAATCAGTCAGTTGCGCAGTGAAGGTATACGTGAACGTTTGGCATTCAGATCACCACACCTACTGTCCTATCAGGCTGCTGTTAAGACTTCACAAAACAGAGGCTGTTGCCTTATCTCAGCAGATAAGGGCTGAGCAAACACAGATGAAGAAAGGTAATGTGGGGGGAAAAATAAGACAGATGTCCAGTGTCCACCGTATATAAGCTGCGGTTCCTGTAGCATTGGTGTATCAGGAACATTCTCGTCTCTCGTTTCATCAGATATGAGTTTTTTCCCCAAAAGGCCACGATGATGAGTAAACTAAAGTTAAAATTAAAGTTAAAACACTTAGTAGTGAGGTTTCCTATTATTAAGACACTCACTTTTCAGTGTTATTTAAGTATCACTGAGATGCTAATATATTTTATAGTGCTGTCAAATCGATTAAATCGCATCTAACATAAAAGGTTGTGTGAATATATATGCTTTACACACATAATATATACTGTATATGTGTTTATGTTAGATGCAATTTAATCTTAAACTGTATATATAATTTATCTTATATATATATATATATATATATTTTTTTTTTTTTTTTTTTTTATATATAAACATGCATGTGTGTGTGTCTTTATATATACATAATAATTATACACAGTACACACACACACATATATTATGTAAACAAACTTTTTTGGGATGCGATTAATCATGATTCATTGTTTTGAAAGCACTCATTTTTATTAATAGTTTTTTTAAGACATTTCAGTAAGTTTTAGTAATTTAGTTGTGTCTGTCATTTTTTTTTATTAATGTCTATTTTTAATTATAGTTTTTAATACATAAAGTTTAACTAAATGAAAATGAGAAATGTTTCCTTGGCAACTAGCTAAAATAAAATAAGCTTATGTTTTTATCCTTAATATTTTATTTCAGTTAACGTTTATTTTATTTCACAGTAACAAAAATGGTTCTAGTTTTGGTTAACTATAATAATCTTGCTGGATACAATCTACTGAATCACTCTTTCCAAAGAAAAAAAAAAAAATGCAGAAACTAAACAGACTAAACCACATTACTAACACTCCTCATTGTCTTCAAAACACAACATTACCCTGGCCCTGTAATTCTGACACGTCTCCTGGTTACCCCGACGTACACAGACACACAAGCATGATGTCACACAGGAGATGTGGAGAGGTCAAGCTTCACAGACATGCAGCGAAGGTTTGCGGGGGATGTAAGAGGATTTAAGACTGAGGGGCACAAGAGGGGCCACAAGAAAAGCTCAAAACAATGGTGCAAAGCTGAAAAAAGAGAAAAAGAAGAGAGGGCTGTGGTTAAAGGGATGCAGAGTATAAAAGATGCCCAGCAGATGGGCAGTGAAAAGAAAAGACTGACAGATGAAGAAGAACAGATGAGAAACAAAAAGTTAGAGAGGCAAACTTTGCTTACACACAAAGATCTATACCAAATATCCAAGTCAGACAGAAAGTCTTGCTTTGGAGTGGCTAGCAAGTGTTTTAGAGGCTGTGTTTGCAATCACCCCCTATACCCTCATTCACGATTCCCTACATTACTCCACTAATACAGTCCACTTGAAGGAGTGAATTCGGACACTGGGCACGGCGGAAGGGATGCCGCTTTTGCGTGGCTTGTGCTTGCTGTTTAATAATCATTTGAAACTTAGCCGCTCCAGCAGTAATGAAAAGATTAAAATTGAACTCTGTCATAGAAATTAGCATGTATAAATCTCAATTAAACAATTTAATAATCAAGTAAAAAAAAATTTACCTGTATGATATTACGCTGTACCCACATTGGACCAGCAGTTTGGAAAACGGATGGATGTGCATTATGGGTATTCTCTAGCCATTGAACGTACATCGGTTGTACATGTTATTGCGGTGCATTGTGGGATTGAATGAGTGCACTCGATAACGTCCACTATGGTTTTAGGCACCCACTGCAAATGGCTGTCCCCTATTTAAGGGCTATAGGGGAGCTTTCAGACACAGCCATTGATTATGTGTTGCGTTATTGCAAAAACCCTTGCTAGCTATTTGTGCACTACCCTAACTAAGGAGCTTTCCAAAAACCCAACTGAAACCATGTTGAGTGTCAGATCCTCCTCCGAAAACCCATTGAGTCAGCCACAGGTTGAGCCAAGTGCCAGTCGCATGCCCGCATTCTCCACCAAACTCACAATCGATCGATTACATCATTAGCCAGGCATTTACAGGCTGATCTGGCATCCCGAAGCAAGACTGTTGATCTCTGGGTAACCTGCTGACTTAGCATACACAGGAGGAGCTGCGGCACGCGAATGGCTGAGAGAGAAATCAGGGTGGAGATGCACTGAGTTACTAGGTCTGGATGGTTTGAAACATGCCAATCAGTAGAGATTTTGCTGTACGGTTTATAATGCAGATGTACACATTAGCATGAAGTAGTGAAAAAATAAGCTTCCCAAACAAGTCAAGGTGAGCAAAAACTCATTAACTTTGCCATTTTTTAATTGCATTTTCATAAGAATTTTTTTTTTATATTTTGATGTTACGAAGTTCCACACGACATAAAAAAACAAAAATCGTGTCTACAAATTAAGAATTTGTTCCCACAATTTATTAATTCATGGCCACGATACTAAGTTTAAATAGCAACTAGATTCTGTTTATGCTTAAAATAGTGATAGATTTTATTTACACTATGTAAAATAGCAGTAACTTCTATTAGTGTAAATAATATTTGCACCTCGGTGTTGTTGTACATTAAACAGTATGCAATAATAACATAGAGTGTAAATGATTATATTTATTAAAATCATTAAATGGATGCTGTTTTAGTGGGACAATAAAGCCCTCCATACACCTACCCCTAACCACTTTATTATTAAACACACATTAGACACTTTATTTTAAAATTTCAAATATTTTCTAACTCAGGTCGTTTTTTGCGTCAAAAGTTTCTGCCATACGTCTTACCCCTTTCACTATTGCTGTTGACAATCCAGCATCTTCCGTAAAAAAATTCTGGCCAAATCAGACATCAGTGGGCGGAGTTAGTGTAAATAGCCTTTGCCAACAAGGCGAACAATTTGCACTGAGTGTAAACAGACACTCTGTTAACTAAAATGAGTACTAATTAGTAAGCCATGGGAACTAATCCTAATTCAAAACTGTTTTATTTTTCCCTGCATGTCATGTACTACGACTTAAAATTACTGTGATATCCGCCAAACTTTACTACCAGCATGCCATGAGCGTCAGTGGATGGTGACTGTGTGTCCTAAACTTAAATAAATATATAATGTGCACAAATTGGTATAATGGACTATTGTTGGAAGTTATCTACAGTAGAAGTTTCTGCGCTGGAATCTGGCTGACATCCACGGTAAACAGCAATAATTAGTGTCTTTTTGGCTCTTTCAAGTGTCAGCGCTTTGTACTTTGTCCAGCTTTGAAATGCAGGCCAGTTCAGACTGGCGCAACTTTCATTGACCTGTTCGAAGGGTCAGCGAGACTCCGATTCCGGCACAGGAAAAATGTTTTCTCTCTCCCAACCTTCGTTTTCTCATTCTGTCATTTGACTTCCCAGGTAGGTTAGTCTGACATTAAAGTGAAAAACAACAAGAGAAAAACAGCGTAATCCCTTCCTCTGCCTCTTTTCTCTCCTGCTTTCTCTGTGATGAGAGTATTAGACTGAGCCAGACACAAAAGGGCTTTACAGCCCAGCAATAAAACAGAAAAGAAAAACAGAGACCTTCTGAAAGACTGCTTTTACTTAACCCAGAACAGGGGCCCTAAATAGGGAGCACATATATGTGTGTGTGAGCCTTCGCCCTTGCGTGTCTGCATTTTGTTCATGGGTGTGTGCGTGTAAAAATATAGCTTGGTTCTGAGGTCGGATATGGCAGGTCTACTCAAACAACTAGTGCAGACAGCTATGAAATATAGGCACGATTCACTCCAGAAATGAAGATTAAGCCTTCCAAGTCTTTTAAAGCCACATAACAGCTTTGTGTGAAACAATATTCACAAGATTACAGTCTTTAATAAATAAATAAATGCAGCCATTGGTCTACACACATGTACCGTAAACCAGACTCACCTACTACATCCAGCGTGTAGGTGTGATTGATGGATCCATAGGCGTTCTCCACCCGACAGGTGTAGTTCCCTTTATCAGAGGGAACAACGCTCTCCATGATTAGAGTCCAGTGCTGGAGACGGACCTGAACAGGAAAAGGAAAAATCAAATACAAACTTCTTCCTACATAGCACAACAGGACACATTCAGAACATTTAAGAAAACTTGTTTATGTAAATCGTATTTGGTTACATTATCTGGCGAACACACAAACACAGGTGTTTTTTTTATTCTCGAATTGAATTCATCTCAAACAATACTCCAGGTTTAGTTCAGCACCTATTATCCTTAATTTCACACCTGTGTGTGACGACTTACAAAATGGAGGGCAAATCTGACAGCAGCACTGACAGAACAAACAGGAGAGAGAGAAATTGGCCCTGAAGACGAGGGTTTTTCGAGCGAGAGCACCATGGGAAAAGTAATATCGCCGTGCCGACAGACGAGCGAGCTCCCGCCCCCACCTCAGGAATGCAGCTCTCGTGACTGCAGGCCACAAAATCCAGCGTCTCTTCCATGGAGAGTTTTACTCCACAAGCCTGCTCGAACCCTCTGCCTTTTGAGACCCATCAAATTAAATAAAGGTTCATTTACCTCAGGTACTTTAGTTTATGTATGTTATCCAATGATTCATTAATTTTATGAAACATTTGATATTTTAGGGTGTTCACACTTGCAGTTCGGTTCACTTCAAAAATTAAAGGGATACGTTCACAACCTGACTGGTCGGCTTTTATGGCGTATATTTCGAGACGAAACTTAAAATCCAAAACAATGCTGTGTGCTGGGCTAAATGCGCTCGCTGTATGTGCGTAGCTACATATGATGATATTTTGACCAGCTGAGAACTCGTGAAGAGCTTATAAAATGTGTAAAGCAATCAGCGGCAGGTATCCCTCAGTCACACGAAGGTCTGCTGTGAAGAGACGCGGTACTGAGGCCTGTACCGAAGTGTGATGGGCAACATCATGACTATGATGAGAAAAAAACAGGTGTGCTTGAGCATTCTGTCCTTTTAAGGGTCGCATCTTGTGACGTTTCTGGTTCGTTTACATGTCTTTGGTTTGTGTTGCATTGATATTTCATTCAAACCACACCAGAGTTAATTTGGAAGTGGGCCGAGACCCATCTTTTCAGTGGTCTCAGTCCGTTTGTTTGGTGCACCAGGGTTCAGTTGGCAGCGTTCACACTTATTCAAATGGCCCGCACTAACAGAGCAATCGCACTAGGGTTCGTTTTAGTCTAATCAAACATGCCAAGTGTGAACACTAATACTGGAGGTGAACACTAATACTGGTCTAGGTGAAGGGTGGTGACTTTTTCATGACATAAGACATAAAATTTGTATCTTTGCTGACACACTGCAATAGTTATTTTATGTTTAAAAAGCATATATTATTTAAGTTATTATTGTTATTAAAATTTTTAATTTTGTCTGTAACTACTGTAAAAGGCAATTCAAATCTGAATGAACCAGTTCTTGGTCCTGTAGTCAGACACTGAGCTCATGTTTGAGTCTTCAGACCAATCGAGCGTGAGCAGCTTAATCATTAGTGACCTTCTGTGTGGATCAGCTGTGTTTTCAGAGACGAAAGTGCAAACAGACACTGATCGGGGTGCATCGGCCAATCGCCCCACACATCCATTACACTTTAACCAAGAGTCAGTGCTACACCAACTGTTAACAATTCTGAATTATGCAAATCTGCCCAAACAAAAAGAGCACTTAAATCCACCTATTTTGTTTTCTAAACAGCACTAGATTTTAAGTCAAAGACCATGCAATGAGTTCCAATTCCCATATAGCACTAGTGAAGATCCTTACCTTGTAGCCGCCCATGCGATCCTCCTGTTTGAAGGGTTTTGCGTTTTTCAGCCAGTACATTTTGGGCTTGGGGTTTCCCGCTGCCGCGCACCGAAACTTCACGGTGTTGGCCGCCGGGACAGCATGCAGCTTCTTCTCCATCTTCTCGGGTGAGGTCCAATATGGCGCTCCTGCAGGCAAAAAGGAGCAATTATAACCAACCATTTTACATCATCCAAATATCAACAAGAATCACACTTGCAGTGCACTATATATTTACTTTGATGTCAGTGTCTAAGCCTTGAAGATTACATGCAGCTTTGATATGCATCACATGCAAACTAAAGGTTTATTATCTCTCTTATCTGCTTTCAGCAGTTCATAGATCAGCCCCTGACATCTACTATGATTTCTATATCTTTGTTTATGGAAAAACTCCAGATCAAAGCCAAAAACAGTAGCTTGGTTGAATGAAGAAGACATTCGTTTGTTTTTAGCATTCTGTAGCTCTGAAGATCAGCTTTAGGGTCGTACAATTAATCAATTTAAAATCAAAATTGCAATATGGGTGTGTGGGACAGTTCAACTAATTTATTTAAAAAAAAAAAAAAAATTGTACTATGATTGTTGTTCAAAATCGCACTTGTAATGTGCTGACAAACATTTGTCACATTCAAATTATTGTTTTGCGTTTATGTGCTTCTGCATTCAGTTTGTTATTAAATAAAAGTGTAAAAACTATTAAAATATTAGACGTTAATTGAAAAAATGCTGTAAAAAAATACTAAATGAAAAACTTAAATAAACACGTACATGAAATAAAAATTATATAAATGTCATATAAATTGTATATATATAAATAGAAAAGTTTAAATAAAACTAAGTTGAAGCGCTAAAAAAATAAAAATAAATTAAAGCTAAATAAAAATGTACTAAATTACTAAAACATAAAATAAAATAAATAAACAAATAAAAATTAATTCAAAATATTATTAAATGCTGAAAATAATACCAAATAACACTGACACAGAGAAATGCAAAGAAATGGCAATCAAAGTAAAACAATCCAAATCCATTTTTATCCAACCTATATATCCCAACAGAACTAGATCATTGCCAAGAGAGAGAAAGCAGGAGGCGTCTGAAACTCGGCAAGGGGAAACAGGAAGCCATGACCACGGATGTAAATCGAAACAGTTATTCACACTCGCGGCACTGCATGACTGCACCGCCCATCTGCTTAATGGAACCCTGCAACTCACAGTGAGCGGCTTAAATAAAAACATATTTGCTCTGAAAATACACAAGAGAAAAGGAGGATAAAACAAGTCGGTCCAAAAGCACAGCAGCTTGCCAAGAAGGAACTGGACCATCACATCCAATTTCTTTTGTTCGTCAGACATGCTAACCGGAAGGTTGCAAATGATTTGATATGAGACGTGTAAACAGACATCTTCCCTTCAGCGTGAAGGCATGCTAATTGGTTTTCAACGTAACTTTTTCTTTCAACGTCTATCTGTCTGTCTGTTTTCTTTCCTCACCACCCAACTTTTTCATCTCATCTCGTGGGAATTCTTTCGTAACGGTCATTCTCTTTGACCTCGACGCCCTGACGGACAGCAGACTACACATCTGTAAGCCTGACTCCTTTTAACTTTGTTAACGGTTCAGGTTTTCATTGAGAAATCGAAGATGACCCTCAGACATTGGGGCGGTAGGGTCAGATGTCCTGGGAAGCCCCAAAACAGGTGACCTCCAGTGAAAGATGGACTGAACATTGAACCTTTATTGACATTTTTCTTCAAAAACTCTTGGAATCTGGAAGGGACAATCAACAAATACCACCGTTATCTGCAAAAATCGGTCAGTAAACAGAAACATTGAGACATCCCAGCAGCTAATTCCATCAAATTAAGCAAAGAAAGAAAAAAACTCTAGTCTTTAAAAAATCCCAGTGTTGTCTACTCCAACACACCTCATCTGAGAGCAACACATCTCACAAATAAAGGAAACTTTCTCGTGAGATTGGTGTTTTTGAGACTGCTGTTGTTGAGGCCCCTTTGCAAAGAAATATCAAAGAGTTCTGAGTGGTTCAGCTGGGCAGAAATCCAACCCACTGAGCCCGAAACCGCCCCAAGCACAATACTAAACACCCCTCTATCCCTAGCCCAATTCCCCCACACACCCACCTCAACTCCACTCGTACGCGGCCAAAGGCCAGACCTCCAAAGCTTACACAGAAAAGTGCTGGTGCAGATCCAAACCAGAGCCCATTAGCTGAAAGACCTCGCTCCACCCCTCTTTCCAACAACTCTCTTTAATATTTAGTTTTGTACAACTCAAAACAGATTTTGTTGGGTATGGCACTCGTTTCAACAGTGGAAATGTAGTCAATTTCCTTTCCTCACCTGTCACGGCTTCTCTTTTACATATGGTTCTCAAAAAATATGAGGAAATTAGAGATAACCATGACAAAAAACTGGAAACTAGAAAGCATTTGAATTTACGGTTCTATGGTCCCAAAGTCAATAGTTTTTTTCAATGTGTTTCTGGTCTGAAAGGAGGTCTCAGCAATACCCCACCCTTGATTTTTTTTAGCTTTTACGTGTTGTTAAAAAGTTGTTGTAATGGGAATACATAGGACATTGGGGACATTAAACATCATCAAGTAACAAGTAAATTGTTATCTTCATCTACTCAATAGTCAGCCTTGGGATTATTTTGGCTTCAGAATTCATAAAGTCGGGTTCATTTGTGGAGATTATCTTGATGAACAAAACATGGAAGAATCATAAACTTTTGTTGGTCACAGATCACAAAAATGTTGTCAAAGGGAACGAGGTAACCCAGCAAGCAATTTTGAGTTTAAAAGACGTCCAAACACAGCCCTGACGTCTAAGCTTAAACAAGGCAAAATTTGGACTGTCAGTGAAAATTTTATAAATGTCTAACCACAGCCCAAGAATAGACTAGTCATCAATTTCAAAGAAATGAAACCAAACACCTTGTAATCACTGTTGACTCCGCTTACATGATGGAATATCATACTCATAGCCGGACTATATTGGTTCTATAGGTAACCGAGATGGTGAAATGGCGGCTATTGCTTGCTGGGCACTTATGAGTTGGCCTACAAAAATACATCATCCTTGCAGCACTAAATTGATTAACAAGGCTTTTATATATACTTTTATACTTAATTAACATTCTGCCTCATGTCATTTCTCCAAATGGATCTCTTGAATCTCTCTAAATTACAGATAGGCCCCTAATGGGCTAGCTACCTGAGAAGAGGAGGGCACAAAAACACAAAGGATGAAGGAAAGACAGGGCCTGGAATTCTGGGAATGTGTCTGGAATTGCTTGATGACACAGTTAACATCAGACTCTGCTTCAGTCTTGTCCTGTCACCAGAGTGTGGTTTCACTGACAAAAATTGCTTTGGTGAATGTAGCAAAACAACGAATACAGTTTCACAGAACAAATACGCCAAATGTGTTGCATCCACAACTAGCACTTGTTTATTTTCTCTAAAAATCATCGGAAATAAAAGTGCATTTCACATAGTACTTTGTGACAACTGGTGATCGCCCCCAAGTCCCGATACTTACGCATTTGTTCGCCATCCACCCCAACATCGTCCGATCGCTCCGTGTCGTCCTCATCGTCACCGGATGAGATGGCATCTGCAGAGAGTACCGGGAATACTGTAACCTTGCTTTGTTTCTCCTGCCGTCACAGCACCCTCACATCTATGCTAATTATCATTATTCAATTATTAGCTATTTTTAACACATTAATACATCTCATTTCGAAGACTGTGCCCTCCAAAGTTCGCATTTGTTGGAAGGATAAGTCAGTGAGGATGTCTCATTTCATATAAGTAACCACTATAACTATAGTGAGGTGCAGATTACAGTATGTTCTTTCTTAACTTGCAATATAATGATCCCCTTTCTGAAATAAGGCAGCCTCAATGAAGTATGTGCAAACAAAGACCTCCGAAGGGGGAAGCCTTCAAAATGAGACACACCAATAGTAACGACAGCATTAAACACGGCAGTTTGCAGTCAATATCATATATATATACAGCTCTGGGAAAAAAAATGAAATCCATGTTAAGTGGTCTCTTAATTTTTTCCAGAGCTGTGTATATAATTTTTTGTTGAAATTTCAGAAAGATTTACTGCGAGACACGATTGTGATCAGAGCTACTATGCATGCTAGCTAGCAAAATGTCAAAAAGACAGTTTAATAAAAAAAAACACAGTCAAAAAAAACACTGTCACGTGACGTGTTAAAACAGCCAAAATGTCTGTATAACACAACAACAAATGGAGTAAAACAAGCAAACAACTAATATAATCTTAATACTCAATTTACAGAGCCAACGAATGTCATAAAAACAATACCAACAAATCAAAACATGCAAAGGACGTGCAAAGTTATCTTAAAGACTACATCTTTCATCTCACTGTATTGTAAAGTAAGCAATGAACTGTAAAAATACAATGAAAATAATACAAACAGAATTATAGCGCCGCGAACGAAAACCCATCTGCGAATATGAAAGTCTTGATCTGTCGATGGCGCCCCCTGTGGTAGACAAGCGTCTCACCTGTAACGTTTACGATGAAGCAAAGCGTGTCGCCGGCCTGTGAGCCCGCGGCACTACACGCATACAGGCCCGAGTCCTTAGGGGTGGCGTCGCGGATCTGTAGCCACTCCTGATCTAAGAACGTGCGGTTGTCAGGGCCCAGCGAGGAGCCGTCTTTGGTCCAGATGATGGCGGCCGCCTCAGGCAGCGGGCAGTTGAGCTTGAGCAGTTCACCCGGGTGCACCGAGCACAGGGTGGGCTTAGAGTTTTGGATTTTGGTTGGAGGCTCTGCAGAGCGAAGAGGAAAAGAGAGGAGGGCAGGAGGAAAGGGGTGATAGGGTGCACAGAGGAAGAGAAAGACAAAGAGCAAGAGTGTAAGACGAAAAACACTGCACCAAAATAACATCCCTAGAGTGACTAGTGAGAGTGTGAAGAAGAGGCTTCAGATGATCAATTATACAATAGCTCACCCAAAAGTATGATCCCAAATAAAGACACCCCAGAGTGTCCCATTAGCTGTGAATTGTGTATACAGAGCGTTTCTGGAAGCATGCAGCTGTACCAGAGGGAAAGAGTGTGGCATTAGCAGTGCGTTGACATGAAAGAGGTGCCAGTTGAGAAATAGGATTCAATATTTGCTCATTTCATAAACAGAGCCTTCGGTTTTCCTTTTCCTGTCATTTCAACCCTGACCTCACACATTAGAATTAAGCCATTATTGCGGTTTATTACAGTGCTTTGATTATTCTCTCTCTCTCTCTCTCTGTATATATATATATATATATATATATATATATATATATATATATATATATATATATATATATATATATATATATATATATATATATATATATATATATATATATATATATATATACACACACACACATATATTAACTTTTTTGCTCACCAGCCACTGTAGCTAGTGGTTTTCCAATGTTACTAGCATTTTTACTGGCCATAATTTTGACATTGATACCATGGGGAAAAACTGCCATATAGATATTTTTTATGTTATCTCATAATTTAAGCTGCTCTCACTTTAAGGCCTGATGCACGGATCCACTATACTGTTATGCATGCGTTTTCTTTCTCAACTGTTTATGTTCACTTAAAACAGAACTGACTGTGTTTACGTGAATACTCGCCAAGACCGGCATTCTGACATTATTTTGTGTGTATTTGACTGTTTAAGCGCGATAGGAACTCAATTTAGTAGGAGGCAGCTTTATGTGCACACTTTGGGTGTGAACACAAAATCTGCAGGAATAAGTAAAATTATGCGCAATACATGCAATCGCACGCCGAAATTCAAGCCATGTAACACCAACAATATTCATCCGGAACAAATTAAACAAGTGAGTGAGTGGAGGAGGGTTTGTGTGTCGGAGAGATGAGAGAGAGAGAGAAAGAGCAACTGGTGTTGTGTGTCTATTCTGCGGAAAATAAGTACAGGAAGCATGTCAGATATTTCAGTATCGATATGTATACAATACATTGCACTTAGTTTAATATGTTAGATGCCTTTTGAAAAGATTACAATTGAAAATGTATATATTAAATTCAGACCGCCAAAATTGGATAGTAGGAGCGACTGCGTTACACGCCACTGCTGAAATCCACACGCATTTGGCGGGTGTTAATGTCAAGCCCTGTATAAATGTGTGTGTGTGTGTGTGTGTGTGTGTGTGTGTGTGTGTGTGTGTGTGTGTGTGTGTGTGTGTGTGTGTGTGTGTGTGTGTGTGTGTGTGTGTTGACCACTATTGGTTGACCACTAGTTAGTTCAAGCAAAACATACCATCTATATCCATTTCAATTCACCTGAGATTCCATTGAGAGCAAAGCCAAGACGGACAGAAATCAAACACTCAATCAGAAAGTCAGAATGAGCAGTAGAGAGAGAGAGAGAGAGAGAGAGAGAGAGAGAGAGAGAGAGAGAGAGAGAGAGAGAGAGAGAGAGAGAGAGAGAGAGAGAGAGAGAGAGAGAGAGAGAGAGAGAGAGAGAGAGAGAGAGAGAGAGAGAGGAATTCAGGAAAGATATTTTATCCTTTTAATTCACTTGATCTTTTTGTGTAGAATGATAAACAATGATTAACACTGCACTGCAGTTTGCATAGTAATCATAATAGTGCCTTGATGTTGTTGCACACTCAAATGAGGTCAAAACTTTCTTCCGCAAACTAAAGCCATCCACACTCTCTACTATAGAAGAGACCTGTACAATCTGTGTGAAACACCACCACCACAGATATTACATTTTACATGTGCAATTAACATAGCTGGATGATTAAACCCAGACCACAGAAATGCAGCTCAAACCACAATTTTGCACTGACAAACACGTTCAGCGAATCCCCAGACTAATTGTCCAATAATTTGGCAAGAACACCATGATCCACTTCTGTGATGGTATAAAAGTGAATGCAAATGCATTGTCTCTGATTCTGGAAGCTTCTGGCTCTGTATGAAGGAGATCTCATGTTTCTACAGTACTAACAATAACCTATTGCATCTGGGCGGAAACTATGAATTAACACAGACTAAACAGCTTTATAAGTCTACCAAAAGACATAAACATTGAAAGCGAGAGGTATGGAAAAACATGGTCAGACTTGTCAAGAATCAGAACTAAAGCACAGAGCACAGAGACACTCTCAACCCTTCCTGTAGTAACACACCTATCTTCCTGCACATTCTTGACTTATTGTGACTGTGTATATTGAACTACACACGGCAGGAAGAGAAAGTCATATGACTTGCACTCAGTCCTCAAGGGGGCTGGAGTGTGCTTGAAGGTCTAAACTCTCTCCCCAGGCACGTTGCCCTACACACATTTAGTTCCTGTATTGTTCCTTTTTTTTACGCTACTCCGGAAACAATTACCTTTTCCTTTATGCCTTTCGCGACTGTGCAGCCTTAGAACGAACCCTGCCGTTGATTGATGGGACAGGCATTCATTGCCTTGCTCTTCCGGAGGCCTCTGTTTGTCCAACTGTTATTTAACTGTAATTGGTTGCGTATTTCCCTCTATTGTACGATTAAAGACAACCTGAAAAAAAAAAAAATGAGGCCTGCTGCCGCTCAAGTCCTGTTAGAAAGCCAACAGATGTGGAACTGTTTTTTTTTTTTTTTTACATACACTCTTAGGGAACTCTGTAGGATGACCAGTGGATATTCAAGTCTCACTAAACTTTTAGTATATAAATAGAGAGCAGATAAGATGCTAATGGGTACTGAACAGCTACAAGCGATTAAGGAGTGCAAAAGATTAAGTCGTGCATGCTGAAAGTGGAAAAAGCCATGCTAAAATGCAGAAATAAGCGAAACAAGAGACAAAAGAGCTCTCCAACACATCCAAATTAATATGGGTTTTGTACATGTATGCATTTGGCAGACACTTTTATTTAGAGAGACTTCCGGTGTATTCAAGGTCTATTTTAAATGTTAACGCTTATTTTTGCTTATTTTAAATGTTTAAACTGTAATGCTTTACAATAAAATTCCATTACGTAACATTAGCTAACATGAACTAACAATGTACAATAATTTTAAAACATTTATTAATCTTATTTAGTAAATTTGACATTTACTAATACATTACAAGTTGCATCTGTTGATATCATTTAATGGATCTGAGCTAACATGAACGAACAATGAAAAGTTGTGGTTATATGAACTAGCGTTAACAAAGATTGATAAATACTGTAACAAATGTATTGTTTTTTGTTAGTTAATCCATCTAATGTGAACTAATGGGACCTTATTGTAAAGTCTTACCACTTTTATTTATTTAGTTTTAATCAGTACAATTCCCTACACTGACACTGCTAGCGCCATGCTTTACCAGCAACATATCAGCCAATTTAAACCAGTTTTAGTCGATCAAATGATCAACTTCATGGACACTTATAACACAGAAAAAAAACAGCTTCATAACTCAAAGGTTAAGAAAACTTCTCACGGCACTATGATAAATTTTGTCCGTTCTGGCAAGTCAAGAACTTAGTAAGATGCAACCTCATCGTCTTTAAACATTTGACATGCTTTCATTCTCTTTATTCTTCAGGTCCAGTACATCTGTTCTTTACCATCAACACTACCTCCTGCTCCTCTGGTTTGCTCTTTGACCTTTCACCCCTCACCCTGCCAACCGACCCCCTGCCGTCCACAAGACACAGACCCTCCACAAATCCAACCTGTTGACATCCTGAAAATTCCAGATTTTTCTTCACGGGAAAGGTCAGAGAAACATCCTACTCTGCCACAATAAACGTAGTCTTTTCCTCATGTGCTGACACAGGAATAATATGTGACTGGGATAAAACACACGCAGAGCGAGCCTGCAAACTCAATTTCTCGAGGTGTGATTGTATCTGTTCTCCTGTGTTTACTTCTGAAGAGAGTGCCAGTTATTATTATCAAATGTCCTGTCAGGAGTGACGGATACGGACTGTCTCGCACTTCCCGTCCGCTCCACCAAGTCTCATTTGCGCCTCTGCTAGAACAGATAATTAGGCTCTCGACCAAACTGTGACAGGATCCAGTCTGTCCAATTCTCACTCTATCATCCTTCTGTCTCTGCCTGCTTGGCGACATGGAATCGAGACCGCTGTGCGCTTCACTGAGTGCTCGGGGTCAGTCGGATGAGATGCGTCTGAGACCAGACAATGATGAAATGGCTCTCTGATAACAGAAGTATACACCCTGTTCCCGCTTTTCCAGGATTTCCAAACCAGGGAGTTGCAGACATCTAGATGTTCATGATGGAACTAGTAGAAATGCTGATGCTAAATGTAATTCCATAAAAATGCCCAATACTTAAACTTAAAGGGTTAGTTCACCCAAAAATGAAAATTCTGTCATTAATTACTCACCCTCATGTTGTTTCAAACCCGTAAAACTTTCGTTCATCTTCAGAGCACAAATGAAGATCTTTTTGATGACATCTGAGAGATTTCTGTCCCTCCATTGACAGCTAAGCAACTACCACTTTGATGCTTTAAAAAGTTCAGAGATAAAAATTATCCATATGAATTGGGCGGTTTAGTCAAAATTTTCTGAAGAGACCCAATCGCTTTATAGGATGAACAGATTGAATTTAGTAATTTACGTTAATATGTGAATAAATGCCTAAATTCAATCTGTTCATCATATTAAGCGATCATGTCTCGTCAGAAATTTTGGACTAAACCGCTCAATTCATATAGATTAGTTTTACAATCTCTTTATGAACTTTTTGAAGCCTCAAAGTGGTAGTTGCGTAGCTGTCAATGGAGGGTCAGAAATCGCTCAGATTTCATCAAAAAGATCTTCATTTGTGTTCTGAAGATGAACGAAGGTCTTACGGGTTTGGAACGACATGAGGGCGAGGAATTAATGACAGAATTTTCATTTTTGGGTGAAATATCCCTTTAAATTAAAACATCACATCAAATCTATTTCCATTAATCTTGTGGCCAAAATCTTAATCTTGTGATTTATTCATTATTTTGAATGAACACAAAGTATATGGTGTTGTTAAGTGGTGGCTTACAGGCCAAAGTCACCATAAAGTCTTCATGACTAGGCCTGCCACAATAACTACTTTTTGTTTCGTGATATATCGTCCCAGAAATAATTGCGATAAACGATATTATTGTCATTTTAAGACTATTTTATGCCACTGAATATATAATCCTAATATAACAGCATAATAATGCAAGTAGACCTACACACTTTCAAATGACAACCTTTTAATTCTTTAGGTCATGGAAATTAAGGGTAAAATATATTATTCTAAATAAAAAGATAAAAAAAATTGAATAAATAGTATCGTCATTCTGCATAATGAGTATAATAATAATGAGTAAATAAGTATAATCATCATTCTGCACTGACATTTATATGTGCACCGGAACAGGGGATTGCGGCTTTGAACTCGAGTCCATTTGGGCTTATTCTTCCAAACTGTCAGTAGCTGTCAGGAAAACACTACAACGCCTCATGGCGCCACCTGTCGATAACTGCTCTGTGTATGAAGGAACTGCCCGAGAACCACTTTCGCCTCCGTCACGGAAAACATACAAGATGACAGCACAATCGAGTAAAATGTTGGTGACATTCATTATCATGTATGATAATGGGTGATATATTGCATCACAAAAAATTATTGAGGTCATGTACATATATTGTGCAATATATCGATATATCAATATATTGATTATTGCGACAGGCCTATTCATGACATTCTGGTCCCTAGATATGCCTCAATACCCTCCTTCAAAGTCTAATCGCACCTGGCCTCAATACGCACCCATTTCATCTCTATAGGACAAAAGGTGTTGAAACGAGTTTAGTAGTTATTATGGGAATTATTTAAAGAGTAATAGTGAAGTTTTCCTTAGCAAACACTGTTAATTAGATCACAGGGGTTCAGAAGACAAGCCACCCGCCCCACACAAGTTCACTCTACACAAGCTGTGCATTCGTCCTGTTCTCCTTTCACGTTTCCCTCCTTCCTTATTTTCTCACCCCTTCCCGTTTTCTACTCCAGTTAAATCCCAACACTCTTCCGTAGCCGCTCCTTTTCTTTCTTAATCACAATCGCCTTTCAAATTGTAATTTCTGCAAGCTTTATTGTCATGACAATGGTATGCCCAGCCAAAAGCACAGGCCTCTCAGAGGCGCCCACGGCAACAGATCGACACACAAGCATCCGGGCAAATCTCATTGGCCAACTTTCCCTCCAAAACCTCTGGAGTCACATATAAACACTGGAATTTGGTGGAGGATAACTTTAAAACTTTATTATATAACCTGTTCCTATTTCAGCTATTGTGCTATGAATTATGCATCAAAGCATGCAGCTTTTTGGGGAGAGGTGTGCTAGTTAGTGCTAGTAATGGATGTAAGCGAATAAAATGGGCAAAAAAAAGAGACTTGCATTATATATAGATATCATCAAAGTTACCAGTTTTATATTAAAACACATTGTTTATTAGTGGATTGCAATTAAATAAGTTCCCAGTACTTAAGGTCTTAATGTACTTGCTAGAATTTTAATTTGGGTGAACTTTCAAAAATTGGTTGGCACAACTACAACTAGTGAAGTTGAGAAAACTCAAAAATGCTTTGCAGCCAGTTGCTTTATTTATGTATGTATTTATTTATTTATTATATATTTATTATATTATTTATTATTATATAGTTTTTTACAGTGCACCCAAAACATTTTAGCAACCACATAGTAAAGTAGGGAACATTTTGCAAAGGAA
This sequence comes from Paracanthobrama guichenoti, assembly GCA_018749465.1. Classification (NCBI taxonomy): domain Eukaryota; kingdom Metazoa; phylum Chordata; class Actinopteri; order Cypriniformes; family Gobionidae; genus Paracanthobrama; species Paracanthobrama guichenoti. The sequence goes on from CM031955.1 coordinate 35,241,265, forward strand.
TAAATAGAAAAATAGGAAAAAGTAAAAATAAACAACAAAAAACACTGCAACAAATAAAATGAAAACCTTTTAGTTTGTTTAGTGGGAGAGTGAGGCTTTAGTCATCCAAGAAAACAATAAACAAAGGGTGTGAGCTGACACTTTTATTACAGGGACTTACTATCATGATTTAGGAACGTTTAGTATAAACAGAGAACGATTCGCCCAGGAAACCCCCTTCTGTATGCAGGTGGACACTTTAAGACACGCTTACCCAGACTGAGTGACAGGCTGAGCGTCTCTCACAGTTCAGGCATTACGGGTTTGGGTATTCTCGTCGTGAACAGGAACGTCTGGGTTGTGAGAGAACAACCCTCGGGCTAAAAACTCAGAGAGAAAGGAATTGGGGACGATTCCGATTCCGGAAACAGAGTGATGGCCGCAAAGATTCACTTGGATCTCCAGCCAATGTTTGAAACATCATCAAAGCCCCGTTTGACTGTGTCTAATTCTGTCCAAACCAACAGGGCACACACACACACTAAACACCAGCAGAACCACTCCAATGACAATAAATAAATCACACAATCCAAATAACAGTGATCCGAACCAAGCTTGTGCGATTCCACATTTTCCACCATTGGCCATACCTCAGGTTCCAACCACAAACCTTATGGGCCGGCAGGGAATGAGAGAATAAAGGGGCGAAGATCTTCAACTCTATTGTGCTTTAAGCCCTGTCAGATTACATTTGATCCAAGTTTGCTTTCCCACACTTTCACAATGTGTTGTTTTCCAACCACTCAGAAGATTTCAACCACTCTCCCAGCCTTTATCACATCTAAAGAGAAGCGACGCCTGTTCCAAATAAAACTAAGTAAGCAATATTGCTGATTCAGGAAGGTAATGTAATATTTCTATCATATAACTCTCCCTTAATAGAAAAACTAGCTCATGTGAAACTCTGTAGGAATTCTAGACTGATATGGTATCTTAAACAATTACCCCTCCCAGAAACGCAACCAAGCCCTTGGTGGGCTTTGCATGCATCAAGTGGAGGCTGTTGTAGTTTCCCTCCAGGGGGTGGGCGTTTAATGGCAGGCTTTTTTGTCAAATTGATACACATACTGTCCTTTGGTACAAAGAGTAAACATGTTTAGCACAACCCCCTGTAAGCACTACTTGAGTTGCATCTGTACAACAAGAAACTGGCGTGGCTAGCGCTCTCCACCTTTCACCAAAACCTCAGAGCCTATCCGCATCACATGACTCCACTTGAGCCACTTAATCCTCATCACATGACCTCTCATAATCTTCCATCATATGATAGGAGAGAAAAGTGCAAATCGTCTTAAAAAGTTCCACAACACAGAGCACTTAGCGTTAGATGAAAAGTTAAGCATCTGACTTTGGACAAAAGATAACTGACAGAACAATGCACTGCAATATTGTGCAACAGAACTTCTTTTGTGTTTAAGACGTCGTTAAGCAAGACTTTACTCTTAAAGGAACAGTTCATCCAAAATGACTTGACTTAAAAGCATTTCCTGCTCTTTTTCACACAACGGAAGAATAAAACGGGTTTCAAGGATAAAAAGCAACATACAAACTGTCCATTCAACTTATCTGTATATCTTCAGTGAATAACAATTTAAATTTCATTCTGTTTCCCACATAAATCCAAATCAAAAGACTTACATAGTTAATGAATTGTGTGGACTACTTTTTGGTGCCTTTTTTGTTCTTTTAGGTCCAACAATGGCCCAAAAAAATATGCTTCCATTGAATTGGAAAGCAGAGCACAGAGCAGAGCAGAGATTTTTTGAAATATTTTTCTTTGTATTCCAAGTAGAAAGAAGGCAATACGTGTTTGGAACGAGATGAGGGTGAGTAAATAAAAACAGGATTTTATTTTAGGGTGAACTTTCCCTTTAACCCTATTGTGGGCATGTATGGACCTCTTTTAACCCTGAGGTCAAAGGGTATCTGGACAGTGTTGGTTGGGGGGTTGGGTAATGGCTTTGAGTGATCGTGTTTGACAACTCTTTAATTAACAGAGTGATTAAAGCTGGAAGAACAAAAGCAGACTTATCCAACACAACAGTTCCCGTTACCTGCTGCCTCAAACGTAACAGGCCACTTGGGCTACAACAGCAACAACAATAATCACAACTACTAATGGTAAGGTGCAATGTGGCAAAATTGGGCCAAGATACGCCACTGTGCCAGAAAGTGCCAAATAACCAAATAAAATCACTGTTTGGGAATGAAGACGATGACAAACCACATCCCGTTAAAAGGAAGTCAGGAAACTTCCAAAAAGAGTGAATCTCTTGTTTCATAATAGTTCAAATCTGAAAGCAAGTACGGTTTATTTTCTTCCCAAACAAACTAATACGGGTTGGTTTGCATCTGCATGCCAAGCTAGCTAGCAGGTTTGTGTGTGGTCCTCAACTCTGAACAACGTTAAACTCAGACAGATGGAGAAAGAGAAAATATGGGGGGAGAAAGGAAAAGAGACGTTACGATTGGAACCACAAAAATCCTAAAAGCTCTTTGGAATGAGCTGTTGTGAATATACCATACGGAAAATAATTCCATGCGTTATAAAACCTCAGGGTTCGCAGTTCAAAGACGCCAGATATATGCTTAAACCACTCTCTCCACATAATTATCAGCGTTTCAAAGATGTGCTCCATGCAAAAGAAGTACTTCCTAGGGTTTGCATACAGCAACTCATAAAACCTCCAAACCACACTTCACTACAAACCAGCACCTCCTCAGAACTTTCCTGGCTGTCTTGAGGGGCTGAACACAACCGTTTATGAAAAGCTAAATCCCATAAATCTCCACTAACTAATGATCTATAAAGCAACAAGGAATCCTACCTATTACCACAAGAAATTCCGCTCTGTAATGTTTTGTTTCACCCAAATTCCTTATTTTCCCAAGACTTCCCCCAATAAAAACAAAATATTTTCACACATAGGTGCAGCTGTGTAGAAGACGGTGATTGTTTTTATAGCAATTAAGCAGTAAAGAAGCATCTGTTTTCTTGTCACCAATGAACTATTGAGATTTCCCCTGCTGGGAATGATCTTTGTATGGGACATTTCTTCCATCACTCATATTCCTTACCTTCAGGTTCAATCAAGGTCTCCACCTCTTCACCATTACTCAACGACGGCCTTGCCACAGACGCCGTTGCCAGGGTCAAAAGAAGGAGCGCACCCAGAAGCCACCCCCGGGCGGACATCCCATCAGCAGAGGGTGTGTCTCCCCATCCCCCCCTCCTCGGCCTCCCCCTGGACACGGATCCCATCTGAGGGGCTCCACCAAACCATGAACTGCAGGCTGTACGGTCGGTCACTCACTGGAATTCTCACCGATCACCTGAGCTGAGGAGGGCGGTAGAGAGGACAGCAATGGTTCAGGTTGTCCCCCAAAGAGAAAAAGAGAAGACGAAGGGAAAACAATTAAAAAACATTGTTTGATATCCCAAATCCAAAACTCCTGTAAATCCACAGCACAGACCATAAATATCTAATCTGACTATTCCAGATCAATAGATTCTGAAGCATAACTTACAGACAGTGTGTAGGTCTATGTTTATGGAGAGCGCAGATAGAAACTTAAGGCCCACGTGTCAAAATGCTGTTAAACGAGCCTTGCCACAAACATACCAAAGCTCTGATGTGTTAGACCTACCTTCTGTCTGACACCTACACACACACTACAGCCGACAAACACCTCCATCAGCCACTGCCTCAAGAGCTACCTGCAACTTTTGTTAACTTTAACTCTCCAAGAACTGTACTCATCCAGAGTGAGTAAAAGGGCTGGCAAAACCAATCTGGACCCTTCACATCCAGGCCCACTTCCTTTTTGAACTCTTGCCGTCTGGTCGGCGCTACTGAGCACCAGAACAGCCAAAGTTTCTTTCCTCGGGTCATCTACCTCATGAATAATTAAAAATGCCCCCACCGGCAATAAACGTGCAATACAGAACACTATTTATATTCATATTTATTTAGCATACCATATATCTTGCATTATATATAACATACCTGTGCATGCATATATATGTGCATATTGTGTCACTTTTCACTTTATTTTTTCATTTTTTTCTTGTGCACTGGAAGCTTCTGTCACCAAGACAAATTCCTTGTATGTGCAAGCAATAACGCTCGTTCTGATTCTGAATTTACAGCCTAATAATGTAAATGTAAAAGTGATTCATTTTATCAGGAGTGTAATCCAGCTAACAAACTACGCATATATATCTTTACTTTCATTTATAAACATTTAAGCCTTTGGTAGACACTTTTATCCAACGCATTTAAGATGCATCTATCTATCTATCTATCTATCTATCTATCTATCTATCTATCTATCTATCTATCTATCTATCTATCTATCATATCTATCTATCACTGCATTTCAGTCTTATTTTAAAGGAAACGGCTTTATTGGCAGTTGAGAACTCATTTGCACAATCAAAAAGACTAATTCAAACAGTCAAAACACGACCACTGAAAGGCAATTAAAACCGCGGGAATCAGTCAGTCAGTGAACACGCACACGTCACTCTGCAGATCTGGCGCGTAAATACGCTATTGATCTGTCCTGTGATCGTGCGCGTGCATATCCAGAAAGCTGTAATGCTTGAGAGATGATTGACGGCTCCTCTGCAGTGTTGATGCTCGCGCTTCCACCGTGAGAGGTGAGCAATGCCGCTTTCGATGCGGATGAGTTCGGTTTTTAAAGCACTGTGGTTGCTGCTCATTTCTAATCATGCGCGTTTGAAAATCAATGCACAAGTACGCGAGGCGCATTTTCGCTTATGCTGGAGAGGCACAATGAGCATATCAGCGTCAGTGCATCCCGGGTTTGCTGCATGAGCATGATTTTGGAAAATATTTCCCAATGCAATACATGACGTCACCTTTAGAGAACTTTTCTCCCAGATGCATTGCTTTCCGCGGCAATCTGAGCCCTATTCACATTCAAATGAGTACACACACTGCCATTAATGAGACAAACACTGGAATTAGCTGTACTGTCGTTTGATTGCATTTCAATTGTTACTTGAACCTGTTCGCTCTTTATTGAGGCCCATTACAAAACGCAACCCTAATGAGTTTATCATGATTTTATTACGGAGATAACTAGATCACTTTGTGAATGGGCAGATTTTATCATCATCTCGTAATTAGCATCCATATTATGATCAGAGTTAATTATTGCTAGATTTTTACAAATAACATTCTACTTTATTTCAACACAGATATTTAAGTTTATCATTAAAAGGCTATTTGCAAGGACATCCAAAACCCACTCTTTTATGATGGCGAAGTATACATACTAAAGCAAACCTAAGTCAATATTTTGCATTTTTATACGATGTGAGTTCAAGGCATGACACCTGAGGATACTTTAACTGCCATTAAAGGACACTTTAAAAGAAAGAAACACAACAGGTAGACTGAGTTCCTACAAAAATCCAATTCGAATCTATTTGAATTTAAATGGATTGAAGTATTCCAAATGCGCACGTTCTAATTACAAATGATGGCAGTTATGAATGCATTCGAATTCTCATTTTTTTGATCATGATACTTAATTAGGAGGAGGAACTACAAGCCTGAGTGATGATTTTGGGTGGATTTAATAAGTTTGACAATATTTACCAACTACAAAAACGTTCATTTAACACCCCAAAACAACAGACAACCTAGAGTTATACATATGCAATACAATGTAATATTTTTTATTGCGTATTACATTACAGTTTGGCTTGCATTCCTCGTGTACAATTATAGGCCTGCATTTCTCCATACAGTAAACGTAATATCTGATGTTACTTTTAGACATTTAGACGCACTAAGTGAAACGTTTTGATGACCTAAGAGTCTGACAGCTGATCATTAAAACAATAGTTATGACATTTTCTGTGGGTCACATAACATTTGTGCATATTTAATTTTATATGGGCTATAATTAGTATATTTAAGAGTTTTAATATACTATAGATTTGCGTATTGGAAAGTTGAAATGGGTATTGCAACAATAACTAACAATACGCGACAAGAAGTTTCATTTTCGTGAAAGACAAGGAAACCTTGAATCTTAAAGTAACTTACGGAGAAGGAGCAGATAGTGAAGTTCAGGATCCGCATTTAAACTGGGAGCTCATGGGCCGAATCCAGACAAGAATGCGACCAAAACTATTCCCTATTCCCAAAATCCAGCAGCGCACCAACGACAGGATCGCATGCCAACAGCGAGCCACTGATAGTATCCGTGCGTGTTTGGGTAAATCCTTCCAGAGGAAAAAAAGAAAAATTACGCGTCCCAGCAACTTTTTTTCGTCCGTAAACCAAGCTGTTGTTGCTTCACCAAAGGGCTCGTGCAAACGCGCTGCAGTCTTCAGCTACAAGAGATGCAGCACAGAATAAAACATCCATCCCAAAATACACATCCAGTGACATGAGCGCAGTCTCTGTGGATACTGGCTGTCCTCAGACGCTTTGTCAGGTTTACTGAGATTTTTTCTCTCTCTCTTTCCAACCCCCTGAAGAAATGTCACTCCCCCCTGAAACCCGAGACGTTTCCTGGCTGATAGTTTTTGGACTCGGTCTTTCTCCTCCAATCACAGACCTCAGAGCTCGGGCTCCCTGCGAGCCCAACCAGTTCTGCGCAATCCTCCAAAGTTTGTCCGGAACTGGGGGTCTCCCAATCTCCCTCCTCCCATAAGGCGAGCTCTAGTGCTGAAGAACGCCATTCATTCACTGCAACAGCGCCACCTAGTGGCTGATCTGTCGGATTATTAACCCTTTTGGGGTCCCGGAGACCCCAGGGCCATTTAAATTGTATACATGCTTGGGGCATGACACTTCCCATTTTATGAATTTAAGATTGAATATATATAATATATATATATATATATATATATATATATATATATATATATATATATATATATATATATATATATATATATATATATATATATCATGCAAAGAATGCCTGTAAGTGTTAATCAATTGCATTGTAACATCTGAAGATTAATTTAACAATATTTATTGGCACATGCTTTCCCTTCTCAACAAGGGAACAGGAGTTGATATTATTAAGTTCTGACAAATCTAATAAAAAAATAAAAGGGATTTTAGTGTGTGACAATCTTTCAAAAATGTGGTCCAAACTATAGTATTTTATAATCACTGAGGATGCATGATCAAAATATTCAAATATTAGGCCTATTTGAAATACATTATAAACAGCATATCCGAATGATTTCTGAAGGATTGTGTGACACTGAAGACTGGAGGAATGATGCTGAAAATACAGCTCTCATCACAGGAATACATTAAACTATATTCAGATAGAAAACAGTTATTTGCAATTGTAATATTATTTCACAATTTGACTGTTTTTACTGTATTTCTGATCAAATAAATGCAGCCTCGGTGAGCAGAAGAGGCTTAGAAACTCAATTCCAATCCTTTGGCCATAAATATTCTTATACATTTTGGAAGAAAGTCTAAACAAAGTCTAAAAGCCTCAACACATAAAGTATAAACACTACAGCTTAAACATATAATAATATATAGTTAACAAACTAAATTAATAATACATTTGAATAAATAATATTCTTCTTGTTTTAAGCAACGTAATAGTATTAAGCTTTAAGGTTTCTGATTCATTTTTTCACTTTCTGCTTTTAAAACAAAAAAAAAAAGACTTTATCAGCAGTTAATTTCATATCCACAAAATCCTGTATTATTATTATTATTATTATTAAACCACCAATCAATCAGCTAATTTTATTAATATTTTAATATTATTATGATTTAATTTCCTTTTATTTCTGTGTAATACGGAGCCCCTAAAGGAACATCGTGGTGGGAAAAAAATGAGATGACAGGAAAAATGCCAATGCTTCGCGTTCCTTCGAGAAACTTTGCATTCTCTCGCAAAACCTTCTTAACTCTTTTCAAGCGAACACAACGTTTCTCAGGGGAATGCAAAACAAATAATTTTTCCTCCATCTCATATTTTTTTCCTTCACCACGTCCCTTTTAGGGGCGCCGTACTGTAATGATTTGTAAAAAAGGATTGAGTAAATAATTTCCTTTAATCTCTGTAAGATGCACTACATATCATCCATATTGTTGCATACGGAGCCTGTTATTTTCCCAGCATTACTGGCTCAGCCTGATAGACTCCCTCACGCAGCTCCCCCATGGAGCCCTCTGTCTCCCAGCGCTCACACGGGGAGGCTCCTAATCAATGACCCCTAAATGTCATAGACTGAGGGGCCCCCTGCCGCGCTCCACACTCCCCTTCCAAACTGTCTTCTCCATTGGACAGGCCCTTTTCACCGATCCGAAGGAGAAAACTAAAGAGTTGTGGAGGAGAACGGGATTAGAAGAGGAGGAGGAGGAGGGAACTGTGGCGAATATGCCTCAGCCTCTACACCAGGCTGCCCAAGCCTCCTGTTTTTTCCCCCTTCCTCATAAAAGAAACGTTCCCATTCACTCCGAACGAGCCAGCTAATAAGGCTGTTAAAGAAAGAGAGAGGTTCCTCTGTGAATGGGGCCTTCGATCACGGCTTTTCTTTCCCCTTTAGCCCGGATTCTCTCTCTCTCTCACTCATACACAGTGAAGCCATCACACACTCCCATAAAAGGTGACAGTTTGGATTGCAATGAGAGGGAAGCGGGAAAAGGAGGGGACAGGCCACAGGTTTAGGGGTGTGAAATAAAAGATGGACTATACAGTCTTTCACACGCTTCTCCATCGCCTGTCCGAGCCAGATTTACATTGTTTTTATGGCTGTCGTACAGGCCTGCCACATTTAGCAAATACAATAGGACAGCTAGTGAGAGTCAGAGAAAGAGACAGAATTGAAAAAGGTTGGTCACGTCTTGCTGTTCGTCACTTTCCTCCGAGCAATGAACCAACAGAGAAAGTGTTTGCCATGTTCAGAATGGATTACCAGTTCACGTACAGTTTATTAATGCAACACCTTGTCTCACATCATGTTGCATGCTAGTGGCATCCTATCATAAAACATATTTTGCATTGTTAACTTAATTCTGAACATCTTTACAAAGTCTTGATTTTTTTATGCTCTACTAGAAAATATTTTCATGCTTGAATGTTCAATAAACACATGATTTTTCACATATTCTCCATTGTTGCAGCTCCTCTCTTCCCAGTCTGTCAGTAACACACTGTTTAATTCCTGTCTCTATGAAGCCCCTCCTTCTGAAAAGCACAGTGTGCTCTGATTCGTCAGTTGGATCAGAGTGTTGTGATTGATCAGAATATATATATATATAAATAAATGTATTAGAAACATTATTCCACACATACTACGTTTTTTAAGTGTGCAACTGTGCAGGCTTTTTCAGCCAATAGCCTAATGTCCACAGCCCTTCACTGGTCAGTCTTGAACATGGTTGAAACTTGCTGAAGATGTTAAGATCTAACTAGTGTCAGCCTCAGACATGCGTTAACTTTCAGCAGTCTGCTCAAATAAAGTTAAAACAGAGATGTTAAAAATCATTGTCTTTGATAAATATAGGTTAATCTGGTATTCAGCACAAACAGAACCTTTGCACTCTACATTACTATGTACAGCAGCATACTATTCCATACTATTTATAGCATATTTTGATAACACTTTAGTTTAGGGCCCATTTCTCACTATGAACTAGTTGCTATTAGCATGCTTATTATGTTGGCTGTTTATTAGTACTTATAAAGCACATATTAATGCCTTACCATATTCTACATCCTTTAATCCTACGGAATACCTAAATTTAACAACTACCTTAATAACTATTAATAAGCAGTAATTAGGAGTTTATTGAGGCAAAAGTCATAGTTAATAGTGAGAATCTGATCCTAATCTAAAGTGTGACCCATATTTTTGATATAGGTGCTACAATTAATGTTTTAATTATGCAATCATGCATGCATTTTTATCTAATAGCCTAATGCACTACAAAAAGAGTTTGTATTGTTTTTTTAAAGTATAATGACTTCAAAATTAATTAATATAGCTAGATGCAAAAAAAAATGTTTCATGTTGTTGAATGTCCAAATACTGAATACATGAGTAGAACAAATTTCTGCATCAATCATTCTTAAAACCACATCATGCAAATTATCTAAACAAATGTGACTTTTTACATAAGCATGGTTTAATGACCAATTTTACACATATGTGCCTCTGGACCACAAACCAGTCATAAGTCACACAGGTATATTTGTGGCAATGGCCAACAATACATTGTTTGGGTCAAAATTACAGTATTTTAAAGTAAAGATCATGTTCCATACAAATATTTTGTAAATTTCCTACCGTAAATATATAAAGAATGTATTATTAATAGTAATATGCATTGCTAAGGACTTCATTTGGACAACTTTAAAGGCGATTGATTTTTTTGCACCCTCAGATTCCAGATTATCGTCCTATCCTAACAAACCATACATCGATGGAAAGCTTATTTATTCGGCTTTCAGATGATGTATAAATCTCAATTTCCAAAAAATGACTGGTTTTGTGGTCCAGGGTCACATATATTCTTTTTATGGTTGATGAATGAGGCACAATACTGTCTAACATTTTCATAAGTATGTACTTTCCCATTGGCAGTGGAGTACTAGCAATAGCAATTAGTATGCAATTTAGAAAGTTGCTCTTGACATAGCAATACAATTAAGAAAAACACATCCTGAGAAAGATTTGCCATTTCTTTAGGTCAGGTCTCAGAACACAGCGGATGGACTTGAGCACCTAATGGATGCTAAACGCTCATTACAGCTCGGTCCTGCTGTTATGCTAATGTTGAGTTATTTCAGCGAGGCCATCGACACGACGGTGTTATTCCACCTCCGAAGGGAGTCACATGACCAGCCTGCTGTGTGCTGCCCTTCTGTCTGTTGACAGCAAGTTATGATTTATGCCAGACAATTGTTTGGTCAGCTTTTGATTTCAAAACAATCCTACCAAAATGCAGAGTTTGTTTTACTCGGAGAGGAGACGAAAAGAAAAACTATTCACACGGAGAATAAACATTCACTCCCCGCGTCACCATGAGGGCAAGAATTCTTAGAAAAACATTATGTCACGTATCATCTCCCTGGCAACGTTCCTGAGAATAAATATTCATTATAATCATTAAGAAAACGCTTTAAGCAGTGTTTGGGGCAATTTGACTTTAGGTGTGCCAAATAGTTCAACACTTAAATTATAGAGAACGAAGCAATTGTAGGATAATGTCTGTGTAGCTGTTCTTTGCCATGTATTAACACGTTTTGTGCAATAATCCACTTGTAATGACACATAGGAAAGTCGAGCGCAAGTACTATAGTTAGTCCTGATCCTTAGTTCTTTATTGGCATCAATGGAATCTTTCCATTCCACAAAAGGTTCTTTAGAATTTTAAATGTTCTTCATGTGTGTGTATGGATGACTTCAATAAGTTCAGAAAGGCTTTTCAAAGGAAATGTATGTGATTCTTACCCAATCAAAACACATGCATGATGCTATTTGCTATGCGGTTGCTTACTGGCCCAAAAGATTTCCTTCATCTAAGTCAATGTCTTAATAGCCCCATTAGCCAAATGACTTGGGTTCAAACCTACAAGGAAAAAAACATGTGTTTAAAATGGTCTTGGTTCACCAGCCACACTTACTGTAAGAGGTGGAAAACTGTGTGAATATGATTTTTGGTCTCTCTAATAGCACTCTTTTATATGCATATGAATGACAAACCCAGTTAAGGAACTTGTGGTGTTCCTGACTGTGAGATTGGCACTTCTGGACAGCAAGCGTTACCAGCAAACGGCCTGTGGTGCAGCTTTAGTGATGCCATTAGTGGCTGTGGTGACGGTCTCAAACTGCAGTCCATCAAGCGTTATATGGCGCTTCCTCATGGATACAGTAGGCAGAACAAAACCTCTTTTAGGGATTTACCATCAGTTAGGAGCCAGATAACACAGTCATTTAAGAAGTGCAATAAACTTGAGCACAAAGATCATCCACACAAAATGACTATACATCTCACAGGTTAAAAAAATAATGCATTTGAAGTGTGTAACTGAATACCAAACAGTTTATGGTTTTAAATCATAATTTTTACGGATGTTTCTCCCTTGCCAAAACTGCAGGAATAAAATAAATCAATAACACTCAAAACATGACAAGGCTTCAAACATGTATTTTCCTTTCGGACAACATTTAAAGGAAGTAGTAGAGATCTCATCATGAGTTTTCGGACCAAACGCATTGGAATGGATGTCGTCTCTAGTCAAGACTGATACTGAGTTGAGAAACTAACCCTGTTCGTTCAAAGGAAAGCTCTGTGATTGGTTTGTCCACTGAACTGGACTCACATGACCTGTGCTTTTCAATTTATTTTCAAGTATCAATTGTCTATAGAAGCTTGTTTCTGCCAGTCAAAAAAGTAAGAGTAATTGCGACTTTTTCTCTATTTCAATTCTGACTTTCTTTCTCAGAATTGCAAGATATATACTCTAAATTGCGAGTTATAAAGTCAGAATTGAGAATGTAAAAAAAAGAAATACTGAGTTGCAAGATATAAACTCACTATTACAATAAAAAAAAGTCAGAATTGCGAAATAGGGGAGCGCGGGGCACAACCTAACGCGGGGTTCGTTGTAACACGCATGGTTTAACACTTTCCACACATGCCAGGATGACGAAACTTAGTGTATTTACTAGTTGCCATAGCAACATTATTTAGAGACAAAATTGTGCCAAAATTAAATCTTTGGAAGATATCACTGAACATTTATTTAACCATAGCAAAAGTACATTTCTTAAGTTTATTTTTCATCTCTGTTTTTTGTGTTTATTAAAATAAGACAAATCTGATATTATTGTAATCTTCTATAATCTGTTATTGAACAGTTGAGATGGTTCTTTAATGCTGATCTAACAGCAGAAGACACGAGCCGGGTTTAATCCCAGTGGAGCCGGTGGGGCATGTTGTCACAGTGAGACAGCCCCTATTAGAAATATGATATTATATTCTATACTTTTATGAATCCTATTGAGAAACCATGAGAAAGGGGTGAATAAAGACTGAGAGTCAGTGTTCAGAAATGATTCATTATTATCATGTTTTGAACTGTGCTGACTGTATAGCTGTTTAGCGATGTGTTTGTGGTCAAACTCAAAAATGTGTATATTTGTAATGATTAAAAAAATGCCATTATTTTATTTTAAAAAGTTAATAATTGTATTTTATTGACAAAATATTTAAATTTGTCTTGGATATTTTTTTGATTATATCAGGTAACATAATATAAATAAATACTCTGAACCCCAAGTGGATGTACACAAACTGAGACAGTCAAAAAGCGTTAGGTTGTGCCCCGCTCTCCACTATACACTCGCAATTACAAGAAAAAAGTCAGAATTGCAAGAAAAAAGTCACAATTCTGACTTATAAAGTCAGAACTGAGAATAAAAAAATTACAGAATTGTAAGATATAAACTCGCAATTGCAAGAAAAAAGTTACAATTGTGAGATATAAACTCACAATATTAGACTTTGTGTGTCATCATACACCACAGCTCAATGCATAATATATAAAATTCTTCAGTAACATTCTTAACACTTCTTCGATTGGTCCACTTTAGACTTTCTGCTCACTATAAGTAACTTTGCAACTACCTAACCTAACACATAACAGTCTGTTACAGTCTACTGATACTCTAATGAGTGTTAGTTGACATGTAGATGCAAAGTTACTTATAGATAGTAGAATGTCTAAAGTGGACCATTAAAATAAAATTTAACCAATTCTTCTAGTGTTCGCATGAGCTTGTTTATTAAAGTACACCAGTATATGCAGATTTTACGGCGTCATCAGGCCCAAATGAGAAATCGAACACTCTGGCTCACGCTGCTCTCCGCGGCTGTAGAGGTCTAATGACAGGCATGCAAGTTATTTCAAGCACTCTAGAGAGCAGCACTTCAGACATCTGAAGAATCTGGACTCTTCACACACACACACAGTTCTAGGGCTGGAAAGAGACAACACTGGAACGGAAGGATGAGGGACTGTTAATGCACGCAGGTGACAGGAAAGGGCAGAGGTTAAGAACCGTCATCTCTACAAATCACCAAAGACTGACGTTTATGAGCCATTTAAGACAAAGACTTAATTAAGGAGACTCATTATCATGCAACTCTCAACGTCTCTAAAGACACCTCATATTTCATGTGCACTGCACCATGATGTGATGAAAGTTACCTGAAAAAGATTTCTTTAATCTGTGTTGATGAAAACCTTAATCATGTTTTATAAAATATCAAATTAAGGGTGACGTATTCTACAATCACTGTTAAAAATAAAGGCTGCCATTAGAACCGAAAAAGGTTTTACAACAAGTTTTTAAAGGGATAGTTCACCCCTAAAAATTAAAATGACATCATTGTTTACTCTCTGTTATGTCCGTAACAATTTTGAAAAACATTTACACGGTTCTTTTCCATGAGACAGTTCATAGTGACCACTTTTGTCAAGCTCCAAAAAAGAACAAAACACCTCATAAAAGTAGTGCATACAAATATATTTCAAGTCTTATTAGCTTTGTGTGAGAAACAGGAATTTGGGCCATAACTCTTTAAAAGCATCCCAGCAATGCTCTGAAATGTAATTGGCATCTGCATTTGGGATTGGTAGAAAGAAGTCTCTTATGCTCACCGAGGCTGAATTTATTGGATCAAAAATATAGAGAAATATTATTACAATTTTACAAAACTGTCTTTTCAGCATCATTCCTCCAGTCTTCAGTGTCACATGATCCTTTAGAAATCATTCTAATATGATGATTTGCTGCTCAATTATTATCAAAAACAGTTGACACATTTGTTTTCACGATTCTTGAAGTTCAAAAGAACAGCTTTTATTTGAAATAGAAATATCTTGTAACATTATAAGTGTCTTTATTGTCACTTTTATAATTTAATGCATTCTTGCTAGATACACTGTAAAAAGTGTTGCTGCCTTAAATTTAAGTTTAAGTCATTTCAACTTAAATTACATTAAACTGGCTTGAAAATTATTAGCTGATTTATTTACCCTTTAAATGGCTTAAGTTAAATATGCACATTATTGCTCATGCAATTTTTTGTCGTGTGTGTGTGTGTGTGTGTGTGTGTGTGTGTGTGTGTGTGTGTGTGTGTGTGTGTGTGTGTGTGTGTGTGTTTTTATTATTATGGTTTTTCAAAAATGTTGTTGTGCTTTCTGCTAAAGTTGAAAAATGTTCAATAAATAAATTTGGAAAAAAAGAGCTGAATCTTCTATAACCTATAAAAAAGTTGAAGAAATTGCTTAACTTATTTTGATGAGTTAAAGCAATGTAAAACATATGTTGTCATAACATACACTCACCTAAAGGATTATTAGGAACACCATACTAATACTGTGTTTGACCTCCTTTCGCCTTCAGAACTGCCTTAATTCTACGTGGCATTGATTCAACAAGGTGCTGAAAGCATTCTTTAGAAATGTTGGCCCATATTGATAGGATAGCATCTTGCAGTTGATGGAGATTTGTGGGATGCACATCCAGGGCATGAAGCTCCCGTTCCACCACATCCCAAAGATGCTCTATTGGGTTGAGATCTGGTGACTGTGGGGGGCCATTTTAGTACAGTGAACTCATTGTCATGTTCAAGAAACCAATTTGAAATGATTCGAGCTTTGTGACATGGTGCATTATCCTGCTGGAAGTAGCCATCAGAGAATGGGTACATGGTGGTCATAAAGGGATGGACATGGTCAGAAACAATGCTCAAGTAGGCAGTGGCATTTAAACGATGCCCAATTGGCACTAAGGCGCCTAAAGTGTGCCAAGAAAACATCCCCCACACCATTACACCACCACCACCAGCCTGCACAGTGGTAACAAGGCATGATGGATCCATGTTCTCATTCTGTTTACACCAAATTCTGACTCTACCATCTGAATGTCTCAACAGAAATCGAGACTCATCAGACCAGGCAACATTTTTCCAGTCTTTAATTGTCCAATTTTGGTGAGCTTGTGCAAATTGTAGCCTCTTTTTCCTATTTGTAGAGATGAGTGGTACCCGGTGGGGTCTTCTGCTGTTGTAGCCCATCCGCCTCAAGGTTGTGCGTGTTGTGGCTTCACAAATGCTTTGCTGCATACCTCGGTTGTAACAAGTGATTATTTCAGTCAAAGTTGCTCTTCTTTCAGCTTGAATCAGTCGGCCCATTCTCCTCTGACCTCTAGCATCAACAAGGCATTTTCGCCCACAGGACTGCCGCATACTGGATGTTTTTCCCTTTTCACACCATTCTTTGTAAACCCTAGAAATGGTTGTGCGTGAAAATCCCAGTAACTGAGCAGATTGTGAAATACTCAGACCGGCCCGTCTGGCACCAACAACCATGCCACGCTCAAAATTGCTTAAATCACCTTTCTTTCCCATTCTGACATTCAGTTTGGAGTTCAGGAGATTGTCTTGACCAGGACCACACCCCTAAATGCATTGAAGCAACTGCCATGTGATTGGTTGATTAGATAATTGCATTAATGAGAAATTGAACAGGTGTTCCTAATAATCCTTTAGGTGAGTGTATATTGATTTTTTTTTTTTTTTTTTTTTTTTTTTTTTTTTTTTTTACAGTTTAAGGGAAACTTGCACATAAAGGTTTATATGTATCAATGGTTCCATGAAGAATCTTTAACATCCATGTAATCTTTCCATTCCACACAAGGTTCTTTATAGTGGGAGAAGTGTTCTTTAGATTATTCTTTACACTAAAGCGGGGAAAAAAAGGTTATTTTAAGAACTGTTCGCTGAAAGGTTCTTTGGGGGACCAGAAACGGTTCTTCTATGGTTTCACTGTGATATATATGAACCCAAAAACCAGTAAGCTGATCTAAAGAACCTGTAATGAACTTATGAAAGCACTTCAGAATGATATTTTGAAGAATGTTGGTATGCAGACATTGACTTCCATAGTATTTTTTTACTGTCTGGTAACCAACATCCTTTAAAATATCTTCTTTGTGTTCAGCAGAAGAAAGAAATTCATACAGGTTTGAAACACCTTGAGGGTAACTAAGCGATGACATTTAATTGTCATTTTTGGGTGAACTATCCCTTTAAGAGTGAACACCTGTGGAAGACCTTGTTCTGAAGATTCAGACTGAGAATGAATCTGTATAAGTTCAGTGGAGGTTCCTACGGTCTTTCACTGCATCATCTCTTCATACAAACCAACATGTTTCCACAGTCAACTTATATGGCTCATATTAAAGCCCAGGGCGTTTGTGCACACACACACACATATCTCTTCACATTTGTTTCATATTGCACTCAGGATATGAGTCATCTACCTCTGATCTTTTAATTATAACATGACAAAAATACATTGCAAAAAAAAAAAAAAAAAAAAAAAAAAAAACAAAGGAAGAAAATCCCTCCGGACCTTTAGGAAGTCTGGGGCCTAGAAAGTGCTGAAATGATGACAATTAAACTCAAAGACTGATAAAGTTTTGCGATCAAGGTGTTGGAGTGTGTTTTAACAATCCTCGCATGAGAGAGAATCCAAGATGAGTTAACTACTTCTACAACAACACTGCTTTCATTCATCTCAGATTGATGGTACATGGATTGTTTCTTGACCAACAAACAAACCTGGACTTCAGCTATTAATATGAATAACGACTCAGTTTCTGATCACTCTGGTCATCCTTAATAACAGGTAGAAATGCAGCTAAAACTCGTATTAATGTCCGAACACGCAGCTCTCCCTGCTGATGTCTGTGTGAGGACTGCAGGTTACGCATTTGTGCTGACTGGGCGAATCCATGAACTCATTCTGTCTGGACAAGCAGGAAACGTGGTTAAACTTTAGCACTAAAACTGTCACAAACAGGCCCCGACACAAACCCAAACACTCCCGTGTGTCATTAGCAGGATAATTAGTCAACAGGCGGTCGTTGCGAACTGTTTTTATAGCATTCATCTATTTCCATTGTGACGATCCAACACAAGCAACATTTACTGTTCCTCAGTGACAAAAACACTGCTTGCCACCACTGACAAATGAATCCTGACATCTAAAGGCTTAGTGTAAGCTAAAGATGAAAACTTTGCTGAAAAAAATCTAATATAAGACTCATATTCTACCGTTCAAATGTTTTCAAAGAAGTCTTTAGTGCTCACCATAACTGCATTTATTTAATCAATAATGCAAGAAAAACAGATATAACAGTTTTCTATTTGAATATATTGTAAAATGTCTTCAGGGTCACATGATCCTTCAGAAATCATTCTGATATGATGATTTGCTGCTCAAGAAACATTATTATTTATTATTATCAACGTTGAAAACAGTTGTGCTGCTTCAGATTTTTGTGGAAACCGTGATATTTTCAGGATTCTTTGACACTGTTCGTTCAAAAGACCAACCTTTTTTAAATAGATTTTTTGTAACTGAATTTACTGTCATTTTTGATCAGGAATAAAAGTTTAAATTCCTTTTGAAAAGTATATATTTTTTTATTTGTTTTTATAAGTGGTGTGAGCTATGAACAAACTCGTAACACTCCAACTAACACCTTAGCAACCCCATAACAACGCACTAAAAACAATTCAGAAACCTTAGGAACTGCATAGCAACACCCTGGATACGAACCACCACACCCTATGGCAGAGAGTCATCACGGGAAAACACAACTCACGAAAGCTGAACAGTTATGCTAGCACATTATTCCCATGCATTATTCCTCTTGTCCGTTATGATGTTCACACTCATCTCTCTTCTGTCTAAATGCGGCTCCACTTCAGTTGTCTTTCATCGTGAGACGCATAAAGGCTTTGAGAAGTCGCGGCGAGACACTAGAGAATGTGAAGTATCAAAAGAGGAGGAGGAGGGGAAGGTTCATGATGAACCTCTTCAGCTGTGTGTTGACAAAGACGTGGATTGTATTGTGACAGCACCTGGCTGCACCTCATACTGCTGCTGTTACCTCATTAAAACACACAGCAAAAAGAGTCCGGGAGCAGACACCGCAGATTCTCTGTGCTTCACACACTGCCCGGACAACAAAAGTCCCTGTTTGGATTTAAATAGGCAAATGCTTAAGAGTCTATGATTGGATCATTATTGCAGTGATTATTATGTTTGTTTCTAGCATGTTATGTTTGACAAGATCTTGACTATAAATGTGCACCTCTTGATGGAAATAAATGTTGTGATGTTATTTCCATCAAGAGGTGCATCAGTTTTTGGTCAAGCTCTTGTTGCCAATGCAAGAGTCCAGCACTCTGTAAAGTCTCCTCCAGCACTTACAATCGCTCAATCACTTTATATGATGAACAGATTCAATTTAGGCTTTTATTTACATTTAAACATTCATCAATTTGCACATCAGTTGTGGTAAACAGAGGGTCGCGTTTGCTTGACGTGTGAGAACCAATGAGGTTCATTTTGGTGTTACGCATCACGATTTAGCTTCAGCAAGAACCAATGAGGTTCATTCTGGCGTTACGCATCACGATTTAGCTTCAGCAAGAACCAATGAGGTTCATTCTCGTGTTACGCAGCACGTTTGGGCTTCAGCGAGAACCAATGAGGATCAGTCTCGTGTTACGCATCACATTGCAAGAACCAATGAGGTTCATTCTGGTGTTACGCATCACGATTTAGCTTCAGCAAGAACCAATGAGGTTCAGTCTCGTGTTACGCATCACGATTTAGCTTCAGCAAGAACCAATGAGGATCAGTCTTGTGTTACGCATCACGATTTAGCTTCAGCAAGAACCAATGAGGATCAGTCTTGTGTTACGCATCACGATTTAGCTTCAGCAAGAACCAATGAGGTTCATTCTCGTGTTACGCAGCACGTTTGAGCTTCAGCGAGAACCAATGAGGTTCATTCTCGTGTTATGCATCACGTTGCAAGAACCAATGAGGTTCATTCTGGTGTTACGCATCACGATTTAGCTTCAGCAAGAACCAATGAGGTTCATTCTGGCGTTACGCATCACGATTTAGCTTCAGCAAGAACCAATGAGGTTCATTCTGGTGTTACGCATCACGATTTAGCTTCAGCAAGAACCAATGAGGTTCATTCTCGTGTTACGCAGCACGTTTGAGCTTCAGCGAGAACCAATGAGGATCAGTCTCGTGTTACGCATCACGTTGCAAGAACCAATGAGGTTCATTCTGGTGTTACGCATCATGTTTGAGCTTCAGCAAGAACCAATGAGACTTTCAATAAATGTACAGTTGTTTATAATGTCTAAGATGGTGTTTTTTAATTTTACATAACCAGGTCATGAAGCTCGAGGCTTTTTTCCAGCTAAACCCATTTAACCTAAAATATTTACTTGAAGTACCTCCAGAGATATGAAGTTAATATTTCAGTAATTTACAACAATTTATAACAATGACAATTTACATCCATCTGTACTCATTAAAATAATTTTCTCATTTGTTTGAAAGAAGAAAAAGTTTGTTTGCTTGTTTTCTTTCAGATAAATATATACAAACATTTGGACACTTTTAGATAGATTTCCATTTATTTAGATATAATGACTTTTGCTTAAATGATTGAAATAATTTATTTAATTTGATTCATTTATTCATTTAATTTAATTTGTATTTATTTATTTAGATATAATGGCGTCTGCTTCAATGATTGAAATTATTTATTTAATGCTTGAAAATATTTATGTATTTATTTACATATAGTGGACTCAAAAGAATTAAGAAAATATATTGAATTCTATTTCTATGCTTGAAATTATTTATTCATTAAATGATTCAATTTATTTATTTAGATATAACGGCTTCTGCTTAAATGCTTGAATTTATTTATTTATTGACTGATTGATGATTTGATGTAAAATGTGGAAAATAGTCATAATAAAAATAAGAACGTATCCAAATATTTATGTACTCTAAAAGCAATCTTTTGACCAATCTTGTTTACACAGGACGGTTTTTCTTTTTCCTTTTTACAGACATTCCTCAAATTTTCCACTTCCATTTGTGCCTAAGATTGAGTCAAACAAAACACCCCAAAGTCAACTAATCCAGCGGCGCTCAGACAAACTTCAGAAGCAGAGCACCAGCGATCACTTAATCTGGATTAAGACGAGATTTTTTGTTCTCATTGGAGGACTGGAACGAGGAGGTGGAAAAATAGCAGGTTTGAAAGATTTATTGGCAGTGTTTGCTCATTTCATGCTCTCCAGGCTCAGAGGAGGGAGGTGTGGAGAGACGCTCACGGGTTTGTTTTCACACACATGCTCGTACGCATCAGTCCCGGCCCATTTCATACAACCTCACATACTGTTTAAAGTCGGGGAATTTCAGTAAAAGCTCGCCACTGTATCTGACAGGCCGCCTTCACCGTTAATAAAGAGCATCTGTGAGCGGGTTGAGTTTGAGCCGGGCATCAAGTCACGGCATGCAAGTCTGCAGGTGAACGAATGACAGATTTACATTGTCGTCTTCCCCTTTGCTCCACTTTCTGCCCGCCTAATGACTCGATTACGCAACGCAGCGAGTCAGATCTCCTGCCGGCTTCACCTATGGCGAGTAGAAGCGTGTTCAAACTTCTGCAGTGATGTTGTTGGCACACAATGTTCCTGCCACGTTGCCCTCAGGTTTTCACTGAATTTATGCCAGACTGCAACTTGTTTGAAAACACTGCAGGCAAGTTAGATTTAATGACTTTATCAGCAAGTACAAAGAACGAATGGAGGATTTGCATGTTAAATAGGCCTACTTGAAGAAGTTCCCCAACTGACATGTGGCTATAAATAGAGATGAAAGAGCAGATGAGGAGGAAAGTGGCAAACAAACTCTGTACAAAATAAAGCCATCAATCTAAACAGCATCTGCTTCCAAACTCAGACTACAGCAAGTATTAACACGAACATTACATTCACTACAGACAATTTACTGCAGACTGATGAGAATAGAGGCCAGTGAAATAGGGTTCAATGGTTAGCTCACCCAAAAATTAATTAACTCACTCATTAATTACTCACCCTCATGTTGTTCGTTCATCTTCAGAACACAAATGAAAATCTTTTTGATGAAATCTGAGAGATTTCGGTCCCTTCATTGATAGGCAACTACCACTTTGATACTTCAAAAAGTTCATAAAGAGACGGTAAAACTAATCCATATAAATTTTTAGCGGTTTAGTCCAAATTCTCTGAACAGAGTCGATCGCTTTATATGATGAACAGATTCAGTTTAGGCTTTTATTTACATTTAAACATTCATCAACTTGCACATCAGTTGTGGTAAACAGAGGGTCGTGTTTGCTTGACGTGTGAGAACCAATGAGGTTCATTCTCGTGTTACGCATCACGTTTGAGCTTCAGCAAGAACCAATGAGGTTCATTCTCGTGTTACGCATCACGTTTGAGCTTCAGCAAGAACCAATGAGGTTCAGTCTCGTGTTACGCATCACGTTTGAGCTTCAGCAAGAACCAATGAGGTTCATTCTGGTGTTACGCATCACGTTTGAGCTTCAGCAAGAACCAATGAGGTTCATTCTGGTGTTACGCATCACGTTTGAGCTTCAGCAAGAACCAATGAGGTTCAGTCTCGTGTTACGCGTCACGTTTGAGCTTCAGCAAGAACCAATGAGGTTCATTCTCGTGTTACGCATCACGTTTGAGCTTCAGCAAGAACCAATGAGGTTCAGTCTCGTGTTACGCATCACGTTTGAGCTTCAGCAAGAACCAATGAGGTTCATTCTGGTGTTACGCGTCACGTTTGAGCTTCAGCAAGAACCAATGAGGTTCAGTCTGGTGTTACGCAGCACGTTTGAGCATGAACACACGCTCTCTTCCACTCACAGTACCCACAACTGAGGTGCCCTTGAGCGAGGCACCTAACCCCCAATCGCTCCTGGGGTGCCACAGCAAAAATGGCTGCCGACTGCTCCAGGTGTGTGTTCACAGTGCCTGTGTGTGTATGTGTGTGTATGTGTGTGTGTGTGTGTGTGTGTGTGTGTGTGTGTGTGTGTGTGTGTGTGTGTGTGTGTGTGTGTGTGTGTGTGTGTGTGTGTTCAATACTCACTGCTGTGTGTGTGCACTTGGATGAGATGAAATGCAGAGCACAAATTTCCAGTATGGGACACCATACTTGGCCACACATCACATCACTTTAATATAAAGAAATTAAACTGCGGAGTCCAGATAGATTGTTGGAAATTGTTGTCCTGTGATGAGGGCCAGTATCAAATCCAATACTGTTACAACACACATGCACATGTTGTGTTTTCATGTTTTATGGGGTTTTCCATAGACATGACTTTTATACTTTACAAACTGTATATTCTATCCTCTAACCTTAAATCAGCCCATCCAGAAAACTTTTTGCATTTTTACAATTTCAGAAAACATCACTTAGTATGATTAATAAGCTGTAAGCAAAAAATGTCCCCAGAAGGACATACCCCTTCAGATATTGCCATCTTTGTGGGTACATTTTGTCCCCATAACATAGGGTTTACCTGAACCACACACACACACCCTCCTCATTCATCCCACCCAGCGAGAGCCGTCACTCCTCCAGTGTGTCAGAGTAATTTACTGTGACAACACACAACTGGCCACAGTGGGCCACCATGACCAGATATTCAGAGACGGTGAGAGTGTGAAAACACATATACAGAGAGAGAGAGAGAGAGAGAGAGAGAGAGAGAGAGAGAGAGAGAGAGAGAGAGAGAGAGAGAGAGAGAGAGAGAGAGAGAGAGAGAGAGAGAGAGAGAGAGAGAGAGAGAGAGAGAGAGAGAGAGAGAGAAGAGACATTTAAGAGAGATATTTTTGAATTCTTGTTGAATGCTGAACAATTTTAAATCATTTTTGGCATCAGAAGGGACTTTGATAAACACTGCGATATATTAAAACACACAATTTCAGTGATCCACAATTTCCTCCAGAAACTAGGTAATATATAAAATTACTAGGACAATATTTTCATTCTGTCAGTGTTACAAAAAGTGGAATAGATCAGTGTATATGGCCTGTGTTTATAAATGTAAATCATTTTCATATTTGTTTAGCTCTATTATTTCTGCTCGTACTGTCCCGCATGGTCGAGAGAAGTTTCATAAATTCTCTGGCAAAGTGGGAGAGAGAGAGACATGGAGCAGCAGTTAATACCATATTTGACTTTATGTTTGTGCAACCAACAACACAAGCTAGTCCTAGTTCTCATGAAGAGAAGATTGGAGGAGAGAAGATGGCTCATATTTCATGAATATGGTAATTATTCAGTAGGGTCTTTCTCAAAGTACCATGGTTCTGATACCACCACTGTACCATGTTATCACTACAGTACTTTTTTGTTAGGAGTGTCAGGAAAGATTGTGCTGAAGGTGTATAGGCTAGAGAATGACATGGATATGTGACTGTAAACAGATATAAATTAAAAACGTGTGAAGCCTCTCCTTCCCCAAATGGAGACGCCAAATTGATTGATTTTGCAGCAGTGAGTGATCAGTTGTTTATTTTACATTAGACCTCAAATTTAATGCCATAAAAGTGTTGAGGTTTTCTCACCTTGTGAGCTGGAGGAGGGTTGAAACTTCACACGTGGATGCTTGGGAAATGTCTTCTGTTATTCTCTCCATCACCCCCACTGCCTCAAATGAAAACAAAACAGATTCCAGCTGGGTGAATATCGTGAAACCTTATTATATATATATATATATATATATATTTGTTTTTTTCATATTTATTTTAATTTTCAATTAAAGATATTTTGCAGTACATTTAAATAGTAGCATTAAATATTTAAATAGTATTTAATCTAAAACAAAAATCACTACAACATATTTAGAAACAATAATAATCATTAATGATAATGAATAATCACACAAGTAAAACATCTGGGTATATAGCAATGAGAATTAAATTAAATTAAATTAAATTAAATTAAATTAAATTAAATTAAATTAAATTAAATTAAATTAAATTAAATTAAATTAAATTAAATTAAATTAAATTAAAATTAAAAAAATGCAATCATGTAAAAAAACATGGAATAATGTAAACATGTTTCATGGTTCAAAAAATAGGATTTATATTTGAAATATCAATTTCCACTTTTTTCAACTATTGAACTATGACCTGAATATGTTTTCATGAGATTTTCCCAGTTTGACTATTTTAAAAGCGCAAATCTGTGAAAAGAACTAGAAAAATGCATGTCTTTTTCTCTCACAAACTCCTTCTTCCACCATCCAATCAGATCTGGAGTTCTCTTCTAATGAAAAAAAAAAAAAAAAAAAATTTAATTACAAGAACTCCCTGAACTCCGCTGAACTCCATCAGCCTGCGGTCAAACCCTGTTGCTAAAACACAAGACTTATGAGCTCGGTGTCCCTTTGAGAGTTTCTAAAACATTTGAACCCCAAAAGTTCAGCAGAATTTCCCAACTCTGCACCTGGATACCCAAAGAGTTGTGGGAATGTCTTAGCAAGTGTGTCTTTAAGAGAGAGAGAAAAAATAGAAAAATGCTTTATGTTGACAGGGACAGATAATGCAGTTGTTCAAGTACTTTTTGATACGAAAAATTATTCCATGAACGTGTAATGGAACAATGCGGTCATACTTCAGGGAATTGCACTTTCCTAGCATTTTTATAAATGACTTTGTGATCTTATCTTTGTTGTCTCTGATTTAGCACAAGTCGATTTCTCAATAGCACTGGGCATGACCCCATCAAGATAATGTGGGATTGTGTTTACCGTGTGTATTTGGGTGTCCATCTGTGTGCCAGCTTGTCTGGTCAGTGGGTGATGTGTCCTGAAGCGCCGGTGTCTGCTGGGAGTGTTGGACCATGTGGCTCGGTCTCAAAAGAGGAGGCTGGGGTCGTGGTGAGACCATCAATCCGTGAACATCAGGACTGTCACAGTCTATATGGTGGACATTCATACACAGAACAGTATATATTATATATATATATATATATATATATATATATATATATATATATATATATATATATATATATATATATATATATATATATATATATATATATATATATATATATATATATATATATATATATATAAATAAAAGAAGAGATACATCAATACGTGTGTGTGTGTGTGTGTGTGTGTGTGTGTGTGTGTGTGTGTGTGTGTGTGTGTGTGTGTGTGTGTGTGTGTGTGTGTGTGTGTGTGTGTGTGTGTGTGTGTGTAAATTTGAATAATAATATTAATATCTCTCTATATTTACATATAGGTCCAATTCTCAACTTAGCCAATATCCTAGTAATATGCATGAGCAATTAACTGTTTATTAGTACTTATAAAGCACATATTAATTCCTTATTCTGCATGATCATATTCTACATCCTTTAAAGTCCCAGTGAACTGGAAGTAGGAAGTGAGTTTTCTTCAGTGCTGTGACGTATTTCCAAGTGAAAGGAAATATTGAATAGAGGGCAGGGTTTGACTTCAGCGCTCCTCCTCTCCATCTCTCAGCTCATAGCAGACTGACGGCTGGAGGGAGTGGTTAAGCATTTTCAAACCTAAGCCGTCAAACTGACATCATCTGAGAAGGAATGCCGTTTCCAGACCGGAAGTTACTTTTCAGATTTTGATTAAAGATTACCGCGACAAACTATTTTTCTCTGTGTATTAACTTGCACGGATTAACTGTTCACCCTAAGACCTGTAATGTGTGCTAACAAAGTAAATGGGGTCAATTTTGATTTCATGAGGACTTTAATCCTACCCAATCCCTAAACTTAACAACTACCATACTAACTATTAATAAGCAGTAATTAGGAGTTTGAGGCAAAAGTCGTAGTTAACAGTGAAAATTGGACCCTAATGTTTTAATGTTTTAAATTAGGGAGAGTTGGAGAGTTCAGAAATCAATATTTGGAATAACCCTGATTTCCAATCACAGCTTTCATGCATCTTGGCTTGCTCCCTATCAGTCAGTCACATTACTGTTAGGGGACAATATGCCACTCCTGGTGCAAAAACTCAAGCAGCTCAGATTTCTTTAATGGCCGGTGACCCTCTTGCTTACATTCCAGAGGTTTTCAATGGGGATCAGGTCTGGAGATTGTGATGCCATGACAGGGTTTTGATCTGGTGGTCCTTCATCCACACATTGATTGGCTGGTTGTGTGGATTGGAGCATTGCCCTGCTGGAGAAATCCTTCGAGTTGGGGAACATTGTCAGAGCAAAGAAAGCAATTCTTCTGTTGGCTCAGACCAGACGGGATTGTCTTTTTACGTTGCCCTTGTGCATCAATGAGCCTTGGGCGTCCAACACCCTGTCGCCGGTTTGTCCCTCCTCAGACACTGCTGGTAAATTCTCACCAGTGCTGAACAGCAGCAACCAAAAAGCCTTGCCGTTTCAGAGATACCAGTCGCCTTGCCATAACAATTTGTTCCTTGTCAAAGTCGCTCAGATCTTTTTCCTGCCCATTTCATCTGCATTCAACACATTGATTACAAGAACTGACTGTTTGCTTCTTTGTGTTTTTTCATCACTATGGGAGTTTTGTGAGCATTGTGCCATATTTGGGATGAATTATGTTATGATATTTAGTGTATATAACAAAACTCATGCCAGGACACATGTAGCACCTCACGTCCTGGTTCAAAAGTCATAAGGTGGATCTCAGTAAGATAGTATTCACTTCTTCTCATCAGAATCTCTCCCCACATCAGGCACGGGGGAAATGAAAGCTGGATCTGTATGGCTGCCGTTTGAGGGGAGTTAATCCGGGCGGATTAGAGGCCGAGGAGGGATATCTGAGGGGCAACAATGGGGCAAAGATCTGGGAGTCAGTGAGTAAAGACACTAACTAGCCTCCTGATCCAAAGCTTCAAAGAGGCCTCAGAATCAGACAGAGCGAGGGGGAGGCTTCAGTCTTAAATCAAGTCCTAGGATGGGCTATGCAAATCAAAATGGAATCTATTTACTTTCTTAATACATGGACTTGGTCTTATTGTGTATAGTTTAACACATATTATAATAAAATATACGTCTTTATAAGCGTACACCAAACTAATTTCACTTAAGTGACATCATCTTATCTTTTCAACCTATCTATCCATCCATCCATGATTTGGTATCCATGAGTATGATTTTTACATCATAAAATATCATAATTTAGAAATAAAAGTCATTTTTCTATCCTGATTTTAGCCCTCTGGCTTCAATGCTCTGTTTGAAGGGGTGTGTCTGCTGTGAGACTTCAGTGGAAACGCCCACTGTTGTGATTGGCTGACATCTTTGCATTTGAAATGCGTATTACATGTGGAACCCGCGTGAATCGTGAAAGTGTTAATTATAGGATTATTTTTTAGATCTTTTCCCATCACAGGAAAGGCTGCGGTGATGAGCATTGAGTAGACAGACAGTCTGTTGATCGCGTGAATGCAGTGATCTCGTCATTGTAACGCTATTTTTCCTCACAAAATGCTTTCACCACAACTAACAGCAAACACAATATCGATATGAATACAGTAAGAGCTTTGTTGTGCAGCATAACAGCGTCATTGATTATAACGGGAGTTTGGGCAAGTGTGCAGACATACTCGCGACGTGTTGATTGACAGCTGATTGACAGCTTCAGCCATTATAAAGAGAGCATTCTCTGTAGTCTAATCACAATTTAAATAGCAGATTTGTTTCATGCTACTAAGAGAAACAATGTGAAGTTGATCGTCACTGGCTTGATTCATTGATGCATAAACAGTATTAAACGATTTAGAAAGCAAGTCTGCATGAACTTGAATAATTAGCTACACGCCAGAAATCACTGATCACAGATCAGGCATTAATGAACACTGTTACTCACCGTTTGTGGCAGTGCTGTCGAATCCATATCGTAAAAGTCTGTTTGTAAAGCCTGTGCTGACATTGCGACTGAATTAAATGTAATAAATAAACTGAATCCATGTTCTCCAAATTCTCTGGGCGGACAAAGCAGAGAAAGGGGAGGTAACCATTCCCCGTATGACGACATATAGGGAAGATTCCAGATTGGCCCATCTGAGCTTTCATTTTCTCAGAGACAGAGAAGTGCTCTGGATTGATCAATGCTTGGTTTACCAGTACCCTGTGCTTGGTTTAAACTTTACACCAAGCGACAACCTCCCCCAGTTTCTGTTGAAGCCAATACGGAAGTGACTTAAACTGCAATTCATCGACTGGCCGCTAGAGACAGGCTCCAGAAGGGAGCAGAATCTCATTGAGCCCCATGTTAAAATGCCCAACTTTACAGCAGAAAAAAAACATGTTTACAGCCATGGTACAAATTGTGGTTTTGATCTGTACAGCTAATTTTACCCTTCATGAGGGGGTGAATTTTTTTTTTTATAACTCATTTGTTTACATTGTATAAAGCCTTAAAGTTCTGCATAATTAAGGCATGGCCACTTTGAGTGACAGGTGGATTGCCGTTTGTCTGCTGTCTGTTAGACATCATGTTACCTCGGCTCCGCCCACGTTCCGCCTCATTTTCACAATGATCTTTAATAATTTTCTCTTGATGTGTGATGACGCTGCCAAGATGTATTATTTACATCTTATTTCCATTTACAACATTTTTTTTACAGTCTATGGTTTATACCTATCTCCATTTCTAGCCACTGGGGGACCATAGACAGGCTATGGGAACTCATATTAAATGTTAAAAAACCTCATAAAGTGAAATTTTCATGTCATGGGACCTTTAACTAAGGAGACACCTTTTCAACTAAAAACTGAAAACTTTTAATGTGTTTTTGGTCGTTCATTTACACGACCTACAGTGTTTTGGGGGTTTGAAAATGCAGGCTTTTGAAAATGGGTTTCAAAGTGCACGTTTTTGAAAACAATACTGCTATGATCTGCTGTAAAGTACAAAAGTGGTAATTTGTGAATCTGTGACGTCATGCGCATGCTTGTTATGAGATCAGTCTATAAACACAGTGTAAAGTGTCTCTTTACAAAGTCGCATCGCCATCTACTGGCCTGGCATGAATAATACAGTGATTTAGTTGTTTCCGCTGATCTGTGTGAACAGGGAAAGTTTTGACAACGTTGTTGTCTGTATGCGAAAAATGCAAAGGAAAAACTTTTCTGTTTTTAGTACATCATTGTCGTGTAAACATATACTCAAACTAAAACTAAAATCATAAAAACATTTTCATTACTTGAAATAAATAAATAAAAATAATATAAAAACTTAATTTTGTTTAATTTGACATACTAAAATAGCTATATTTTTTAAAAATAGCTATAAATTATTATATATATATATATATATATATATATATAAAACACAAAAAATAAATAAATTTTAACTAAAATTTAAATGAAAACATAAAATATCAAACCAAATTGAAAATATTAACCAAAACTATGAGAGTACATTAATGATACTAAAAAACACTCCTGTTAACAGTGCACTTAAATTACAACATACACACATACACAAAAACAGTACAAACACACACCACGCCTCAATCCAAACATGCCAAATTTCCAGCTGGCCGCCAACTACACACTGCTCCCCTCTTCCAAAGCTTCCACACATATTTGACCCGGAGGCCAGGGAATGTCATGTAGAGACGGGCCAGATGAGACAGCGGAGGTCCAGTGCTAACTGTGCTGTGAATGGCAGAGGCTCTCTGTGTGTGTGCTGTCTGCCCGCCTAATCTGCTAATGTATTCCTGAGGTCAGGAGGTCCTCCACCAAATCAATGGCAGGGATTTACACAGCTTTCCCCTGGAATGTGCCTGATCCGCACTCCTCTCTGCGGCCGGGGGGAAAACATCCAGTTTGGCAGCACCGTCCAATTTTCCGCGGAATTTAACCAATGAAAAGTGAACGGGGGAGGAGGAGGCCAGCGACAGCCCCCGCTGACATAACGCTTCTCGCTGAATAATATTAATACGCATAAAAGATGAAAACCTTCTCACACTGATTCAAATGAGCTTGATTTGAGAGTCTGGGGGTTTGAAGTGCACTTTAAAGTCATCTGACATTAAGAATTTGGACTCAAACGCACTCAAAAGTGCAGTTCATGAGTTAACACTGAATATATCCATTCTAATGATTATTGCCAAAGGACATTACTTACATTGGATGGAATGGATGGATTGGATGGATGGATGGATGGATGGATGGATGGATGGATGGGATGGATGGATGGATGGATGGATGGATGGATGATGGATGGATGGATGGATGGATGGATGATGGATGGATGGATGGATGGATGGATGGATGGATGGATGGATGGATGGATGGATGGATGGATGGATGGATGGATGGATGGATGGATGGATGGATGGATGGATGGATGGATGGATGGATGGATGGATGGATGGATGGATGGATGGATGGATGGATGGATGGATGGATGGATGGACATGGATGGATGGATGGATGGATGGATGGATGGATGGATGGATGGATGGATGGATGGATGGATGGATGGATGGATGGATGGATGGATGGATCAGTCTGTAAACTCAAGCTATAATGCAAGACAAAGGGTTTCCATAGAGGAATTTCCCTCCATGGAATAATGCTGCAAAAACTCCTGCCAATATAAACATAACGCCTGTAATTGATCACTGCCACTTTAATCGCTCTGAAGCCATTAGGTGATCGCTGATGTCCTCAGTGGATTTCTTATCTCTTCATAAAGCAGGTTCTAATTTCCATCACGTCATGAAACCAGGCGAGAGAAAGAATGACGACTCAAACTACTCCAACACTTGGCCAGACGTGAGGTTACCTCCTCCATCAATGCCTGCTTCTCTCCCAGAAACCTCAATTATAGATGCTGGCTCAGAAAGATCTGAGAAGAATAATAAGACAGGAGAAACAACTGAGATATTTAACAGATCTATTTTATTTTTCTGTCCTATTGGTGAAACATAGACAAGTCTGTCAGGAGGACGTGGAAGGAGTAACACAGATGATTAGATCCCATCACACTAACCAGCCCCTCCTCCTTCTCCTCTTAGCTTTTCATTGCCATGATCTCTCCATTCATCCGTCAACGTGCTTCCTGTCTGGGACGCCACAGGGTCAGCAGAGTGACAAACATATAAATCCACCCCGTTTCCCCATGTACCCCAACCCATCCCAGCACTGTCCAACCAAAAGGCCCCCTGCCCTCTGGTTCCCACAGAATGTGTGTCCGTCAGTCACGCTGAGTGACAGCCCTATTATAACCCACCACAGTCCCTCATTTCCAAACCGTCATGAGATGAGCTGTCTGTCAGTCATACACCACTGAAGCTCAAGCACTAATGGGTCAGGAGGCTAACAGATAATGAACCAAAATCATGGCATCCGGGCTCATATGCATACATACTAAGTCAAGCATCACTGTCTCTATTGCTCACAGTAACACCTTATCTACTACACTAGACGTGAGCGGTTGCAAGACACATAAAACGCAGAACACCTCCATATCAATATCAATGCCCTCAGAACTAATTTGCAATGACATAGGAAAGCTCTGGCAACCACCCACAATTGAAAATGAATACGGATGGATGGATGGATGGATGGATGGATGGATGGATGGATGGATGGATGGATGGATGGATGGATGGATGGATGGATGGATGGATGGATGGATGGATGGATGGATGGATGGATGGATGGATGGATGGATGGATGGATGGATGGATGGATACTCAATTAGGAATGATGAAAGCATTGTGTTCTAAAGCAACAGATGTGAAAATTCAGTGTTAACTAGACACACTCATTTAAACTCCTGCTCTACCCACTAGAACTCCTCACAGTCACCGGCTCAATGCCTGTTTTCCTGCTCTATAACCTCCTGTGTGCCAAAGGCCGAACAAAACCAGAGGCCCATCACACTGTCTGTCTGAAAGCACCACTGAATAGGAAGAATGTACCATGAGAAATTAGCTTTCTACAGCCGACGGGCAGCTGAATGGAGCCGCGCTGGTGCTACAGCCTCTTGGCACACGGAGGCAGATGCCCCTATTGCTGCAGTCCAGAGTTATAAAGAGATTCATCCTGGGTGGGTAAACAACAGTTCCTGTCCTCTCATTCTTATGCATAAAGGCATTGGATGGGGTAAGAGTTGGCATGAGTGCCAACCCACAACTGAACTTTAATCTTAAACAAAACTCAGACCATCTATCCTGCTATGATTAATACAGTGTTTTCACTGCAAGCGGCAGATGTGTCGAGCCACAGCATACTGAGGTTGTGTAGTGGGAGCATCAGAGCTTCATGTCACCTCAGAATGAGCAGAACGGACCAATCAGCTGTGAGCTTGAGCCTATATGAACACAGGCACAGGGAGTGTAATTGCAAGTTATTTTTTTCTCTGAAATGTGTCACTTTGGCTTTCTGTGGCATTGCATAGGTTATTTGTTTTTTTTACATTAAAGGTGCAAAAGTTTTCATATTATTTATATTTTCTTCATGTTTTACGTCACAAAAGTAGCTGTTCTATCTATTAGTTAATCCATCCATCCATTGTTCTCTCATTCTATCTCTCATTTTACCTATCTATCATTCTATCCATCGTTCTATCGTTCCATCCATCCATCCATCCGTCCTCTAGAATAGATTCTATCTATTGTTCTATCTTTCTGTTATTCTGATAACATCCATCCATTATCTATCTATCTATTCGTCTGCCTGACTATCTATCTATCTATCTATCTATCTATCTATCTATCTATCTATCTATCTATATCTATCTATCTATCTATCTATCTATCTATCCATCCATCTGTTCTATCTATCTATCCATCTATCTATCTGCCTGACTATCTATCCATCTATCTATCTGCCTGACTATCCATCCATCCATCCATCCATCCATCCATCCATCCATCCATCCATCCATCTATCTGCCCGTCTGTCTATCCATCCATTGTTCTATCTATCTGTCCGTCCATCTGTCAGTCATTATCTATCTATCTATCTATCTATCTATCTATCTATCTATCTATCTATCTATCTATCTATCTATCCTCAACCATCCATCATCTATCTATCTATCTATCTATCCATCCATCCGTCCGTCCGTCCGTCCGTCCGTCCGTCCATTAACTCAAATTTAGTGATGTAGCCAAGCTGCTCAATGTTAAATTGTACTAAAAACAAAAGTACCAATCAATTACTCTAAGGTTGGCACTCCATCTAGCAGTTTTAAATGCAAGGATGTTTCCTGTGTGAACGACTCTTAAGCCCTCTAGTCTTGAATCTCCAGCTCACCTCACGTTACCCAAAGACCAGCATCCTGTCCCGCCTGTGAGTTGATGAGGGGAATCGTGCATGACGCCTGTACTCTGTGAAAAAGATTCAGTGACTGTAGACTATGCAAGCTCTCATTTTTAGGTGAGAGCATCTTGAGCTGAAGACTTAATGTGGTCAGACAAAGGAGGGAGAGGTGGGTGTCGTCCAGATGCTCTTCACCGTCTCGTCTGGGAAGAGTCCAGGACTCACGTTCTTTCCTTTGCAGTCACACTGACATCCATTAAGACCCCGCTAACTGATCGCCTGTCTTACGAAAGCCTGAGAGAAGATGAGCTAATCTCGTTTTACACAGAAAACCTGCTTGACTCCTCGCAGTGTTATTCTGGATATCAGACGAGAGCAAACGCCTCCTACTGTAAACAATCAAGTATCGAGGATCGATTAACTACAAATAAACCATCAATTCTGAACTACTCCAAACAAAACGTCAAGCTTTCATTTTGAAGATGACATCAACAGATGAGATCAATGTCCATTGATTATTAATCTCCAGAGTGCGACAGTATTCAGATATTTCAGAAGTTATTCGCTTGAGGTGCATATGGGGAAAGAATGGAAGCTTTTTTCCGCCACTGAATAAAAAATTAAAAAGGTAACTGCAACTTTTTATCTCACAATTCAGACTTTTTTTATATAAAGTTAGAATTGCGAGATTATAAACAATTCAAAGAAATGTTATGTAAAAGAAATGTTCTTTTATTCCGTGGCGGAAACAAGCTTCCATAGGAAAGAAAATACTGAATATGTCAAATAGATTACTAAATATTAGAGCTGGGTAAAAAAAATTCTCGATTTTAATCGATTCTCATTTTCACAAACTGATATCAATTCTTAAATCCCAAGAATCGATTAGTCATCCTGTTTTCAGATGAATGAACGGAACATTGTAGCGCACCTCCCATCCAATAAAATCACAATAAACTTTGTGCTTTGTAACCAGTGATATGAAACAAAGTCTCAGATTTCAAATGACGTCCATATTATTATGAAATTCAAAAAAAATAAAAACCGTTTTGGCGCTGTGGCGTGAGATGCTCTGGCTCAGCTCAGCTCAAGAAAAGCGGCACATGAACTGATCATCTCTTCCACTTTAATACCAGTTACAGCGCAAAATAAAACTAAAAGAACATCTGAAAGAGTAAAGCGTACCGAAATCCGTCTCACGTCACATGGAATCGCTCAGTCTGTGGAAAGACGTCAGTAAAACAGCTTGTGAACAATGTAACGTCAATTTACCTCAGAAAAACATATTCAGTGTCCATAAACTCATTAGTCAGATAGAAAAATTAACTCCAGGAGGAGCCTTTTGATAAATATATGCACCATATTACATATCCATTATAATTTTTAATGTTCTACAATATTTAATGCATGGTTGAATAAATCTGGCAAGTTTTTATGACAGCCACCGTTTAAATGTTTATATTTCAAAAAAACGATTTGGAGTAGAAATATGATTATGTAACTGTAAAGTTAATATTATAACTTTATTATTATAAAAAACATAAATGTGTAATTTAAGTGTTTGTATAGAAATCAGTTCATTTTACCTTCAATATTATAGTAATGTACCAACTGACTCTTATAGTTTCAGCATTAGTTAAGAGATTTGTTTTCTTGAGAACATTTGTCATGTATTGTAAGTGATATATCCAAAATAATATACATGACGACCATTGACACCTTGCACAAGGAGGGCAAGACACAAAAGGTCATTGCAAAAGAGACTGGCTGTTCACAGAGCTCTGTGTCCGAGCACATTAATAGAGAGGCGAAGGGAAGGAAAAGATGTGGTAGAAAAAAAGTGTACAAGCAATAGGGATAACCACACCCTGGAGAGGATTGTGAAACAAAACCCATTCAAAAATGTGGGGGAGATTCACAAAGAGTGGACTGCAGCTGGAGTCAGTGCTTCAAGAACCACTACGCACAGACGTATGCAAGACATGGGTTTCAGCTGTCAAGCCACTCTTGAACAACAGACAGCGTCAGAAGCGTCTCGCCTGGGCTAAAGACAGAAAGGTCTGGACTGCTGCTGAGTGCTCCAAAGTTATGTTCTCTGATGAAAGTAAATCAGGGTCCCAGAGTCTGGAGGAAGAGAGGAGAGGCACACAATCCACGTTGCTTGAGGTCCAGTGTAAAGTTTCCACAGTCAGTGATGGTTTGGGGTGCCATGTCATCTGCTGGTGTTGGTCCACTGTGTTTTCTG
Organism: Paracanthobrama guichenoti; assembly: GCA_018749465.1. Classification (NCBI taxonomy): domain Eukaryota; kingdom Metazoa; phylum Chordata; class Actinopteri; order Cypriniformes; family Gobionidae; genus Paracanthobrama; species Paracanthobrama guichenoti. Next base: position 35,277,814 of record CM031955.1, read on the forward strand.
AGGTCCAAGGTCAACGCAGGCGTATACCAGGACGTTTTAGAGCACTTCATGCTTCCTGCTGCTGACCAACTTTAATGGAGATGCAGATTTCATTTTCCAACAGGACTTGGCACCTGCACACAGTGCCAAAGCAACCAGTACCTGGTTTAAGGACCATGGTATCCCTGTTCTTAATTGGCCAGCAAACTCGCCTGACCTTAACCCCATAGAAAATCCATGGGCTATTGTGAAGAGGAAGATGTGATCTGCCAGACCCAACACTGCAGAAGAGCTGAAGGCCACTATCAGAGCAACCTGGGCTCTCATAACACCTGAGCAGTGCCACAGACTGATGGACTCCATGCCACGCCGCATTGCTGCAGTAATTCAGGCTAAAGGAGCCCCAGCTAAGCATTGAGTGCTGTACATGCTCATACTTTTCATGTTCATACTTTTCAGCTGGCCAAGATTTCTAAAAATCCTTTCTTTGTATCGGTCTTCAGTAATATTCTAATTTTCTGAGATACTGAATTTGGGATTTTCCTTAGTTGTCAGTTATAATCATCAAAATTAAAAGAAATAAGCATTTGAAATATATCAGTCTGTGTGTAATGAATGAATATAATATACAAGTTTCACTTGTTGAATGGAATTAGTGAAATAAATCAACTTTTTGATGATATTCTAATTATATGACCAGCACCTGTATATGAATATAAATTATATACATCCAATATTGAATCGAATCGGAATAGAATCGAAATCTAATTGAATTGTGAAATTTGTGTCAATACCCAGCCCTACTAAATATCATTGAAAGCTCCTCTACCAAGTGAACTGTCATGACCACATCAACAGTTCTCCTGGGAAAAAGGCACCCAATAATCACATCTATCTCGCTCACAAAAGTTTTGCGATAAGCCAAGAAACTTTACATTATCTTGCAAAACTTTTTTTCCCCTCTAGAAACTTTACATTTGCTCGCAAAAGTGTTGTGTTCACCAAAGAAACACAACACTGGTGCTGAAAATAATATGATGTGGGAGGAAAAGCTACATTTCAGTGCTTTTGTGAGGGAACACAAAGTTTCTTGAGGGCACACAAAACTTTTAAAGTATAACTCTTTCTCCCCATCTCATGTTTTTTCCATCACCACCGAAGTACAAAATGTTTTGGACAATCACCTGAGAGGAAGTTAATACTTAAATGAGACGTGACTAAGAACCCCTGATTTATTTTCTAGCCTCTAACATCTCTGGCACCTTCAGCTGCTCAACTTATCCTTTCCTCTTGTTTACCAGTGGGAACCACAGAGAGAAAGTCAGGCCTTCATCACCCATTAACCAGCCTGGAATATATACTGTACAAACACAATCAGCATAATTACACAACCACAACTAAACACTTCCTCTCCTCCTGCAGAGTATCAAATTATTGATACTAATAAATCTTCCATTTTGTAACCCAAAATTTGCTCCTGGATTCTCGGGGTCCAAACACTGCTGTGCCACAAATCCCATGAAATGGTTCCCCTTGGCCGCACGTCACAATTCTTTGGGGTTTTGTAAGTGAATTCAAATTCTCTTTCTAGCCCTAGATATGAAGGAGGGAAAGGAGAAAGAGAGGCGTCAAGGTTTTAGTCTCTGCTCAGGATTCCAGGATAATGACTGGGCTGTAACCGTACAGCGCCACTCGCAGCCAAGTGAAACAATGACTTCTGCCAGCTTCTCTCTATTTATTTCTCTCCATTTTTCACCATTCTCTTTTTTCTCTTATTACACACACACTCAAAAAAAAATCATATATAGAAAGAATCTGCACTTAATTTGCATGGCAGCCCACCGTTCCCCCTCTTTTTTTACTTTTTTTTGCACATTCAGCAAATACTTGGGCCAAGACCGGGATTTGTGGCTGGTCGTTCTCCAGTCGGAGTGGGGAATATTTTCTGAGAAAATGCATCGGCCAACAAAGTTTCTGCGCTGTGGTTTTAAACGCTGACCTTCGTAAATAGTTTTTAGTGTACAGACAATAAGAAGCTCTGGAAAAATAAAACCGCTGTAGTGTGTTCTGTTGTTCAGGCACTCGGCATCACAGATCCCTAAACTCTAAAAGCACCATCAGAGGTGTAACATGACTGATATTACACACTGATTTTGAGTCTTTGGAAGCTTGCATGCAACTGATCAGCATATCATTTTCAAGATTTTTAAGGATGAATGTTGTGGGTGTAGTGAAGGGCAGACAAAAACAAGAGTGCATCTCAGAATTTGTCTGGTTAATTTTTCACCTCGAAATGAAAAAAAATAAAAAAATAAAAAAAATATTGACCGAAGGAAGATTTGAAAAAAAAAAAAATCTAATAAAAATAAATTGGCATTGAGATGTGATTTTTCACCCAAACTTCAAAGTACCAAATTGCAATAAGTATTACATTTACATTTATGCATTTGGCAGACGCTTTTATCCAAAGCGACTTACACTCACCTAAAGGATTATTAGGAACACCATACTAATACTGTGTCGGCCCATTCTCCTCTGACCTCTAGCATCAACAAGGCATTTTCGCCCACAGGACTGCCGCATACTGGATGTTTTTCCCTTTTCACACCATTCTTTGTAAACCCTAGAAATGGTTGTGCGTGAAAATCCCAGTAACTGAGCAGACTGTGAAATACTCAGACCGGCCCGTCTGGCACCAACAACCATGCCACGCTCAAAATTGCTTAAATCACCTTTCTTTCCCATTCTGACATTCAGTTTGGAGTTCAGGAGATTGTCTTGACCAGGACCACACCCCTAAATGCATTGAAGCAACTGCCATGTGATTGGTTGATTAGATAATCACATTAATGAGAAATTGAACACAGGTGTTCCTAATAATCCTTTAGGTGAGTGTATATACACATATTATATAAACACAAACTTTCATTAATCGATATGACAGCACTTATATTTATATATAAGCTGGATGAGAACTTTAATATTTATAACTAATATAACATTAAAAATTAAATCTATATACAGTATATAGGCTTAAAAATATAAAATAAACCAAAATGTATAAAACAATACAAATATATAATTTCATTTGGCATTGTACTTTAAGATTATTTATAAGATTTTTACAGATTTGGTGATTATTATTTTGGTCTATAATTTATATCTATATAAATATTAATCAAATTAAAGGCAATTGTTTTTGTTTTTGCAAACAATGTTTTTTATAATATCATGCATACTATTTTTCACATTATTTTTCATAATATTTGTCATTAAATACGTTAACACGTTAACTACAAAAATAATAAAAATTGAAATAAAAATCAAATCTGCATTATTTTCTTTTTCAATAATAATAATAAATAAAATAGTACTTCGTTATATAATTTTCCACTGTTCAGATAATGTTTTAATAATTTGTAGTAATTTTAAAACCTTTTTTAGTACCATACTGAAATATAATAATAATAATAATAATTTTTTTTTTAAGATTTTTTTATAACATCAAGACTATTTTCTTCCAGGTTATTTTTCATCATAGTTGTTGAACAACCCTGATCTAAACTGTCATGAAATTATATTTCCCATGTTGGTTTGTAATTGTGGTCAGCTATTTCAGATTATCCTGTATTTAACTGACACGTAGACATTTAGGTTGATTTACATGTCAGTCAGAAGACCTCTTCCTGTCAAAGTGGGCAGGTTTTGGTGAAAGTTCAAAAGTCTGTATAACCTGGCCCGAGTCTAATGTTTTGAGACACTGGTTTCTCACTTACTGTCTTGGCTGAGGTGGTTTAACCGAGATTATAGTGGTTTTAATTAACGGTCATTAGAGAGCAGAGAGGAGACATGCTTCATTAAAGCCCAGCGCCTCGGGCCTGAGGGAAACCAGCAGATCGGACCCTTCCTAACCAGACTTCACAAAACAACCTCAGCACGTTCATGTGGTTTCAGCTGCGTCATAAAATTATACACTGCTTTTTCAATTACTCTGCTACTGTGAGAGTAGAGCGACTCTGCTATATCAGGCATGATAACATAACCTACAGTAACAGCACCATAGCCATATCCCATCTGCAGGTGTGTCAGAGAATCAAACTAGACACCAGTAAGATTAAGATATGGTGGGCTTTCAGCACTTGAAATTAATTACACTCGACAACATTTGAATTTCTTATCATATGCCAAGAGCAATCGCCAGGCTATTAAAGTTCTCATCCAGCTTTCTGAAGCATTTTTCTCATTATTTTCTGCTTGTAAAACATGTTGTTATTCTGAGGTGCGTTGGAGTTTATGGTGATGGACTCTGGACATAGCAGCAGGTATTTTTGTAGTAATTTGTTCATGTTTCTAAAATATTAAGAGGTGAAAACATTTAATAATAACTAGATAAGTTTGTCGAGACAAACTTCGAAGTTGGCTTGAGCAAGCCGGACCAGAACGTTTTAAAACGTTTTAAAAGCTTTGGTTTTCGGTTTGAAATAGTTTGAAGCTTAAAGTTTGATAGATTAAACAATGTTAGTATGAATTAGCATGTTTTAACGCATTGCTAATGTGTTTTAACATATTGCTAGCATGAATTAGCACAATGCTAACATGAATTAGCATAATTTAACACATTCCTAGCATGAATTAACACAATGCTAGCATGAATTAGCATGTTTTAACACTGTTAAATTGTTTTAGTATTTTGCTAGCAAGAATTAGGACATTTTTAACACATTGCTAGCATTACTTAGCCTGTTGTTGGCATTAATTTGCACATTAATTAACAGTGCTAGTATTAATTAGTGCGTTTTAACACCTTATTAGCATATATCTAACATATTAACATGTTTTTGCATATTGCTAGCTTGTTTTAACACATTGTTGGCATGGGATTAGCACAGTGCTAGCATGAATTAACATGTTTTAACACCTTATTAGCATACTGCTTACATGTTTGCACATTGCTAGCATGAATTTGCATGTTTGCATTATTTAGCATGATTTAACACAGACAGATAGATAGATGGATGGATGGATGGATGGATGGATGGATGGATAGATTTTTGTTGATATGTTTTAATACATTGTTAGTATTAATTAGCATGTTTTAACGCATTGTTAATGTGTTTTAACATATTGCTAGCATGAATTAGCACAATGCTAACATGAATTAGCATAATTTAACACATTGCTAGCATTACTTAGCCTGTTGCTGGCATTAATTTGCACATTAATTAACAGTGCTAGTATTAATTAGTGCGTTTTAACACCTTATTAGCATATATCTAACATATTAACATGTTTTTGCATATTGCTAGCTTGTTTTAACACATTGTTGGCATGGGATTAGCACAGTGCTAGTATGAATTAACATGTTTTAACACCTTATTAGCATATTGCTTACATGTTTGCACATTGCTAGCATGAATTTGCATGTTTGCATTATTTAGCATGATTTAACACAGATGGATGGATGGATGGATGGATTGATGGATTGATGGATTGATGGATTGATTGATTGGATGGATAGATTTTTGTTGATTGTTGATATGTTTTAATACATTGTTAGTATTAATTAGCATGTTTTAACGCATTGCTAATGTGTTTTAACATATTGCTAGCATGAATTAGCACAATGCTAACATGAATTAGCATAATTTAACACATTGCTAGCATGAATTAACACAATGCTAGCATGAATTAGCATGTTTTAACACTGTTAAATTGTTTTAGTATTTTGCTAGCATGAATTAGCACATTTTTAACACATTGTTAGCATTACTTAGCCTATTGCTGGCATTAATTTGCACATTAATTAAAACAGGGCTAGTATTAATTAGCGCGTTTTAACACTTTGTTAGCATGAATTAGCGTATATCTAACATATTAATATGTTTTTGCATATTGCTAGCCTGTTTTAATACATTGGCATGGGATTAGCACAGTGCTAGCATGAATTAACATGTTTTAACACATTATTAGCATATTTCTTACATGTTTGCACATTGCTAGCATGAATTTGCATGTTTTAATACACTGCTTGCACTGTATTGGCAATTGCTAGCATGATTTAACATGTTTGAATTATTTAGCTTTTTGCTAGCATGATTTAACAGATGGACGGACGGACGGACGGACGGACGGACGGACGGACGGACGGACGGACGGACGGACGGACGGACGGACGGACAGACGGACGGATAGACGGACGATAGGACGGAGACAGACAGACAGACAGACAGACAGACAGATAGATAGATAGATAGATAGATAGATAGATAGATAGATAGATAGATAGATAGATAGATAGAGAACTAGTAGTTTGAGCTACAGGAAAAGCTTTAATTTAAGGTGCTTATTTGCCCTCTTTTCAGCTTGATAGTGTGAATAATCATCCACTTTCTTTGTATAGGATATAGAAGTTCAAATATACTGCACAACACCTCTTTGAGAAAGAAAGTTATGTTTGGAACAAGGGTGAGTAAATGATGACTGAATGTTCTTTTTTGGATGAATTTTTCCTTTAATGCTGATTTATGCAACTTCAGGTTATTGTTTTCTAACTTTGTTGAAAGAAATGCTCTGTTCTTCCATGTAAAGGGCCCGAGTCTGATGTGCTGAGTGATGATGATGAGTGTCAGCGCTGACGGACCTCTCCAAGCTTCTGTGATGCAGAATCCAATCCATAAACCATATATGGAGTCCTTTGACCGAGATGAGCTTCAGATAATGCAGCAGATCCATCTGCAGGGCACACCTACTCTCAGCCGCTGTGTCTTTTGGACGAGACAAACCAGTGGCTTTGAGAGGAAGATTATGCGGAGACGTTTCTCTCCCTCCCGTCTGGCCACAGAGCCGCTGGGTGCGTGACTGAGCCGTCTTAAGGAGTCTTGCAGCAGCTTAGTTGCTCACACACACACACACACCAGAGCAAAGCCTCACACCTGCCTCGCCAAACTCAACAGAGGCCACGTCTGGACACTCTCCCTCCCATCCATTGTGTCTCGGCTGCTTACACTGTTGTCTCTCAATGTTATATATTAAAGGTAGGGTAGGCAATTTTCAGAGAGGCTTGCAATAGCGATCTAGCTTTGAAAGCATAAGATGCCATCCCACCCTCCCTTCAGAGTGCCTCCAAAGCCACGCCCCCTTCAAAACACATAAACGCGTGCATCAGGGAGCAAACAAAAGCGCCACGATAGACGGCGTTAAACTACATCATGTCTCAAAGCACATAACATTAATAATAACGAACACGGCTGCCATCTCTTCCAAATTATGGCGTAAACGCAGCATAAGCTGAAGCTCATTGTTTTGATTGAGAAGGAACTGTTAAAGGTGGCTGTCGTTTTGGTTACGTGCTCGCGACTGACGTCTGTGTAATGGTGTGTGCACACCAAAAGCGAATGTAATTATTTGCGCGATTACATACAAAGTCAATGCAAAGACGCGAATAGGTTCAAATTTGCAGCAGGCGATGCGAATGGCACGAATTGGGAGACGAGAATGGCGCAAACGTCTCAATCGCGTCTCCCGCGCAAGTTGAAAAATGTCAACTCGAGTAGAATTTGCATGACGCATTGTCTTGCAAGCCAATCAGCGAAGAGCTTATTGACAGGCAGAGTCAGGACCGCATTCGGACCGAATGCAATGATTGGATGAACGTTTTATGAAGGTCCTATGCAGACGATATATTTACATATAAATACATTTAGACCACTTAACTTTAGGATTGCTATCATGAAGAGACTTTCAACCAGCATAACAAAAAATGCTTGGCTGCTGTCCATTTATTCTTGCATATCTATTGCAATATCCAAGTCCAGTTTAATCCAGAAACTGAAAAATTAAGCCTATTTATTAGAGCCATTGGTTTTTTTGTTTGTTTGTTTGTTTTGTTTATTTGTTTGTTTTCATTCTGACATAATTTTCATAACAATTAAGCCCATATGCTCTCTCAAATACTCAAAAAAATACCTCAATGGTTACTCAAAAATGATTTAATCTCTAGTAACAGTAATTTAATCAGCCATTTTTAACAAGCATCTACCATAAATGTTTGCTTACATTTCAGTAATGAGAACTGAGGTGGAATCTGTGCTTAAAAATGAGTTATTCTCTATGGTTTCATATCCAGGTTTCATATCTTATGTCCATGTCTTAAATCCTCCCAAAATTAAATAATAACAATCATAATAATAATCATCATTTTGTATATATTAAATGAGGCCTCTTTTAGGACCATTGATTTTTTTTCTTTCCATTACGGTTACATTTTCTCAATGCTTCTCATTACTTTTACCCATTTATTTTATTTATTTTTTTGTCATTATTGACTTTTTAATAGCATAAATAATAAGCATATTACTACAAAAACATGAAGTAATTAAAGTATAAATATTATTTAAATGTATCATTTAAATTATATATAATATGTATTACAGCAAAGAGAATAAGGTTTTACAGGGTCATACACAGCACTTAAAGTACTAGAGTTTGACTTTTTGAAATGTCAGTCTGGGAAAACCCTTGAAAACAGCCATATTTATGAAAACGTAGGCTACATGAAAAGTACTTGAATTATTGGAGACAATATATGTGAAATTAGGGTTTAATTTTATTGATAAAAACAATCTTTTCAGCCAAAATGAACACTGCAGCCCATCTGATATAGAGCCATTTCGCATGGCTATGAGATCAATGTTGATTATATAAATATCCATCTATCTATTTGTCCGGCCGGGGGGTGGTGTATGCAATAATACTTATCTTTCCTGTAGCTCAAACAATAAGAGCATGGCGCTAACAACGCCAAGGTCATGGGTTCGATTCCCAGGGAAAGCAAGAACTGACAAAAATGTAAAAATGTGTACCTTGAATGCAGTGTACAGGTATATATATATATATATATACACACACATACATATACACATATACACATATATACACACACGCACATATATATGTGTGTGTGTCTTTCTCTGTGTATATAAACACACCGATCAGGCATAACATTATGACCACCTTCCTAATATTGTGTTGGTCTCCCTTTTGCTGCCAAAACAGCCCTGACCCGTCGAGGCATGGGCTCCACTAGACCCATGAAGGTGTGCTGTGGTGTCTGGCACCAAGATGTTAGCAGCAGATCCTTTAAGTCCTGTAAGTTGCGAGGTGGAGCCTCCATGGATCGGATTTGTTTGTTCAGCACATCCCACAGATGCTCGATTGGATTGAGATCTGGGGATTGAGATCTCAAACGAGTTGTTGAAACCATTCCTGAACCATTTTTGCTTTGTGCCTTCTTCCCATAGTGCATCCTGGTGCCATGTGTTCCCCAGGTAAGCCACGCACACGCACCCGGCCATCCATGTGATGTAAAAGAAAACGTGATTCATCCGACCAGGCCACCTTCTTCCATTGCTCCGTGATCCAGTTCTGATGCTCACGTGCCACTGTTGGCTCTTTCGGCGGTGGACAGGGGTCAGCATGGGCACCCTGACTGGTCAGCGGCTATGCCGCCCCATACTCAACAAACTGAGATGCACTGTGTATTCTGACACCTTTCTATCAGAACCAGCATTAACTTCTGGAGCAATTTGAGCTCCAGTAGCTCGTCTGTTTGATCGGACCACACGGGCCAGCCTTCACTCCCCACGTGCATCAATGAGCCTTGGCCGCCCATGACCCTGTGGCCGGTTCACCACTGTTCCTTCCCTGGAGCACTTTTGATAGATCCTGACCACTGCAGACCGGGAACACCCCACAAGAGCTGCAGTTTTGGAGATGCTCTGACCCAGTCGTCTAGCCATCATGATTTGACCCTTGTCAAACTTGCTCAAATCCTTACGCTTGCCCATTTTTCCAGCTTCTAACACATCAACTTTGAGGACAAAATGTTCACTTGCTGCCTAATATATCCCACCCACTAACAGGAGCCATGATGAAGAGATCATCAGTGTTAGTCACTTCACCTGTCAGTGGTCATAATGTTATGCCTAATCGGTGTATATATTATAGAAACACATTTTTTTAGATGTCACTAATATTATATATATATATATATATATATATACACACACACACACACACAAATATGTATTTACACAGTCAAAAATGTGCAATGCTGTCTAATAATTTTAAAGTGTGTGTGCGTGTCTAATAAATTAAAGTGTGTGGATAGGTGCGTGTGTAAGCAATAAGCACTTTACTGCACTAATCAGATCTGACCACAATGCTGACTGCAGAATATTTGCAGGTGGTGGTCATGGATGTACAGTTTATGAATCCAATCTTAAAAGTGTCTACCATGGATTGCTTATGTCAGTACGATTAGATTGTTTTAGAGGAAAAACCAGTTATACTTCTGAATGTTTCTCCAAATCAGCAGTTCATCCATCCAAGGGCAGTGATGAGTCTGTGGTCAAGCAGGCCGGTTGCAGAGTTTTGGACAAGAGCATGGAAAAAGGCAAACAGTCACTCCACCCATCTTCTGGAAGGTACAAACCAACAGGGTTACACAGACTAGAATAGAACCACTTCAAAACAGACCTGAAATACAGGCCTATATTTTGGCATGTGCCAAAACCAATCCGCGTTTCATCATGACAGCTAAGTATGTAGTAAGCGTTTAGTAAATCAGCACATGTGTTTGTTTTTAAATGTAAAATAAATGCAGGATTTAGGAGGATGTAATGCTTGAAACATTTCTGACATTGCTGAAATGTGTGTTAAATCAGGAAGGGCAGTAAATGTCTCGGTATCTGTGATTTACGCACAATGAGGACACAGCAAACGCGCTTCAGGCTTTGCCACAGTAGATATAGTGCACATCTACTAACCAGCAGTGAGACGTTATGTCAGCGGTTCATGTCCTGCCATCTTGTTCATATTAAACTGCAAACAGGCTCTGATGTTGCTGATTGACAGATGACTCTTAAAGGGACAGTTCAAAAAAAAAAAAAAAAAAATTGTCAGCATTTATCCACTGTCATGTTCGAAAAACTGTTCCAAACATGTATGACTATTTCTTCAGTGTAACACAAAATATTGTAAAAAAAAAAAAAAAAAAAAAAAAAAAAAAAGTTATTTCAAAGAGATTTTTGTCCATATAATTACAGTCAATGGGGTCCAAAACAACTGGGCTATCATAGTATGGACAAAAAAAAAGAAGGAAATATTACGTTTGAAACAGCACGAGGGTGAGTAAATGATGACAGAATTTTCTTTCTTTTTTATTGAATCCAAAGCTGGACATTTTGCTGGCGGTCTATCACATTTACATCAACCTCACTACAATACCTCACCATGCATCATGATACTTACATTTCTCCCGAAAAAATGCTACTGGAACCAAATGAACTAATATGAGTCTCATAACAAGATCTACTGGGAATAAAATAAATAAATAAATAAAATAAAGACTGGGTTGGAAAATTAACCCACCGAACAATAGCGGTTCTTGGAATAATGGGCTATTATAGACTATTAATGAGCAGAAGTACCATTTACTGGACGAAGAGCCGAGCCAAGAGCATTTACAGCATCAAATGAGGTGTGAAGAGCCGAGAAACAGACAAGGAGGGTGAAGGAGTCACATCTTTAGCTGAAAAAAAACAGTGAACAGTAGTACGCTTGTTGCTTTTAATTGCATGGGTGCATTTATCCATGACAGAGTCCAGGTGAGAACAGCTCCTGAAGACAGCGAGAGTCTCCATTACGACACAACCAAAGCAAAGACAAACATATATTGACTCAAGACTCAAGTTTGACTAAATTCATAAGAAAAACAACTTGGCCCAAAGGGCCAGTGTGGTCGCACTGGACCATAAACCTCTGAGATTTTATAATCTTAAATCAAGCATTTTTCTGCTGTCGCGCGGGCCAACTCTCCCTGAGCCACAGCAGGGATTCAATGCCAATGCCAAGACTGGGAGAACAACAACAGCATTCATAAAGGTGCAAGATTTAGAGCGTTTCAAATATAAACCCCCTTTCACCTGAGGTTTTGAGGACAGTTAGAGAGAATGTTTATTTTCCACAGTTCTAGCGAGCTCCTACCTAGACATCACTGACACACTCCTGACAGCAACATTTTGTCCTTGAATGTAGTCCTGCCACTATTTCCATGACTTATCTACGTCACACCATGTTACACATTTGCATAATGCCCATCTGCTAGCTACTTTGTGAAAGTGGTAAGAACAGTTGGGTAAGTGATTTGTATGGAGCCCAGCACATGACATGTGGACACAAATATATATATTGTAGTCACAAATTAAGAATTTGTTCTCTTGGTTTAGTACATTGTTCGTACAATCTAATAAGCTGTTACCTCTATTTGGTAAATTGAGCGCTCAAATATAATTATTTGTTTCCTCGTTTTACTAAATCATGCGCACGCTTTGGTGTTGTGATTCTTCACGGCGTGTGACGTCAACGCATCAGAAAGGTCGCGGCGGTGACGTATGTGGGTCATCATGAGTCGTCTTTCACTGCTGACTGCGATTAAAATTACTTGTTTTTACACTGCAATGCTTACAACTGCATGCAAATGAAAAGTTTTTGTGACCACGCAGCACAGCAACCTCACCTGAATGAGTAACTTAAAGGATTAGTACACCCAAAAAGGAAAATTACTCCATGATTTACTCACCCTCAAGCCATCTTAGGTGTATATGACATTCTTCTTTCAGACGAATATATTTAAAACTTTATAAAGTAAATTAGCTTCTGGTGAAACGCCTTCCGTATTCAACTTATGAAAAAAGTGTAGCGCCCGTCTGACGAGCATAACTGGTGTGCAATGTCATCAGACGTAGCGTAAGTGTTTTGAACTGCGAGAGGCGCTACACTTTTTCCGTAAGTTGAATACGGAAGGAAATCGGCCGGAAGCTAGATAATTTACTTTATAAAGTTTTAAATATGGATATTTTTCTTACACAAACCCATCAATTCACTTCAGAAGGCCTTTATTAACCCCCGGAGCCGTGTGGAGCAGTTATATGATGGATAGATGCACTTTTATGATGGACGGATGCACTTTTATGATGGACAGATGCACTTTTATGTTGGATGGATGCACTGTTATGATGATAGATGCACTTTTATGATTGATAGATGCACTTGTGATGGATAGATGCACTTTTATGATGGATGGATGCACTTATGATGGATAGATGCACTTTTATGATGGATGGATGCACTTATGATGGATAGATGCACTTATGATGGATAGATGCACTTTTATTATGGACCGATGCACTTATGATGGATAGATGCACTTATGATGGATAGATGCACTTTTATGATGGATGGATGCACTTATGATGGATAGATGCACTTTTATGATGGACCGATGCACTTATGATGGATAGATGCACTTTTATGATGGATGGATGCACTTATGATGGATAGATGCACTTTTATGATGGACCGATGCACTTATGATGGATAGATGCACTTATGATGGATAGATGCACTTTTATGATGGATGGATGCACTTATGATGGATAGATGCACTTTTATGATGGATGGATGCACTTATGATGGATAGATGCACTTTTATGATGGATGGATGCACTTATGATGGATAGATGCACTTATGATGGATAGATGCACTTATGATGGATGGATGCACTTATGATGGATAGATGCACTTTTATGATGGATGGATGCACTTATGATGGATGGATAGATGCACTTATGATGGATAGATGCACTTATGATGGATGGATGCACTTATGATGGATAGATGCACTTTTATGATGGATGGATGCACTTATGATGGATGGATGCACTTATGATGGATAGATGCACTTTTATGATGGATGGATGCACTTATGATGGATAGATGCACTTTTATGATGGATGGATGCACTTATGATGGATAGATGCACTTATGATGGATGGATGCACTTATGATGGTTAGATGCACTTTTATGATGGATAGATGCACTTATGATGGTTAGATGCACTTTTATGATGGATAGATGCACTTATGATGGATGGATGGATGGATGCACTTATGATGGATAGATGCACTTATGATGGATGGATGCACTTATAGATGCACTTATGATGGTTAGATGCACTTTTATGATGGATAGATGCACTTATGATGGTTAGATGCACTTATGATGGTTAGATGCACTTTTATGATGGATAGATGCACTTATGATGGATGGATGCACTTATGATGGATAGATGCACTTTTATGATGGACCGATGCACTTATGATGGATAGATGCACTTTTATGATGGATGGATGCACTTATGATGGATAGATGCACTTTTATGATGGATGGATGCACTTATGATGGATAGATGCACTTTTATGATGGATGGATGCACTTTTATGATGGATGGATGCACTTATGATGGATAGATGCACTTTTATGATGGATAGATGCACTTTTATGATGGATGGATGCACTTATGATGGATAGATGCACTTTTATGATGGATGGATGCACTTATGATGGATAGATGCACTTATGATGGATAGATGCACTTTTATGATGGATGGATGCACTTATGATGGATGGATGCACTTATGATGGATAGATGCACTTATGATGGATAGATGCACTTTTATGATGGATGGATGCACTTATGATGGATAGATGCACTTATGATGGATGGATGCACTTATGATGGATAGATGCACTTATGATGGTTAGATGCACTTTTATGATGGATGGATGCACTTATGATGGTTAGATGCACTTTTATGATGGATAGATGCACTTATGATGGATAGATGCACTTATGATGGTTAGATGCACTTTTATGATGGATGGATGCACTTATGATGGTTAGATGCACTTTTATGATGGATAGATGCACTTATGATGGATGAATGCACTTATGATGGGTGGATGCACTTATGATGGATAGATGCACTTTTATGATGGATGGATGCACTTATGATGGATAGATGCACTTATGATGGATAGATGCACTTTTATGATGGATAGATGCACTTATAGATGCACTTTTATGATGGACGGATGCACTTTTATGAACTTCAAAACTGAAACAGCCATTCACTGCCATTATAAAGCTTGGAAGAGCCAGGACTGTTTTAATATAACTCTGATTGTGTTCGTCTGAAAGAAGAATGTCATACACACCTAGGATGGCTTGAGGGGGAGTAAAGCATGGGGTAATTTTCATTTTTGGGTGAACTATCCTTTAAGAAGGCGTTATATATTTGTATTGATTTGATTTAACTAAAACACGGGAATGAATCTGATTTACTTTGTGATAGTTCATCCAAAATTGAAATTTCTGTCATCATTTACTCACCCGTTGTTTCAAACGTGTATGAGTTTCTTTCTTCTGCTGAACACAAAAGAAAATATTTTGAAGAATGTCAGTAACCAAACAGTTGACAGACCCCATAGACTTCCACTGTATTTTAATAGTCAATTTCCAAAGTCAAAATGGACTATCCTTTCAAAACGAGGGAACAGCGTATTAGTAAGTCATGGGAGTGAGTTGTTAATTCATGGCCATGAAATACATATTTTTTCATAGGTCATGTCGTGCGTGACTCCATAGATTTGGCCATGTTGAGAAGACACTTTTTTTATTTGCTGCAAGGGCAAAAAAACAATTGACTTCCAATACCGATACCATAGTTAGCATAGATACAACAGATGTTTACAGCGGTTACATTTCTGACACACGCTTTAAGCGGTTGACCAATCACAACAGACTGGGCTTTTTGGAAAGGTGAGTTTTAAAGAGACAGGAAATAAAACAGCGTTTCAGGCAGGTGGTGAAAAAGGGGCTGCAAGGGAGTGACGGGTCCGCGGAAAAGTCTAGAAAAAAAACTATAAAAAATGTGTCAAAAAAATGTAAATAATCACAGAATGATTAAAAAAATATGCGATTAAAATAGGGGTCTCTATTTAGGGGTCGGTAACATCTAAAGGATTGAAAACCCCTTTTCTAGCAGACCCCAAGAATAAAACTATGAATTTATAAATGAGCATAATATGCTTTAATACTATATTAGTACTAATATATAATACGGCCGCCAGCGGACTCACACAAGCATCACGGTTCAAAGCAGATGAATTTTACTGACAGAGCCAAAGGGAAAGCGAGGGTCCCACAGACCCCAGGCATAATCCCTCAGAGAAAAGCCCTGCATTTAGGCCCTGGTACACTTAATCCAGGGCCCCTGATCACAATACACTTCAGCTCTTCCTCTGGCCACTGTGCTTCCGCTCACAGCCCGCTGGGTGCCACGAAAAACACGAAGAGAAGGAGAGGTCAGGAAACTACGACACTTTAATAGACACTTTAAAACAAATCAAACTTGAGCAGTGATTTACGTAAAGCCTCCATGCGATCATCACTGTTGATTGAGCGATATAAACATGCAGCGCTCAGAATATCTGATGGAGTTGCATCGCTCATCTGGCTGCCAAACAAAACAACATGCATCCAAAAGAACAAGTCAAAGGCACAAAAAAAAATAAAATAAAACCACAAAATTAGAAAGTTGACCCCTCATGCCAGGATACGGCCATTATACGAGTCCAAAGAAAAAACTTGTGTCCGTGCCAGCACAAACATGTATAAAGAGCACGTACGTATCACAAACACACACTGGTGGGCATTGTGAGTGTTTAGCTGGAGCCCCCGTGTCGAGACAGAAAAACAAGCTTCTCTGAATGGACAGATAAAGGAGGCCAGAGGAGAGATAATGTTTACAGGGGACGTGCCCGTTTGCCACGTTTATTCTGATGCACCAACAGCTGAAAGCCACGATTCAATCCAGATCTGAGATGTGATTAGATTGGGAAAAAAATAAATAGTACAACAGTGACAGATGGTATTACTATAGTACTCACCAATTCTGCATTTGTTTGATCAAAAATACAGTAAAAATGGTTTTGGGGCCTCCATGGATCGGACTTGTTTGTTCAGCACATCCCACAGATGCTCGATTGGATTGAGATCTGGGGAATTTGGAAGCCAAGTCAACACCTCAAACTCGCTGTTGTGCTCCTCAAACCATTCCTGAAGCATTTGTGCTTTGTGGCAGGAGCATTATCCTGCTGGAAGAGCCACAGCCACCAGGGAATACCGTTTCCATGAAAGGGTGTACATGGTCTCAACAATGCTTAGGTAGGTGGTACGTGTCAAAGTAACATCCACATGGCAGGATGGCAGGACCCAAGGATTCCCAGCAGAACATTGCCCAAAGCATCACACTGCCTCCGCCGGCTTGCCTTCTTCCCATAGTGCATCCTGGTGCCATGTGTTCCCCAGGTAAGCCACGCACACGCACCCGGCCATCCACGTGATGTAAAAGAAAACGTGATTCATCAGACCAGGCCACCTTCTTCCATTGCTCCGTGGTCCAGTTCTGATGCTCACGTGCCACTGTTGGCTCTTTTGGCAGTGGACAGGGGTCAGCATGGGCACCCTGACTGGTCAGCGGCTATGCCGCCCCATACTCAACAAACTGAGATGCTCTGTGTATTCTGACACCTTTCTATCAGAACCAGCATTAACTTCTGGAGCAGTTTGAGCTCCAGTAGCTCGTCTGTTTGATCGGACCACACGGGCCAGCCTTCTCTCCCCACGTGCATCAATGAGCCTTGGCCGCCCATGACCCTGTGGCCGGTTCACCACTGTTCCTTCCCTGGAGCACTTTTGATAGATCCTGACCACTGCAGACCGGGAACACCCCACAAGAGCTGCAGTTCTGGAGATGCTCTGACCCAGTCGTCTAGCCATCACAAGTCGGCCCTTGTCAAACTCGCTCAAATCCTTACGCTTGCCCATTTTTCCTGCTTCTAACACATCAACTTTGAGGACAAAATGTTCACTTGCTGCCTAATATATCCCACCCACTAACAGGAGCCGTGATGAAGAGATCATCAGTGTTATTCACTTCACCTGTCAGTGGTCATAATGTTATGCCTGATCGGAGTATGTTTTCTATGTAAATATAAAAAAAACACATTAAATAAGACCCCAAACATTTAAATAGTAGTGCTGTTTGAGTGCCACATTAATATGCCCTAGTATTTTAATAGAAATACAAAGAATATCATGTTGTTAGCATCCATAATACAGTCAATACAACTGTTTTTATGTTATCACCATGCTCAAGTCATCTAAATAATCTGATTCATTGTACCCAATGGCAGTCGATTGAGTGGGATGATGGCAGAATCATTACCAGAGGTTACATTACATCCTCTCATCTCATTCCATGTTTACCGTTTTCCTTTTCTCCGCTTCCCTTTGGTTCATGTGGCCTATCCATGCGGAAACCCAGTGGTTAATTCCATGAAACTTGAAGAGAGTGTAAGAGCACAGAAAAATCTTCACCAGCGCCACAAAGCAACCAGTGTTTCTGTCCTGTGGTCGCCACTCGATGGTACTAAATCAAACTGCACAGTAGAGGGGATTTACCAAAGATTGTGTGTTCGAACATGCTTTAAACAATACCAGAGAGTCTACCTCTACTGAAACAAGCTGGTAAAACAGATTGCGTGGAATGCAGCCTCAAAGTGGATTGGAAACAATCTCGGATGTGTCCTGAAACCTGAAAAACGATACCTTTGCAAGCAGTATACGGAGGAATGAAGGCATCAAGGCACGTCTGAATCCAGGGTCTGCATCCTTTCTACTCGTATGTGGTTCATTTTAGATAGCAGCGTGGATATTATCTTTCTACGACCATCTACGATATCCCACAATCCTACAGAAATGAAGGCTTCTAAAGGAGCAAATTAAATTAGTACATTTTAGCTGGTAGAATAAATATTGAGCATTTAACCGTCAAAAAAACAAACAAAAAAAACACACTTCAGCTATATTAACGAATTGAAATTGAAATGCTAAATGAGATAATGTGACTGAGAGGCTGATATAATGAGGATGCTAAAGCAGGACTAAATGATTTAGGACAAACTAAACAATTTTGTCTGTCATCTCAAATGGCTCACAGGCCTCTTAAACATATCATAGCCAAATGTTCTATAACGGTAAAGTGATGCCTGGTGTTTTTACAGCCCTGGCTCCAGCATATCCAGCATGCAGCGCAGAGACGCTAACACAGTGTGGCAGCGCCAACAGAGAACCCAGAGACTAGAAGAGAAAGATAAAACGCAGTTACACAGACAAGTGCAATGTAAGAGGCATGTAGACGACACACCCACAGACAGCACGGTCCCAAAACATCCGATGTATACTGCATAGAAAAATGCCACTTGCTTCCTCTGGTGAGTTTTAATGTGATTGTTTGAATTTATGGGACTTCCAGATTTAGGATGTACAGGATAGTACCTGGAAGCAAAGTAATGTTAACGACAAACACTTCTGATTCGACAAAGTTCACCAGGTTAATGGCAACAAATCTTTTAAAGGAACACGCCACTATTTTTTTAAAATAGGCTCATTTTCCAAATCCCCTCGAGTTAAACAATTGAATGTTACCGTTTTCGAATCCATTCAGCCGATCTCTGTATCCGGTGGTAGCACTTTTAGCATAGTTTAGCATACATCATTGATTCTGATTAGACCATTAGCATCTTGATCAAAAATGACCAAAGAGTTTTGATATTTTTCCTATTTAAAACTTGACACTTCTGTAGTTACATACGTAAAATGAAAAGTTGTGATTTTCTAGACCAATATGGCTAGGAACTATACTCTCATTCCTGTGTGATAATCCAGGAGCTTTGCTGCCGTCCCATGGGTGCAGCGGCGCAATGATGTTACGCAGCGCCTGAAAATAGGCTAACTTCTGTCAACATAACCAACGTGACGACCTGCTTGCACAGCCTTGTAACCATGGACACATTTTTGAGAGACGAGACGATTCAGAAGATATTTACTTTAGTGCAGATCCTGAACCGTTTCTATTTAAACCGGAATACACTGAAGATTAGGTTGTCACGTTGGTTATGTAGACACTTTGTGGGTGAATATGAACTAAATATTGACCTGTAGAACTAAACTACTGTTCAGAAGTACGCGGTTAGATTTTTTTTAAAGGAAATTAATACTTACATTCAGCAAGGACACATTAAATTGATCAAAACTGTCAGTAAAGTCATTACAAAAGTTTTACATTTCAAATCAATTCTGGTCTTTTGAACTTTCTATTCATCAAAGAATCAAATAAATTTTTTATCCGTTTTCCACAAAAATATGAAGCAGCACAACTGTTTTCAACAAATAATCATCATAAATGTTTGTTGTTTGAAATGTTTCTTGTGCAGCAAATCAGCATATTAGAATGATTTCTGAAGGATCATGTGATTTTCTTGATTAAATAAATGCAGCATCCATAAAAATAAAATGAAATTATCAATAGCTTTTTGTTTTGTTTTGTATTGACAGAAATTCACAACGTCATGTAAAGACACCGCTGGGCAATTAGTTATTTTTGTCCCAAACCAACCTATTATGGCAGTGTAAACTGATAAACCCACCTTTAAAAACACGCGTGAAAACACTTTAC
This sequence comes from Paracanthobrama guichenoti, assembly GCA_018749465.1. NCBI lineage: Eukaryota > Metazoa > Chordata > Actinopteri > Cypriniformes > Gobionidae > Paracanthobrama > Paracanthobrama guichenoti. The sequence continues at coordinate 35,298,278 of CM031955.1, forward strand.
TTTACATGTCAGTCAAACCATCTATTTAAGTGGGCCGTTCTTGGACAGAAAAGGCTGTGATAATCTCAACTTTTGACTATCGACTAAGATTTATTCATGTGGCAATCCAAAAACAGAATGAATTTCATCAGATGTCAGGTGACTCCTGCTGTAGTTCATTTGACATGTTTTCTGAATCTACAGCTGGCTCTCGCTCTTGGTTCAACACCAAGGCCACCCACCCCTTCTCAACAGAGCCAGTTCTGCCGACCAAACACACCGTCCCCGGCCAGACGCGAGTGAGTCAGCTCTGCATCAGCATTCACGTGTTAGTCTTTAGATCTGACTGAAGCACAGGAACGAGGACTGGAGTTTGGCCCAGATAATGTCACCTACAGCTGCAGAGGAGACGCTTTAGCACTTGAATACAAAAAAAAAAAATGGTGCTTTGAGTCCAACAAATTGAGACCAAACCAGCAGATTATATCATTTTTTTATTTTATTTTACTTGAAACAAAACGATAATATTAAAATAAAAGCACTCGAGTTATTACTTCAACCGAAAGACAAAGTGAGAAAAGAAAAATCTGTTCCACAGCAAAATGGATTGATTCAACCATCCAGCAAAGCCAATAACAAGTCGTCAGCTGTATAACATTGTGTCATAGCACCTGCTTTGGATGGTATTAGTCTCTTTAGGAGAATAGAAGTATTGGGAACATTAAACAATTTGGGAAAGCAGTGATTATGCCACAAAAGGCCAAATGTTTCAGAGCAACCACAGTCTAGAAATATCCATCCAGACATGACGTATATTCAGGGTCGCACATCATTTCTTGTTATATATAGCTAGTTCAGTGTGATTGGTGAGATGTAAATGGGTAATATTCTTGGATACATTGTGAGACAACATATGTGTCGTTGCATGTTGCATGTGTGCGAGTGGGATTATTGCAAAGCGCTGCTGGCCAGACAATATAAAAGTAGAGTTCAAAGAGATTTCAAAAGACAGGGCGAGTGAAGCAATCCACAGCAGTACAACAAGAGAACGCAAACAGTACACACAGATGGGGAAAATGACCAAAACAAGAAAAGCAGACAAATAAACAATCAGGGAGACAATAAACAGACAAGCGCACAAGCACTTACACGTTTTGAAAGACAGACAGACAGACAGACAGATGCTTGTAAGGTATAAAGGGGCTCTAAGCTCTGTAGAGCAGAATTCTCTCTGCACACGTCTGGCCCACCAGACTAGCGTACTGCGCCACTTCGTTCTCGTCGTTCGAACCCTTTCGCCTACGTGCGTAGGCCGCGTAGGGGCATCACTGTCCTCCTGTGGAGCACTAACGCCCTGCCCAGATCCTTCATCGCAAGAGCATCACCTACAGAAGGACACAGAAAGAGGAGAAAGGTTAGACAAGTCCTGAGAAACTAAAGTGCTGCAGGATCATACTTACTAGTGTTGTCAAAAATATTTTGATACGTTTCGATACTGAAATATTGATGCCGGTAACACTATTTTAAGGTGACTTTGTTACATGTTACTATATGTACTTACCATAGTAATGATGGTAAATTATGCGTAATTACAAGTAACTAACCCTAAACCAAACCCTAATCCTAACCACAACTCTATAGTAAATACATATAGTTAATTAATATTACTCAGTACTTAATGGAGTAAGTTGTCTGGCTATCACCAGACCAAGCTCAGTCTTTTAAGGTTGAACATTGGTCTGGGGAGTCTGCTCTGTTTTTTTTCCTGCACAAGAGGCGTGATCAATGAGCATAATTCAAATGACTCTGTACGCAATTGGATAGTCCTTCAACCAATCAGACCACAGGAGGCATGATCAACAGGCAACGACCCATCGCTTCTCTCTCCGTCATCTTGTTAAACCCATGTGATTGGTTCCCACAAAAGTGTAACAGAAGCAGTAGAAATGAATGTACAGGTTTCCAGACTGAGCTGCAGGGCGAAATCAAATCGCCGGCATATCAGGCTGGGTTTACCCAGTCTATTGAGTAAGTACAATGTCACTACATCACCTTAAAATAAAGTGCAACCCTGATACCATCTGTGTGTTCTCACTCTCTCTTCTCTCCAAATGGTGAACTGACACACACCCGCCTCTTCTCACTCACTCGTCTCATACACTCCAGTTGAATAGTGCTTGTATTGTGGGTAAGTGTACTCATTCCCGCAGGTTTCTCACTCACGCCAAAAGCGCGTGCGCCACTGATCTATATAAGTGGTGCTCTCATAAAGCCGCCTCTCAAACGAGTAGCAAATTGAGTTGTTTTTCATGGTGTATTGTGCTTAAACATTCAAATACACACAACATTGTCAAACAGCCCATCTTGACGAGTATTCAGGTAAACACAGTGTTGTCTGCTTCATCTCGTGCTTGAAGAATGGTATAAAATTAGATTATTAATATGCAATGTTCATTTATCAAAAATGTCGAATGAATATTGAAATGTTAGTTTTATAACAAGTAGGCTTATTTGATTCCTGGCCTCAAGTATCTTGTGATTACAGATTTGTTTTATTCCTGACCCTATTAATTACTACACAAAATAGCCATTTTATTCATGCTATTGCATGTGAATAAATGTGTGCATGGCAACTAAGGGGCTATGCAAACTATATTTGTAATTTGTTTCCCTTGATATTGGCGATTATCGTCTTGTAACTGACTTTTATTATCGACATTGTGGTACTTGTGAGACATCGGCAGTATATGATAATGTCGCCATATCGCCCAGCCCTACCCACAACACCCTTACAACCACGTAGCATCACACAGGTAAGCAACCACAACACCTTAGCTTGACATTTGCACAGGGAAACACCATGCACATTTTCATTTGTCTAAAAATATTGCCTAGGTAGGCAGCTCTCCAAGAAACAAAGCTACTTCAATTCTACATTCATCAGTGAAACAACATGTAGTTAAGTCACTGGGTGGAGGGATAAACATCAGGAATTAACTCACCCTCAAAGGTTCAAATGAGGGTCAGGTGCAGATGTGAATTAATTACCCAGGTATGATGATGAAAAAGGATCTCTCCACCCTTAGGCAACAACATCAGGTCAGTCAGGGTTACTACAGTTTGACCTCAATCATCACAAACATAGAAGCAGAATCGTTCCAAAACCAGCGGCTCAGAGCAGAGCAGCCAGAGACGTGTAACAATGACTCCTTCAGTGAAAGAGCAGCTTGGTCGGTTCTCATTTGTTTATAGGACTTCACTCCACTCCGGCAAGCCAAAATTCAGACACACATTGCGTATTCAGTCAAGAAGCCAACACCTTCCCCCATGAGCTGTTAAAACAAGAATTGCTGCAAAAAAAGAATGCAGTCATTTGTAGAAGCCTGAAAATGGCCCTCCAAGGCAGCGGGAGGTTAAAAACGGAGAATAAACTTTCTAGGCCAGGTTGACTAAACCGAATGACGAATTACAATGTCAACTCAATGTAATTTTTACTGAAAAAGCTAAACTGTGAATGTTGCAATCATAGATACAAAGACTTTAGATATACAAAGACTCGTAATTCTTATGAGTGAGAAAGTGCAACACGCAATATGGCGGTTACCCCACCTTCTAAATAAAAGAGCCAATCGCTGAATGATAAAGTTATTGCTGTCAGACGCTCCATTGGTCCGCATTAGCTGGTCTAGATAATAAACCTTTTTTTAATGCTATGTGAGCATAGGAAACCAGTTTTGGAGAATTTGATGTTTCCCCACTCAAAGAGATAGGAGCTGTACTAGCATGACCCGAGAGGAGTTTTAAAGATGGCCGCCAAATCAAATGACTTGCCTTAAAGTGCCTTTTATATGCATGCCACATTCAGACACGTCAACGTGTCCGCCATCTTGGAGCGGTCAACATTTCAGATGCAGTCATCACTCACAGTAAAAATAAATGAGTTTTTCAAGATGCCACAACATTGTGCAGGCTCTGGTTGTAAAAACCACCAAGATTTAAATTCCCGAAGAAATGGGATAACCCATCAGAGTTGAGAAAGAATGTGTTGCTTTGTTTTTATATGTATTAACTCAATATTACAGGTTTTTAAACTATGGTAACTTTTAAATGTTGTGTTAGCAGTATGGTAGACGGCTCACGTATAGCAGCCCATAGAGACAGACGCTAATGAGATATCTATATGTATATGTCTATGGTTGCAATTAGTTAGGATTTTACTACCTTACATTCAAATTCAAATTGCAAGTCTGCATCTTGTTTGCTACCTCGATTCAAATTCAGAAACTGAACTGGAATTTAAAAAGTGCATTCTTAAAACGGCATTCTCAATTCAGTTCTGAATGTTGCACAAACTAAAATACTTTGAAATTCAATATACTCAACTACAATACAAAGGTAAAAAAGTAGTGCCATAAATTTATATAAAAGGCAGAAAGTACTGAGAAAATAACAGAATATCAAAAACGTGCTTTGCCATACCACAAAGTGACAGACATATACAAACTATAGGCCACCAGCCTTAAACAGAGCTGGAGGAACAGAAGAGAAAATAAACATATGGATATGCAAAACTCCAACAGTGACAGAGGAGTAACAATATATTGCTCTAGCGATTCTTTTTAGTGAAAGTTATGATTGTTATTAACAGATCTAACACCAACTCATGGTTCCCGCTCTGTGAAACGCCTCATCTGGAAGCCAGCTGACAGAGATTTCATGGGAGATGCTGGGTAATGTAAATTAGTCCTCATCATTTCACACACATAGGGGGTTTAATTTACACCGTTTCCCTGTAATAGACCCAGTAAAACCCATCCGCCACACAGACACTGTTCAAACTTGGCTTGAGTTTTGTGGGAGATTGAGGGGTATGAGAAAACAGAAGTGAAAGAGAAATGAAATATAAAACTTGAGCACAATTACAGCACCCACACTATTCCCTCATGCTGATGAGAGAGAGAGAGAGAGAGAGACAGAGAGAGAGACAGAGAGAGAGACAGAGAGAGAGAGACAGAGAGAGAGAGAGAGAGAGAGAGAGAGAGAGAGAGAGAGAGAGAGAGAGAGAGAGAGAGAGAGAGAGAGAGAGAGAGAGAGAGAGAGAGAGAGAGAGCGAGAGAGAGAGAGAGAGAGAGAGAGAGAGAGAGAGAGAGAGAGAGAGAGAGAGAGAGAGCGAGAGAGAGACAGAGAGAGAGAGAGAGAGAGAGAGAGAGAGAGAGAGAGAGAGAGAGAGACAGAGAGAGAGAGAGAGAGAGAGAGAGAGAGAGAGAGAGAGAGAGAGAGAGAGAGAGAGAGAGAGAGAGAGAGAGAGAGAGAGAGAGAGAGAGACAGAGAGAGAGAGAGAGAGAGAGAGAGAGAGAGAGAGAGAGAGAGAGACAGAGAGAGAGAGAGAGAGAGAGAGAGAGAGAGAGAGAGAGAGAGAGAGAGAGAGAGAGAGAGAGAGAGAGAGAGAGAGAGAGAGAGAGAGAGAGAGAGAGAGAGAGAGAGAGAGAGAGAGAGAGAGAGAGAGAGAGAGAGAGAGAGAGAGAGAGAGAGAGAGAGAGAGAGAGAGAGAGAGAGAGAGAGAGAGAGAGAGAGAGAGAGAGAGAGAGAGAGAGAGAGAGAGACAGAGAGAGAGAGAGAGAGAGAGAGAGACAGAGAGAGAGAGAGAGAGAGAGAGAGAGAGAGAGAGAGAGAGAGAGAGAGAGAGAGAGAGAGAGAGAGAGAGAGAGAGAGACAGAGAGAGAGAGAGAGAGAGAGAGAGAGAGAGAGACAGAGAGAGAGCAGAGAGAGAGAGAGAGAGAGAGAGAGAGAGAGAGAGAGAGAGAGAGAGAGAGAGAGAGAGACAGAGAGAGAGAGACAGAGAGAGAGAGAGAGAGAGAGAGAGAGAGAGAGAGAGAGACAGAGAGAGAGAGAGAGACAGAGAGAGAGACAGAGAGAGAGAGAGAGAGAGAGAGAGAGAGAGAGAGAGAGAGAGAGAGAGAGAGAGAGAGAGAGAGAGAGAGAGAGAGAGAGAGAGAGAGAGAGAGAGAGAGAGAGAGAGAGAGAGAGAGAGAGAGAGAGAGAGAGAGAGAGAGAGAGAGAGAGAGAGAGAGAGAGAGAGAGAGAGAGAGAGAGAGAGAGAGAGAGAGAGAGAGAGAGAGAGAGAGAGAGAGAGAGAGAGAGAGAGAGAGCGAGAGAGAGAGAGAGAGAGAGAGAGAGAGAGAGAGAGAGAGAGAGAGAGAGAGAGAGAGAGAGAGAGAGAGAGAGAGAGAGAGAGCGCGAGAGAGAGAGAGAGAGAGAGAGAGAGAGAGAGAGAGAGCGAGCGAGAGAGAGAGAGAGAGAGAGAGAGAGAGAGAGAGAGAGAGAGAGAGAGAGAGAGAGAGAGAGAGAGAGAGAGAGAGAGCGCTGTTGAAAAGACCTGCATATGTTTTTTTTTTGGATGCTGGTGTTCTTCCAGATCAGTTGACCATCACCAGAGCACCACTAACCAACATAAACCTGCCCAAACTAGTAGAAAATTCCACCCTAGGCTAAGATGTTCTTTTAAGCAGTGAAGCTGGAGGAAAATTTTATTAATGTTTAATTAAATAAAACAAGATGGATTAGGAGCACTCAGTACTTTTGGTGCACTATGGTCACAGTAAGTATTTGAACACTTTTGCAACACCTAAAAATGTCTAAATGTATTTGCATTATATGCATACACATCTGCAAACAAAACCGGTCTCAAACACAAACACTAAGAACAGTACATCTATTGTTTCAAACCCAACAATCTGACAAATGTGTGCATCTTTATTTCAAATAAATTAAATAATATATTAATAGTTGTTGGGGTCTCTGTAGCTGAAGAGGCCGTACAATCGTATGAATATCTATATGTTCTGCTTCTGATTTGTCCTAATCCTGTCCTGTAATGGAGAAAGATGCTAGCTACTCCAGACTGTAAGACGATAGCTGTGCGCAGACAGATAAAGCAGGATAAATAGAGTGCGAGCAAGACAGACAGAAAAAGAGTGAGCGAGAGAGGAAAAAAATGCAGAGAGGAAAAAGAGAGGTAGCTGGCAGTCTATCACACTACATCCAATAAATTATGATAAATGAAGAGCAGACTAGACCCATGAACAGCAAGTTCTGGAAGTTCTCTCATAACCGTATGAAGCCCCTGCCTACACCCCCAAACCAAACACTGGGAGCTTTATTATTTCCACTCAAAAAGAAGAAAAAACATTCTCTGGAAAACCCCTTCAGGCGCTCAATACTCGGTTTCTGTCCCAGTAAGGTGCTGCAACTTTTAGAGGAAAATGAAAGCTTACTTTAGACTTTTACACTGCAAATCTTCATTTATTCATCCATTGGCACTTTTTTTTGTTTTGTTTTTTTTTTGCTTGCAAGCTCTAGTTCCTTGAATAAAATAAGCTTTGAGTTTAAAATTTAAGTGCAAGCCAAAATTCTAAAATCAGCACAATGTGATACCTTGAATACAGAACTCAGGATTGTGGTCCTCCAGGGTAAGCGGGTTGTGTAATACATTAGCATTTTAAAGAAACAACCCAAGTGAATGTGTCTAAAATGCAGGAGAATGTATGCTCAGCATGGTATTATGCAACTCAAGTGGGCATATTTTACAAAGGAAAAAAAAATTCAGTGGTACCCTGTGGGTGAGGTCCTTTATACTAAATGGGACCTAGCCATGAATCTTCAGCAAAAGCAGCTGTAATTATACACACAATTTCATGAGATTAGGTATTGGGAAATAATACAGAGACAACAAATAACAAATTTCTATATTGTCGTCTTCACTGGCTGCATACATGATTGAACATACAGCACGACAAGAGTAGTCTGTTTCATGAACAAATGACTAAGCGATTCTTTTAACAAAATCACAAATGAAACATTATCAATTTGAAACAGCCTGAATGCATTACAGTAGTGCTTGAAAGTTTGTGATGATCCACGGCTGTGTGTGTGTGTTTTGTAATGGTTGTTCTTGAGTCTCTTGTTTGTCCTGATCAGTTAAACTGCCCAATGTTTTTCAGAAAAATCCTTTAGCTCCTGCAAATTCTTCAGTTTTCCAGCATCTTCTCCATATTTGAACCCTGTCCAGCAGTGACTGTGTGATTTTGAGATCCATCTTTTCACACAGAGGACGATTGAGGGACTCAAACACAACTATTAAAAAAGGTCCAAACATTCACTGATGCTCCAGAAGGAAACACGATGCATTAAGAGCCGGGGGTGATAACTTTTGAACAGGATGTTGTTTCTTATTTTGTTTTGAGATTATAATATATATATATATATACATACACACACACACACACACACACACACACACACACACACACACACACACACACACACACACACACACACACACACACACACACACACTCACCTAAAGGATTATTAGGAACAGCATACTAATACTGTGTTTGACCCCCTTTTGCCTTCAGAACTGCCTTAATTCTACGTGGCATTGATTCAACAAGGTGCTGAAAGCATTCTTTAGAAATGTTGGCCCATATTGATAGGATAGCATCTTGCAGTTGATGGAGATTTGTGGGATGCACATCCAGGGCACGGCTCCCTGTTCCACCACATCCCAAAGATGCTCTATTGGGTTGAGATCTGGTGACTGTGGGGGCCATTTTAGTACAGTGAACTCATTGTCATGTTCAAGAAACCAATTTGAAATGATTCGAGCTTTGTGACATGGTGCATTATCCTGCTGGAAGTAGCCATCAGAGAATGGGTACATGGTGGTCATAAAGGGATGGACATGGTCAGAAACAATGCTCAGGTAGGCAGTGGCATTTAAACGATGCCCAATTGGCACTAAGGGGCCTAAAGTGTGCCAAGAAAACATCCCCCACACCATTACACCACCACCACCACCAGCCTGCACAGTGGTAACAAGGCATGATGGATCCATGTTCTCATTCTGTTTACGCCAAATTCTGACTCTACCATCTGAATGTCTCAACAGAAATCGAGACTCATCAGACCAGGCAACATTTGTCCAGTCTTCAAGTGTCCAATTTTGGTGAGCTCGTGCAAATTGTAGCCTCTTTTTCCTATTTGTAGTGGAGATGAGTGGTACCTGGTGGGGTCTTCTGCTTTTGTAGCCCATCCGGTTCAAGGTTGTGCGTGTTGTGTGCTTCACAAATGCTTTGCTGCATACCTCGGTTGTAACGAGTGGTTATTTCAGTCAAAGTTGCTCTTCTATCAGCTTGAATCAGTCGGTCCATTCTCCTCTGACCTCTAGCATCAACAAGGCATTTTCGCCCACAGGACTGCCGCATACTGGATGTTCTTCCCTTTTCACACCATTCTTTGTAAACCCTAGAAATGGTTGTGCGTGAAAATCCCAGTAACTGAGCAGGTTGTGAAATACTCAGACCGGCCCGTCTGGCACCAACAACCATGCCACGCTCAAAATTGCTTAAATCACCTTTCTTTCCCATTCTGACATTCAGTTTGGAGTTCAGGAGATTGTCTTGACCAGGACCACACCCCTAAATGCATTGAAGCAACTGCCATGTGATTGGTTGATTAGATAATTGCATTAATAAGAAATTGAACAGGTGAACAGGTGTTCCTATATAATATATATTATATATATATATATATATATATATATATATATATATATATATATATATATATATATATATATATATATATATATATATATATATATATATATATATACATACACACACATATATATTTTTTTTCCTTCATTTAATACTGCCCTTCGAAGCAACAAATGATACGTACATGTTTCCTGGAAGACAAATTAAGTACAATTTACCTTGATCTTCAAATTCAAAAGTTTTCACCCCCAGGCTCTTAATGCATTGGTTTCCTTCTGGAGCATCATTGAATCTTTCAAACTTTTTTAACAGTCTTATTTTGTTAAAATTATTCACATTTTCACAGATTCTGCAAGGGTTCAAGAACCACTATATATAACCAATAAACTCAGTTGTTTTGTACACTGGTGTACATTGACATTCAGCAAAGGCATAGACTGATCTAAAGAAAATTAAAAGAATGAAAACAGTGTCAAGATATTAAACAGCAATAAACAGTTCAGAATGAAAGCTTTTAGCTGCTCAATTAAGCACAACAATAACACTGTACAGAGCCATCACGACAGGCTCTTTTCAGTCAGACAATCCAAACATCCGCTCTGTATATAAACACACTCTCCATCCCCCGACCCGTTCTAACTCCATTCATCCATCCTTTGACTCGATTAACACTCCTGTCAAGCAGCATCAGACTTTCTCAATCAGCCGCACCGGAGGTTCACCGACACGCTGCTTCAGGGCCAGATCTATCTCGGGGTCAGAGGTCAAAGGTGATAGATCGGACTTTCTCTGGAATGAGAGAGTCGGGCTGACACCCCGGCACGCTTCTCAAAGAGAAAGAGGAGGTGGTCTGGAGCAACTACAGAAGTTTCCTACAGAACTACGTTTTTGGAACATACTTTAACTTAAAACTGTCACCGTCCCGTTATATTTATATTTTTTTAAATATAAAGAAAAAAATAGATAGATTCTCCATTTGTGATGTGGCGGTGAGCTATAACGCACATTATACGTATACACATGATCTTTCTGCATGTCTTTTATATGTTTGTTAGTAATGAAAAAATCAAATCAAATCAAATGAAAATCAAATATTGCCAAACTGCCCATACTACTTCTGAATTAAGATGTCTACTTCATAAATTGTATGACAATTATAGACATATATGGTTCAGATCACTCAAACCATATATGGAAATGGTGGCGCACTTATATAGTCAGTAATGGAGCTTGGATGTCATTTAGTAAAAAGTTTTGTACTACGCCCATTCAAAATCCTACCGAAAGCTAATTTTTTCACATATCAACCTAAAATTAAAACTAAAACTTTTGTTTTTGATTTGATTTTTGTTCAGATTTACAAACCATGTTTTGTCAAATATATATTTTATATAAAATATAAATAAATATATTTTTACGTTGTACATTTTCATAAACAAACTTGTATAACTTTTTTCCTAATTCCCTTCAACAATAATCTGCCAAATGTCTTCTTTAAAACAAAACTATTTAAGTTTGGATAGTGCATTTTCATGTCTATGCGAAAAACAGCTAAAGGGGTTAAACTTTTCTGTGCATATGTACTGTATCTTTAACTACACATTATGATATAAATATACGCTCAATCAGCGAGTAACCTTAAGTCAGTAACCGCTCTGACAGATTCAAACTGATAACTTTGTGTGTTGGCAGCAAATGCAACACAATAAAAATGTGTTTAATTTTCCCTCATCACATTTAGTTCAGACCTCAAACTCACAGATCAGATGAAATAGTTTCTTTTGTAACACTTTTGTAGTGCTCATCTCATAAATATAATTATTCTGAAATGACCTGAATCCTGTCGGTCAGGACAAGCTTGTGAGGTCAGTTTAGTACTCTGTCACTGGATGTTGCCAGACAAACACAGTACAGACTCACAGCCAGATTTACCTTATCAGGCAAGTACCCCCACGACTGAAGAGTTCAAGCAGTATGTGAGTAAACATGCTCCTCAGGCACCTCATTAAAATAAGCTTCCTCTGGATTGATCATTCATTGCCCTGACTCTGTAGTGTCTGACAGACTGTTTTTGTTTCAGCTCTGAACTCACACACACCTAATTTAATCAACCAATCAAGTTTTTATACTTGGGTTATCCTTGTCCGCTTTAGTCTGGATGACATGGCGTCCCAGTTTTCCAAAAAAACCTTCAAATTTTGATTGGTCTGACCACAGAACAGTTTTCCACTTTGCCACAGTCCATTTTAAATGAGCCTTGGCTCAGAGAAAACGCCTGCGCTTCTGGATCATGTTTAGATATGGCTTCTTTTTTGGACCTATAGAGTTTTAGCCGGCAGCGCGAATGGCACGGTGGATTGTGTTCACGACAATGTTTTCTGGAAGTATTCCTGAGCCCATGTTGTGATTTCCATTACAGTAGCATTCCTGTATGTGATGCAGTGCCGTCTAAGGGCCGAAGATCACGGGCATCCAGTATGGTTTTCCGGCCTTGACCCTTACGCACAGAGATTGTTCCAGATTCTCTGAATCTTTGGATGATATTATGCACTGTAGATGATGATGACTTCAAACTCTTTGCAGTTTTTCTCTGAGAAACTCCTTTCTGATATTGCTCCAGTATGTTTGGCCGCAGCATTGGGGGAATTGGTGATCCTCTGCCCATCTTGACTTCTGAGAGACACTGCCACTCTGAGAGGCTCTTTTTATACCCAATCATGTTGCCAATTGACCTAATAGGTTGCAAATTGGTCCTCCAGCTGTTCCTTATATGTACGTTTATCTTTTCCGGCCTCTTATTGCTAACTGTCCCAACTTTTTTGGAATGTGTAGCTCTCATGAAATCCAAAATGAGCCAATATTTGGCATGACATTTCAAAATGTCTCACTTTCAACATTTGATATGTTATCTATATTCTATTGTGAATAAAATATAAGTTTATGAGATTTGTAAATTATTGCTTTTCTTATTTATTCACAATTTGTACAGTGTCCAAAAAAAAAAAAGTCAACTTGTTTTGGAATCAGGTTTGTAGAACTAGTCTGAACCGCAAACCATATGTTTTCTGGGTCAACAGTTGACCGGAAAATTGCAAATGAATTTTAAATCTTTCAAAAAAAAAAAAAAAAAAAAAAAAAAAAATGGGGAAAATGTTTTAAACTGATTAGTTTTAAAGACTTTTAAATAAATCAATTTAAAATCATTTAAATTGTTATGAGACACATGAGAAACAATGTTTAGTGCCAATGACATCAAGCTTGGCACATCACAAAGTTTGAAAATGCTCATGCACAAATGACATTTAAATTAAAAAAAAATGTCATTAATTACCAAAGACTACAGGAAGACGGTGCACTCCGATTACTTCTCAATGGGAGAAAGTGCAATGGCCAATATGGTGAATAAGCCCTGCCTTCTAAATGAAAGAGTCAATGGTTGATTAGTAAAGTCATTGTATCACTGCAGCTGCTGTTAGAAGCTCCGGTTGCTATAGAAACAGGCACGCGTTTAGGACAGCGCATGCGAATTAGCTTTGTCCAGGCTGAAAAATGCATTTTTTTGTCATGATTTGAGCTTTTAGAAACCAAATTTATGAGACAGTTGTTGTAAGATTTCATTGGTGATTCCAGATATGAAATGTAACAGCAATTTGTCGAACAGTTTTAGAGAATTTGATGTTTCCCCATTCAAAGACATAGGAGCTGCACTTGGATGCCCACCGAGTGAAATGACTTTGATAATTACTCACACTTCATTCTAAACCTGTTTCCAGAAAAGAAATTAAAAGTGAAAAATGTATTTTGTGGAAAAGATATTGTCAATATGTTGGGAACTAAGCAGCCCTTGACTTCCATTGTATGCAGAAAAAAGACTTCTTTTATGTTCTTCAGAAGAAAGCATGTCATATAGGTTTGGAACAACATTAGGGTGAGTAAATGGTGGACGAATTATCTCTTTAAGAGGGTGAGATTAACCTTAGGACAATTTCATAGTTCTAAATAAACTCAGTGATTAATAAAAAGCATAATATTTCTCTCAGTTTTCGAAAGAGGGCATGTAGTTTATAATGCAGACATTTCTACATTAGTTTCCTAATGTGGCTTTCACAGAATCTAAACATCGACCTTGTAACCAACCGTCAGACCGCTGGCCTTGAGCTCTGCTGAGAAACAGGCCTGAAATAGTTGGTCTGTCAGGCCAAGAACAACAGGTCATGTAGGACTAGCGGCACCACAAGAACGATTTAAAAACACTGGGGGAAATGAAGGCTCGCGTCTGGTTGCCAGTCGGCATGGAGGTAGGTCAAACAAGACCAAGGGCCTCCCAAGCTCTGCAATCAAAACCAGTACGAAATGTGTGGGAAGCTTTAAGGACTGCGATGAGGTCATTCTTATTGGCATCATTTCTTTAACTTCATAATTTATAGACTTGACAATATAACTTTTGCGTTTTTGATTTAGAAAATGGTCATCCTAACATGTGTCCTAGCCATGCACAATGAGACAAACCCTCTCTCGCCTAAGGTAATCTTTGTTTTGTCCTAACCAACCACACTACGACAAGTGACACACAATGTTTTATTGGTTGCTTGGTTTTCGAGGCCCGCCCACAGTGAATCTGATTGGTCCAAAATCTTAACTTAATTGTGCTAGTCATATTAGATCACAATCTCAATTCAAACACCCACGCAAACTTATTCCTAAATGACAATGATTCGGCTATGTCTATTATCAAGCCTTTGACAAGTATGATCACAGTGGTGTTGGTGCTGCCGCTGACCCAAAGAGAGCAGTTGTCATGTATAGGTATGAAAGAGATTCACAAAGAGTCTTTTCAACCACACAGTAGAGTTATTTCTGTGTTTCAATAATTCAAATGATCACAGAAGTGCTGGGATGAAAGTTCATAGTTTGGATATAAACACTGATGTCTGCAGTAGCTATCAAAATAGACTAAACTGCTTTTAAAAGTAACTTGACACTGCAAATAAAGACTATCAATTACATCATTACACCAGTAGGTGGTGACAAGTGAAATAATTTATTTATCATTGAATCATTCACTCAAGAGATTTGTTCAAAAACACTGATTCATCCAGTGAATCATCATTCATTTAAACCTAATAAAGAAAAAAGAAAAAAAAGAATCAAATTGATTAAATATTTTTAAATAGACTGCAACAATTAGGGCCCTATCATATACTCCGTGCAAGTGATTTGTTATTTTCAGCACGACGCAGTTATCAATTTCCTGTCCAGCGCCACGTTGTTTAAATGGCAAATGCACTCGCGCCCATCTGTTTGCCCATGAGTGTGCTGGTCTGAAAATGAGGTGTGTTCAGCCGCGTTTCTATTCTGACAATATATATATTTTATTTAAGTTAGTAATGTGCTTATAGGCCGGTCCACAACGCGTATATACATTTTTAAATATGAAAAATGAAAGGATTAAAATGTAAAAGATTATTATTATTATTAAAGATTATTGCCTACATGTCAAAATGGATAGTCATTGCATGTATCAGAATTAGCCTACCTATTTGCAGTAATGATGAGCAAGCAGGCGTCATTGGACAAGCAGATCCGTTTCCTCACTAGAGAAGTGTTCAGTTTTTCCGCTCGCAAATTCTGCCATGTAAATAGTGAATCCACCATGGTGCGAATACAACTGGCTTTTAAAGGGAATGGGAGATGAGACTCTGGTTGGTTTATTGCACATTACACCCGAAACACACCCATGACTCATTAAGAGACTAGATACAACCCTTTTAGACCATGTGCCTGAAGCACCGACTTTTTTCTCCCATCATTAAACTAGCAATAATGGATTTGACATAAAAATAGGGTCCATTACGTTTTGACAGAACCTCTAGTAAATTACATTTTACTAGAAGTTATTTTGTTTAGTTTAGATTGTTTTGTTTAGTTGTCTATTCAGAATCGTGGCAGAAGCGTGATCTCCATTTAAAAAAAAAAAAAAAAAAAAAAAAAAAAAAAAAAAAAATGTGTGATTCTCTACTTAGTACTAAATTTCATGTCCAATGGGAAACAGCATCACACACTTCCATGAGGATCATAGAGTTTTGACACCCTCTTCATCAGCGGCTTCAGAGACGAGTTCAAACGCAACACAGTGCTGTGAGGATCTGCTGACCGTGAACGTAATCTCTCCTTGACCCTTACCTCAACCCTCGCTCCATTTAACATCCAGACGCTCAGCTATAACTTAAATATTTACACACAAGAGAAGTACAGGCACACTTACACTTGCCCCAGTGTGTTTACAGGGCTGACGGGGTCAAATGTGAAGACAGACGAACCTGATGAAAAGGAAAGTGTGCTAACAGCCACGATCAATAGCAAAAAATGCTATTGTTCCTTATAGGGAAAAGATCACCCAGAAATGAAAAAATCATAATGATGATTATTCCTTTAAAAAGAAAACTTAAAAAAAAAAAAATTATGAATTTTTACATTTGACATATAATATAGTTCATAATGACCAGAAGCTGCAGAGCTCCAATAAGAATGAAAAATTTGTTCAAAGTAGTTTGACAGTTTGGGGTTCAAAAGCTTCTTTGAAAAAGCTTTTTAAATAAAATCATATTATATATTATATATTATATATTATAAATATATATATATATATATATATATATATATATATATATATATATATATATATATATATATATATATATATATATATATATATATATATACACACACACACACACACACACATATATATATATATATATATATATATACACACATATATATATACACATACATATATATATATACATATATATACACACACACACACACACACACACACACACACACACACACACACACACACACACACACACACACACACACACACACATATATATATATATATATATATATATATAAAAGTAGAAATAACAACATACAGGTTTGGAATGACATGAGGGTAAGTAAATAATAATTTTTTTTTAATAAATAGAAATTTTTCATTTTTGGGTGAACTCTCCCTTCAACAGTAAAGTTCAGAGGATGTCTGACATTAAACACACATGAGGGTATGGTTGGATAAAGATCATGACGAGAAGGAAAAATAAATTCATTGTCGTCTGTCCGGGGTGGACGTGTCTGTGGCATCCTAGATTCAAGATTCAAGATTCAAGAGTTTTATTTGTCACATACACAGTTATATACAGAATATACAACCGGCAGTGAAATGTAAAGTGTGTCGCTCCTAAAAGCAATGCTTCCTTTATCCACTGCCTGTATCACCCAGCATTACATATGAATTCATAATGTTGACGGAATAATAGAAACGTCTCTATAAACCATGTTCTTTAAACAGTGAAAACCTATCTTTGCGATCTTTGCGCAGAGACTCACATCAGCACTCCTACACCTCTGCTGTGGGCTCGAGTGGCACATCCTGATTTCACTGGGATATATAAACAACGGAGACTCTATGTGCCTCTCAAATTACATAAGAACTGCATTGAAGCACATCAGCAATGCGTTTTCTGTGCTACAAGAGCGACACACTTTTAAATTTAATAACATTGTTTGTCAAAAACAGGCTTAGATGGAATTTTTTGCACAACATTTCCTGGTAATGTAAAAGGAATTCTGCGGAACGAGTTGTGCTCATATTGATGGGTGAATAATCAAATTAGGCAAAATATTTATCAAACAAACTCGTTGAACTTTAGAACTTTATAAGTGACAGCTGAGGAGTTCTGTGGGCAAAGATTCCATAGGTGTGAAGAAAAGGAACTCAACATACTATAATATTCAATGATATAGATCTGCCTGCATTGACACCATTGTATGAGAACTGAACTGAGCTGAGCTGGACGATGACATCACTGTTTTCCCCAGAGCAGCTGTATAGCTCAATGAACTAAATTAATAACTTTAACAGAAATTAACCATCACTGAACTTACTTAAGTTGGACTATGACAGCGTTTTCTTCTAGATTTGCTGTACAGCTGAAACAAACTTTGTTGCATTATTTTCCTGTTATCACTGTAAAGCTGCTTTGAAACAATTTGTATTGTAAAAAGCGCTATATAAATAAAGGTGACTTGACTTATAACTATATTTACATTATATATGACACCTCGCTGGCAGAGGAGTTGAACCTCTTCTTTGCCCATGAGTCACATGATTCAGCCATACAGCACCCAACAGCCCACAGCAACTTCAATTTCACTCTCTCTGTGGAAGAGCATGAGGTGAGGTGCACTTTGAAGGCCATTAACTCCAGAAAGGCTGCGGGCCCTGGAGGCATCTCCAGACGTGTGCTGAAAGACTGTGCGGACCAGTTGGCTGGGATCTTTACCAGAATCTTTAACATGTCCCTATCACTGTCTTCTGTACCACCCTGCCTGAAATCCTCCACTATAGTCCCTCTGCCCAAAAGACCATTCATTACCAGCCTTAACGATTACCGGCCAGTAGCACTCACCCCTGTGGTGATGAAGTGCTTCGAAAAACTGGTACAGAGACATATCCTATCATTTCTACCCTCCACCTTTGATCCACATCAGTTTGCCTACAGGGCAAATAGGTGCACGAAGGATGCAGTAGCTGCAGTTCTTCACACTGTGTTGACCCACCTGGAGCAGCAAGGGAACTACACTTGGCTCCTCTTTGTGGACTACAGCTCTGCGTTCAACACCATCCTCCCCCATAGACTGGTGTGTAAATTGTTGGACCTGGGTCTGCCTAACTCCACGTGTCTGTGGATCAAAGACTTCCTGACAGGATGCACACAGAGGGTCAGAGCAGGCTCCCACATCTCCACAGCTCTTAGTCTCAGCACCGGCTCCCCCCAGGGCTGTGTGTTGAGCCCCCTGCTCTATACCCTCTATACATATGACTGCACACCTTTCCACTCCAGCAACACCTTTGTCAAATTTGCAGACGACACCACAGTAGTGGAGCTCAACTCAGGGGCTGATGAGACGGCCTACTGGGACGATGTAAGCAGCTGTCAGTGTGGTGCAGAGACAACAACCTGCGCCTGAATACGTCAAAGACAAAGGATTTAGTCATTGATTTCAGAAGGAAAAAAACAGACATTCAATCCATATTCATTGGCGGGGACAGTGTGGAGAGGGTCACAGATTTCCGCTTTCTGGGAGTTCGTATTGAGAAGGACCTGACCTGAGGCATGAACACAACAGAATTGGTGAAGAAGGCACAGCAGAGACTCTACTTTCTGAGGGTCCTTAGGAAGAACAACATCGCCCAGAGTCTGCTGGTATCCTCCTACCGCTCCACCATAGAGAGCATTCTCACTTACTGCCTTTGCGTGTGGTTTTCTAACTGCACTGTAGTGTATAAAAAACAGCTTCAGAGGGTCATCAGGACTGCAGAGGAAATCATTGGGTGCCCTCTCCCAACCTTGGAGGGCCTACACAGTTCCCGCTGCCTCAAGAGAGCTTACAGCATCATAAAGGACACATCTCATCTAGGTCACTGTCTTTTCAATCTGCTACCATCAGGCAGACGGTACAGATCCATTAGAACCAGGACAAACCGACTCAAAAACAGTTTTTATCCAATAGCAGCACAAGCTCTAAATGCCACCTATGTTACCTATCTGTATGCAATCAAATGTCTGCACATATCTGCACTTTACTGCACATATCTGTCATATTTGCACTGGTTACTTTTGTTTAATTGTACATTTTCCTATGTGGATGCACTTTCAAAATGAGACAATTGCGTTGAGCTGTAAAATGACAAAGTTTTCTATTCTATTCTATTCTATTCTATTCTATTCTATTCTATACGTTCTTAACCTATTTATTTTTCATGTTTTAAATTATTACAGCACCTCTCTCACCTATCTGGCTTGAACGTGCCGAACAGTTCCTGTTTCGATTAAGCCACTCCTTCCGAAATACAAAATGTGCTGTGATTGGTTAGCTAGCACCGCGTGTTTAGGAAATGTCCCGCCCCTTACCATAACCGTGAGTTTCATCTGCTCAGGTGTAAATATTGAGGATGACATCAAAACCAATTCCAGCCTGATTCAGACTCTGACAATGTTCAAGGATTTGTTCACTTCAAAATGAAAATTTCCTTATAATTTACTCGCCCCCATCTTATCCAAGGTGTTTCTTTCTTTTGTTTGTTTTTTGTTTGTGTGTCTTTTCTTTTTGTTGTTTGAGGAAAACATTCCAGGATTTTTCTCCACATAATAGACCAACGGGGTGAAGGTCCATATCAATGCAGTTTCAAAGCGCTTCAAGGGCTTCAGAGGCGCTGCACAATCCCAGAGGAGGAATAGGGTCTTATCTAGCGAACCATCGGTCATTTAAAAAAAAAAAAAAAAAAATTTAAATGTATGTACTTTTTAACCTAAATTGCTCATCTTGCGCTCTCTATGATGCACGATGGATTAGGTAATCACGTCGAGCTGAAGTACCGCTAAGCGAACGTGCGAAGACTAATACAAACACCCTTTACCAAAAAAAAAAACAAAAAAAAAAAACTTAATCTCCAAAATCATCTGACATCGTTGTTTAACCTTTTTTTTGCTAAAGGACACTTGTATTAGTCTTTGCACGTGCACTTTGTAAACACGGGGGCGGTACTTCTGCATGATTTCCGGCATCATTATTAGGGTTGGGTACCGAACTCAGTACTTTTAAGGGCACCGAATTATGTCGGTACTACCGAGTGCCGATTCACATTAATTCAATAATTAATTCGGTACCTGAGAATGCATCTGGTGATATAGACTAGTGTCTGTGAATATTAAACGGCAAAAAGACTATTTAAATATGAATCCTGTGTGAATGAATGACGCTGACCCGCAGTTTATTTACCTCTCATGTTTATTTACCTGTTTCCATCTCATATGAGGACATAAACGCATGCCCGTTATCTCCAGAGTCACACTTCATGAGCATCTTACCATTTCATTTGAGAAAAACTACCGTCATATCATAAACACACAGAAACTCAAAAGGTATTCACGGCAACCCGTCAAAATAAAAGTTCGGTTTAACTTGACACTTGATATTACTGTTGTACAGCAGAATTTAGATACGTCTCAGTGTAATGATAATACTAACACTAATGTAATAATTACATAAGTAATCAATACTTTATTTTTCTTCCATGTTTTAATTTTAATTTAAACAGTATAAAGCTCAGTTGTGCAGCTTTGTTTGACAAAAAAGTTTAATTCAATTAAAAGATAAATTAATGTTTTATGTCTTCATTTGATTACCATAAAATACACAACACAGAATTTGTGGGAAATCTTTTCATAGAAGTTGAATAAAAAAGGGGAAAAAAATAATATGGTTGTTTTTATGAATTCAATTCATTAAGTAGCTAGTAGCCTACTATGTACTGATAAATATTACAGTGAACAAACATCACAGACAATGGCAGACCAAGGCAGCTCTGGCATACTGTCAGTAACACTTCTATAAATGACTTACAGTTTCTGCACAGTTATTGATGTATCCCTAAAGTACCGAAAAAAGGTACCGTTGGGTACCGGTACCAATTTAGGTTAAAAAGTATATACATTTTTATTTCTTTATTCCTTGTCTGGGATCGCGCAGAGCCTCTGAAGCCCTTTGAAGCGCTTTGAAACTGAATTGATTTGGACCTTCAACCCGTTGGTTACCACAGAAGTCCATTACATGGAGAAAAATCCTGCAGTGTTTTCCTTTAAAAACTTGATTTCTTTTAGACTGAAGAAAAAAAGACATGAACATCTTGGATGAGATGGGGGTGAGTAAATTATCAGGAAATTTTAATTTTGAAGTGAACTAATCTTTTAACAAACAAGAGGATTGTCCAGAACGGTTTTCATGCACAGATTTTGCAAGCACGGATTTAACAGGATGTTTCAGAGTTGTATTGTTTTGTTGTTGTTGTAATTTTCTTGTTCATTTTAGATACGTTATACACCATTTAATCATGATATTTGTTGGAAAACTATGGTAATACAAACAGTAATCGATCACAAAACCATGTCAAAACACCTCCAGGGCCCAGAAAACAGCTCAGGGTTAAAACTAATTTCTGGTCTTATGTAAAGGATTCATCTGTGCAGTATGTTCAAAATAAAAATAAAAAACCCATCTTGCTCTTCGTCTGACGTGATCCCTCTTACTTATCAATCTCTCCAACCACTTGACTCCATTCTGCTATGTAACGCCCACTTTTCACAATCTAAAAATGTCATTAAGCACAAGAAACAGTAAAAATTAAATGTTTCTCGTGATCTTGAAAACCTTTTGATAGTTTTGTAAACAAGTACAAATCATTCCTATGTTCGAATCTCTGTATTAAACAATATTTTAAATGGACGTTTGGAGCAGACAGCGAAGGAAACACCATCAACAAATGTCCAGCATACATGTTCCTCATTCAAAATAGTCTAAAAGGCATCCCAGGATGCAGTTCATGAAGGTGGTTAATGAATGCCGATGATTGTGCAGTTATAAGAAGTTCAAATAGAAGACTTTATTATTTTGGTCACTACATACTTTCATTGGTGTTCGTTTTCATTGCTTTACTATTATTCTAAAATGTGAACAACAGTACTAATAAACACAGAGAAGGTGTGTCTAAATGTTTTACTGCTAGTGCTGGGCAAAGAGAAACAAAAAAGCAGTGAAAAAGAAGAAGAGGTAAAGTGCTCTTCTATTCATCAGTGCCTCACCCTCCCTCTTTGGCCCAAGTGTGGCGTCTGCTTGTCGGTACTGGCATTATTATTATTATTATCATCGTCATCAACCCCAGAGTTCTGGGCCGAGACCACACCACTGACCCCGCTTGACTGCCGCTACAGAATCCTGGATGCTCTCCATGCCTGGATCCAGTCCTGTTATTTCAACACGTTTCGCAGGACAAATGCACCCCTCCTTTTGTTCACAGAACTGAAATCTATAAACACACTTGACGGTTTACAAATTGAGCTCCAAAGCAAATGGCACCCAAGGAGCAAGTTTGCCAAGCGGCTACCGTTATTAAGCGGACACAAATGACGTATATTGTGCAATTACAGTCATGGGAACTGCTGTTACATATTGATTTTATAGTTGGCCCTGATCTGTCAAACTGATTAGTAAGTCTGATGGTAAAGTGTCATGATGTGGTTAAATGGAGTGGTTCCCGAACCCACTTGTGTTGATGGATCTCCATCGGGGCTCACTCAATCTGACCCACAGTCCAATAACCTGATGCAATTTTGACACTAAACAGACTGCATTTGATAAGCGCAGTCAGCTGTGTTAGGGGAAGGTTGTCAGGAGGTTTTGTCAGATTGGCTCTGGAAAAGGGAAGAACGGCCAATGTCTTTTGAGTGTTTACATGTTCAAATACAGGACAAGAACAGGTGACATATGAACCTCACAACATGTCAAAAAGCAACAACAAAAAAAAAGCATTTTGCTTATAGAAATAAATTTCTAGACTTAAAATATATTATTAAAAATAATGATATGTTATATTATTAAAATATAATAATATAATAAAAATAATGTTGTTTTTTTCATTCACTCATTATAATTAAAATTTGTCATTGAAATGTGAAATTTTGTTCCACACACAAAAAAAAAAAAGGTGACAGATAATAAAGCCTATTTTAGGATTAAAATAGGATATAAATATTATTAAAATTATATATGATATGTTATATTATTAAAATAATAATAATAATAATATAATACATTTTATTATTATTTTTATTCATTCATTCAGTCATTCATTCATTCATTATAATTATAAATGTTATTCCAAAAATCAAAAGCAAAACAAAACATTTTTTGGGGTTATAGAAAAGCCTATTTTAGGATTAAAATAGGATATTACAATTATGTAGTAAAAACATAACAATAATAAAAAAATACATTATAATATAATATATTAAAATAATATTTTAATGTATTATTATTATTTATATATAAAAATAAAACAGGGTGAAATCTAATTTCAAAATCAAAGGAAATATGAAATGCTATTTTGCTTATTTTAGTCTTAAAACAGGACATAATAATAATAATAATAATAATAATAATTATAATAATAATAATTATTATTATTATTACAAAATTTTATTAAGGACAGTTCTCATTATTGTAATTAAAAATAAAAATATAAATGTAAATATATGTAATAAAATATAAATAAACAATATGTTTTTGGTATTTGTTGAATTTCCTCTATGCTGCATTTTAATAAAATTACTGTAATTCAAAATGTTGTTTTAAAAATGAATTAAAGTCAAAGTAAAGTGTCCAGATGCAGTAAGGACAATTAGGTGAGAAAATTTGCTTAACTGACATCAAAACTACAAAACTGTTAAAAATAAATCTTTAAAAACAACCTGGACGTATTCTCGTGAGATGCACCAGGACAGGCGATTTGATTTTAAAATCCCACTGAAGGCTAACCTGCTTGGGCGTTTTCGTTGAGACGAGAGTAGGCGGAGATCTCAAGGCGGGGAATGCATCTCTCGATGGACACCCAAGTGTATGTTTCAGGGCACAGGAGGTCTGAAGGCCGGTACTGACCCTATGAATGCAAAAACAAGAAGAGGAAGAGCTCGGTCAGTGCATTGGTATGTCGAATGCTGTAGATTAGCGGGAAACGAGGAGAGAAAAAGAGGGGGAAACCAGATGGCCTTCTCAGGCCTTGAGTTGCGTGTCTTTTAGGGGACTGCTGATAGTCACACAGAGCCAAACAAATATACACACACCACTGTGACCGCAGTGTAAACAAGCAAACGCCTCGGTGCAGATCTCTGCATTTCTTCAAACACAATTGAGCCATTTCTGGCGAAGGCAAAAGTGCACCGACACGCTGCACGTACGGACACGCTCCCACACACTAAAGCCCGCACAGATTATGTGGGTTTAGTTTAGTATTTGGTCAAACTAGAAGCAGCCTTGTGAGAGTCCCAACATTACCGACAGGATTCGTCTGTCATTAACCCGCAGTGGAAACTATGTGTCCTGTTTTTATAAGACGGACAGCATGGGAACGAGGGACCCTGTGGAACACGTAAATAAAAGGCATTTTGTGGGGCAAGGCAATGAGTGGCGGTGATATGTTCGATGGCTAGTGAGGGAAAGGTTTTCACACTCGTGTTCATCACTCTGTCATCGGCAGACTATTCAGAGAGCCCTAAAGAGTGAGGTGACTTACTCAGAGCCGTCCGATGACAAGCAAACAAGGGTCACTGGATTTGAAGACTTATCTGAGCAATGAAAGAGCATTTGTTTGGTTTCGAGCCTGCAGACAGACGTGTGCACGTGTACAAAATGAAAGAGAATAAAGAAAGCTCCAAAAAAGCATTATAGGAACATATGTAAAACACCACATAATTGGGAAAAATACAGTATAGTAGTAATTCTAGATGGATACACAATGAAAAACAGGATTTTATAAAAATTAAAAAAAACACATTAAGAGCTGTGCAGGTATGCAGAGGTTAGTCAATCACAAAGGTACAGTAGCAAAAACAGTCTAAGTGTTGTAAGGGTCAAAGAGCAGGTGGATAATGGTCATGCAAAGATAAATCACAAGCTTTCTGGTGCAAGAAACCTTGATTAACATTACAACAGACTTCAGGGGGAAAGGAATAAAATGCTATAAAAGTGTAAAATATGTGACCGGTGCTGTGAGTCCAAATGAGCAAATTTTCAAAAATTTGTTCTTTTTGTTATTTAGTTATTAAAAACTCTTCAAAATGATGTATGATTTGTTTGAATCGGACAAAAGAATGACTGAGCTACACCTGTTTGAAGTCGATAAAGTCGCAAAGTCAATTTTCAGAGGTTTTCTGAAGGCTCCAAAGCAAAATCACCTAGCAACCATACCTTAAAATCCCTGGTGATAACACCAAATTTGACACACACCAAGTCAACACCAAATATCTACAGGAAAAATAGAGGAAAGGTACTCCTCTCAGAAAACATACAAATGAAGATACTTTCAGATGTTTAATTGCTAATTGGAGCATTGGGATCGCTAGACGAGGGCTTAAATGAACACATTTTCGTGAAAACCTCAAAATCACATTTTTTCACTTGTTTTGCCTGTAGCTCGGTATTATCTCGTGTGCATTCCGACTCCTTTTGCCAGCACGGGTCACATATGATGACCCCTTTAATGTGAAAGATGTGCTACGGATATGCTTAAGTGAAATGTCACACTCCACAGCCATTAAATGTGCAGCTTGCAATCATGCTCTGAATCTGCTGGTACATGCAAGAGTCTGTAAAGAGACAACGTCCATTTTAAGGGGGAAACCAGGAAGTAAGCAGAACAAACAGATGATAAATCAAACAGTCAAAAAAATGTGTGTCTTAACTTATAAATGCAACAAAAATATATAAAAATGAATGAATGAATTGCAAGAGACATTGAGTCTCATTCACTAATAATTACGGATTATTTTGTGTTTGTACGCACAGAGAATTAGAGAATTCTGTACGAGTGGCCATATGCATGAGGTTAGGCATTTGCATAAACCACGCCCAAACCATCTCCATATAAGGGCATTCCGCACACGCCTTCCTTACAGCCTTTCACCACGCTAGTCAAACTTGCTGTTTGCAGATGCGCTCTTGACCATGGAAGCTTGTTCCAGCCAGCCACAGAATAAAACATTTTAAAAGATAATTGAAACTTTTTGTCTCACGATTACGATATCTCACAATTCTAACTTTTTTCTTTTTCTCAGAATTGAGAGATATAAACTCTAAAGGCTATTGGTCATCACTGGTGAATTGTTTTAAGATCTAAAATATGATGAATTCAGATCTAGGAATTATTAATCTATTTAACCTGTAATAAAATCTGCAAAAGGCAAACAACTGTAAATGGACTACTAATTCAAGCAATTAAAATTAATAACATGATGTGCCGATTAATTCATCTAATTAATCACACATCAAATTCGGCAGAGAAATTACCCCAAAAGATCATTTAAAGTAATTATATAGTGTGAAATGAGAAAACCATCAAACAGACATTACAAAAAGTAACTTTAGAAAGACATTTTATTTGATTCAACATAGAATTTATTACACATAAACTTTTAGACTACCACGGATATGATTTTTGTTTCTCAGAAACCAAAACAGTTTGGTTACCAACATTTTTCATAATATTTTATTTTTTTATGCTATGCAAAAGAAAGTAAATCATACAGGTTTGAACATAAGATTGAGTAAATGTAAATAAAAAAATAAAAAAATATGTAAATTTTTGGGCAAACTATACTCCAAATATGATTTTTTTAAAATGAAATGATACTTTAAAGGTGCAGTGTGTAAATTTTAGCGGCATCTAGCGGTGATGTTGTGAATTTCAACCGTCCACCACTCACCCCTCCCTTTCGAAGCACATAGAGAAGCTACGGTGGCCGACATAGGACAAAGATGTTGTCTGAGACAGCAGAGAGTAGCTAGCGCTCTGTAGAGCAGTTTGTCCGTTTAGAGCCACTGTAGAAACATGGCGGCGCAAAATGGCGACTTCACTGCAAGGGGAACCGCGGTGTGTGTAGATAGAAACGGCTCATTCTAAGATAATAAAAACATTAAGGTTCATTATCTAAGGTCTTTATACACCACTGAAAACATAGTTATGTATATTATATTGCATTTCTGTCAATAGATCCTCGTAAATACTACACACTGCACCGTTAAATAAGAAACTAAAAGCGCCAGTAGGTGGCAGTAAATGTCTAAATGAGTAAGAGTCATTCATTCGATTCATTCAAGCGGCTGATTCATTCAGGAATTAAGTAAATGGCTCTCTTTATGAATGGACCATTGAATCATTGGTTCACCTGATTGATTCGCTGAAAAAAAGGCATATTCATTCAGAAAAAAAAAAAACACAGCTGTGTTGCAGTTCTGCTTCAACTCATCACAAATCAACTACCACTAATACAACCATCTCCAACTGCATGGGAACACAAGAGATGCAGGGGGTGGGGATGAAGTGGTGTACAATTAGGGGCAGATGTCAGGAACTGCCCTCTGGACATGCTTGCTGCCATCAGTGAGGGACTCGCTGCCTGTTCCAACAGGTCTGAAGCCATTGAGAAACAAACCCTTCCCGGAATACGATGGGGAAAATGATTCTCAGACGCTTTTGACAACCATAGAATCAGAGTAGCAGTTCAGAAAGTCAGATGCTGGCTAAATGGCTAAGTTGGTTAGAACTACAGATGGGAGTACAATTCTACTGAATGATTCTGGCTCCTTAATTTCTTTTAGAAAACATAAAAAAACATTTAGGGTCCTATCACACACCTGGTGCAATGCGGCGCCAAGCGCGACGCAATTGTTTTTTGCTAGTTTCAGCCCGATGCAGTTATTTTCACATCCACATTGTTTAAATAGTAAATGCACTCGTGCCCATCTGTTCACCCCATGGCCGTGCTGGTCTCAAAACCACTCGTGTTAGGAGAATTGTTGACTCGTTGCTATTTTGAGGAACTGAAAATGACTGCGGCATTGACCAACAAAAACCTGGTCTAGAGTCAATAGCACAGTATGTTTTGTGTTATTTAAAGGGCGCGTTAGTAATATGCGCCTATAGGCGGGTGCACAACGTGCGCACACTCTGCTTATTACACACATTTTTAAATATTAAAAATAAAATGATTCCTCTCTGGAGAAGCATTCATCATTTTCGCTCACAAATTCTGCCATGTGAATAGTGAATCCGCCATGGTGCAAAGGAAATTGGCTTTTAAAGGGAATGGGAGATGAGACTCTGATTGGTTTATTGCACGTTACACCCAAAACACACCCATGACTCATTAAGAGACTAGGGACAACCATTTTGTACCATGCGCCTGGTGCACCAACCCTTTTTTCCGTTGTTAAACTAGCAAAAGTGGATTCGGACATGCCCTAAGTGCACCTGCGCCATGCACTCAGAACGTTAAATTAGGGCCCTTAAACTCTGTTCCAGTTGTGTATTTCAATGCGTATTGTATACATTTGCAGTATACAAACAGTTCTTGGTTCATTTTGACACCATTTGTGAATCTTTTTTGACAAATTCCTTAAATGAATCACCTCATAAGAGTCATGTTGTTAATGTTGTTAAGGCTACACTGTTTTGTGCAGCCAGTGAAGACAATAGAAATACGTAATATGCAACAGAAAGACATCTCTTGGCTTTTTCACAATAGGCAATACCTCATCATAATTCAGACTGCAAGCTAACATCTCTGGAAAAATATTTCTTCTACCGTGGCGCTGTAGAAACGCGGTAAGGAAAGTTAGCACAGTTAGCACATACTTACAGAAGCCTGTGATCTCGGGGGAGTCAGAACAGTTCATGCAGAAGACACTTGGATAAAAGTTGTCAAAGAGTTAAGATGAGAGAGAGAGACAGAGAGATGGAGTCTGGCTGGTCATTATCTCTGCGTCTGTTCCACTTCCCTGACGGCTCTGTTGGCCACGAGTCTCAGGCTGAGCTCACCGCCGCACCAAAGGCCTTCTCTCCTCATAGCCTGTCCCTAAACCGCTCTCTAAGATTCAGGGTTTGCACGCAAGTGCTTGCTCCAAAGATCGCCCCATCTCATTGCTTTTCAAATCAGGGATAGGATATTTCAAATATTAAATGATTGCATGTCTGATTTCACTTAAGGTCCAGTTCCTTAACGGTTCTGTATTTTTCAAGTCCTTTTGAGGAAGAATAAATGGACAATGTTTGTAAAATTCTTTGTGCACTGCAAGTTCGCATTTAAAGTATCTAGCAATTTTGACAAATTTGATATCTCTTAAAGGAATAGTTCACAAATGTAAACTATTTTGTCAAGATTCTGTCACTTTTCCTCGCAATTACAATGAATGAGATCTGGAGCATTCAAAAAGGACATAAAAGTAGTAATACACAAATAGTTCACATGACTCACGGAGAACTAGGGCGTATGTAGTTATACGGACTCCTTTTATGATGTTTTTGCATTCTTTTTGAGGCTTTAAAAAAGCTACAGTCCCCATTAACTCTACAGAATTTACTCTACAGTTCAAAAGTTTGGGGTTGGTCTCTTTAAGTCTCTTCTGCTCACCAAGGTTGCATTGACTTGAGCAAAAATAAAGCAAAAACAGCAAAACTGCTGATTGGCTACTCAAACATTTCTGTTAAATATCAAAGTTCAGCATTTATTTGAATTAGAAATCTTTTGAAACATCATAAATCAATGAATCCTTGCTAAATAAAAGCATGTATTACTTTCAACACCCCAAAGTTTGAACATTAGTGTACAGAGGGAAATAACTTAGACTGCACTAATCAAGTTCTTTCCAGCATGAGGGTGAGTGCATTTTCAATTTGCGGTGAACTATTTCTTTAAACACAGTTTGGATTCAGTTTTTTCTGTGAGCAGTGTCATGAGCACCACATCTGTTCTGTTGCCACGAAAAAGTGCATTTATACAGAAGAATGAATCACGCTTAAGAGCAGTGTTGATTCACAGACAGAAAATAAAGTGTGTGCTCGTTGTCGTAACACCTCTAATGCTTTTATTGCATTTTTTTTATTACGATGTTCTGCGGAACAATGCAGATGTTCCATAAACCACTAACAGAACTGAACGTCCAAAAAAAAAAAAAAAAAAAAAAAAAAAAAAAAAAATTCAAGATTTGTTTTCCAAATCTATTGTAAATCCATTCTTGTTATCTGCTGGTAAACTGATCAAGCCGTCTCTAAAATGATAGCAGAGGGTATCACGGGATGCTGAAGACTAAAAAACTAAAAAAGCCAAACGAGAAAAAAATAACCATGTGGAGCATACTTTTTTCCTTTTGCATCCATAAATCTGTCAGTTCTGCTAGCTCAGCAAAGTGCTATCAGAGGAGGATGTGATAGCACAGGCTGAAGGCCAGGTAAGAAAAAAATGGCAAGAAACGACATGCTCTCTGTCCTGCTCTTTCCAGCTGATCCAAAGCCACTTTTGTCTTCTGCTGAGGCAGGATGTGGTTAAGAGTCTGAGGGTACGAGCTCTGATCCAACATCAGTTCATAAGCACAGAGGGGGGAAAAAGTGAAGTGAACTATGACTGCTAAAAGGACAAATTGAAACCAGTTTAATACGTGTGTTTCTGTCTGCCATTTCTCACTCCCCCTTGTTTGTTTAAAAGAATGGCACGATGAACACAGCGCCATCCGTCTTCAAGTCCTCCTGCCAGCCTGCTTTCACACGACAATGAAGGTAATGTTGACAGACGGCCCGCACTCGCTAAGCCTCATTGACATCACCATAGTGAGGAATACAGAGGATAAAGAAAAGAAAACAAGAACTGTGTTTGAGAAGCACCTTTCGTCATGTTGCATGAATAGCCGTTTAAAAAAAATACACAATAATAAATCAGAGATGAAATCAGAAAGTTCCAAAAACATACACATGGATGTGGCAATAACAGATGCAACGTCATGGAGGACTGGATTACATGAAAACTATGCAAGATGGAAAAGAAACATGGACATGCAGGTATGTTTTGGTTTAATTTAAGGATGCACAATATATATGCGTGACCGGGGCTTGTTTTCTCACAACAAATATCCATTTCTTTATTGTAAATTATAATGTTTCATGGGATTCTCTCTAAATGATCATATTAAATTATCACTGTATTGCAATTTACTGTGAAGGTCGTTGCTCAAGATCCAATTTAACTTCTAAATTGAATTTGAATAGAAAAACCAAACAGAATTTAAGGAAGCAGAAACTGCAATTCATACAATTATACTACGATAAAGTATGTTTGACTTGTAAAGGAACATCTGTCAAGACAAATGTTGAATGTTGGCTTGATAGAGCATAGTTTGAAAGTAGGGCTGCACGATATACCGCTTTAGCATCGATATCGCCATGTGCGCATCCGCGATAGTCACACAGGATGTGCGATGGGAAGTATAGGGATCGTAGTTGATCCGTACGGGCCAGCTGCACCCCGGCTCAGAATGCATGTGATTCACAGATTAATTGCAAATGAAAGTTTATCATTTGCATGTGTTTTTAAGTCGAGTCAGGCATCAAGCGCAAGAGGACTCACACACAGATCCACGCGGAGAACACGTGAACGCTGAATTCAAGTTTCTATCTCTTTCTTTTGAGCTCGTGCACACAAAATGAAGTCAAAATGGCCGGCTCGGCGAGTATCCTCATAAACGCAGTCGATTATGTGTTGTAAACAACTGAGAAAGAAAACAGATGTGTGTCATTTATATTAGGTCTTAAAGGGACAGCAGCCTAAATGTACCCGCAGCTGTTTGTGTCACCAATGGTGATCAAACAACAAAAGAGAGAAAGTTACTTTTGTAGCTTTAACAAAGATAAATTGTATTAATTATAGTAGTTATATTTCATTTATGCAGTGACTTATTTTATATTTGATTATTCAATTTCTGTACCTGAACACTATTAGATTTACATGAAAATATATAAAAATACATAAAGCACTGCTTATTTCAATTGTATCTTTCTTCTATTGTATTTATCTTAGCTTGTAATTTATTATTTCCTAATCATTCTAGAATGATTCAGTCTTTTCAAATAGAGCTATTCAAATCATCTGGTGAAATTGTTGTTATATCACAATATATATTGCAGAAAAACAAAATATCGCAATGCAAGTTTTTTCCAATATTGTGCAGCCCTATTTGAAAGTATTACAAAATAAACTCAAACCAACCCAAAAGCAAAAATGTATGGATTTCAAATATGCCCACCAAACATTAGAATAATTATCGACTATTGGTGTAGGCCATATTTTTTTTATATCTGTGCATCCTAAGGTTAATCTACCGTAAAGGATGAATGCTCAAAAGATATTATATAAAGGGAAAACACTAACTGTAATATAATGTCAGTTTTGCATCTTCTATGAGAGGGTCTTAAGGGAAAAAAAAGCTAATTTTCACTCCAAAAACCTCCACCCCTCCGGCTGGGGCGCACCGCAGGGTCCATACCTGAGATTTATTAGAAAAGCTATTAATCAGGGGCATAAATCCTCAACTTCACTGCTGGCTAGGAATCTCTGTGAAAGACAACACCTCAACTCTCGCTGTAGGGAGAGAAGACGTCTACACAAGCTGATCTGAGCACTCTTTACCTTAGAGTCAACTATGACCTACAGAAAACAAACAACAAAAAACGTTTACACATCTTAAAAGTCATTAAAACGCTTTTTTATTCATCTAGAATCTATGAACGTCTTGTACCAAAATAAATGTTATGCTTAAAGAGCTCAAAGACTGAATTGAAGAATAGACAAAGCGGCCCTGCCAATTTGGAATGGAAGTTTGGAATGTTTTAATGGTTCTGAAAGAATTCTCTTACGCTCATTAAGGCTTTGTTTACTTAATCAAAAATACAGTTGAAACAGTAATATTGTGCAATGTTATTACAATTTAAAATAACAGATTTAATTTGAATATATTTTAAAGTGACATTTATTTCTGTGAATTTTCAGCATCATTCCTCCAGTCTTCAGTGTCACATGATCCTTCAGAAATCATTCTAATATGATGATTTGATGCTGTTCTTTATATAAATTCAGCTTTGCCATCACAGGAATACATTTTAAAATATATTCAACCACAAAAGAAACACCTACATTTAAAAAAAAAAAAAAAAAAAAAAATCTTATTTCAAACTTTTTGTCCAATAGTGTAAATCTGTCACAAAATGTAGTTAAACCCACAAGTCAAATCCAGATTGAACCACAAACTGGGTCCTAAAGGCCATTGTGGGCCACTGAGGGAACCAAACCCTCCCACTGCGAACCGAGGGGGTCTAAATCGAGGCGGGGTGTCGGCTTTTCACCATTCACTGGGATTTCATGCACATCTGGGGTCTATTTCCTCTGTAGAGGTCCGTTTCATTTTTTAGAAGTATTCATAGGAACCTACAGGCTGAAAAGACATAATGAGAGAAACTAGATACAGTATTTTTCTGAAGAAAATGTGAGTGGCGTTAGACCATGCAAAAGTCACAGGCACAATGTTAGGGTGTCTGAACAAACCCCTAACCTCGAGTATGAGCGATAGTAACAACGGTACACACAGTAAAAAAAAAAAAAAAAAAAAAAAAGAAATGTGTGCACTGCAGTCATGAATTCCAACTGCAACCTGTCTAAACATTTACTATGCTGTTCACATTCTCTCCTGCTCTATAGTGCCGAACAATGCCTGGCCTATCCCTTCTGACATAATGGCAAACACACACAGGAACAAGGACAGGTCTGTGCATTGACAGACACAAGTGCACACTTGCTTTCACCCATTGGTATCTTATCTTGGCTTTGAGATACACATAAAGAGCAAACACAGTTGCCATGTTGTGCGTATTGTTTAAATTGTGTTACACACACATTTGACAAGTACAGCTGAAATAGAGTTGCTAATGAGGCTGAATTGAGATTAGATGCCGAGCCATAAGGCTCTACGCAAGTAGACGCAAATGCGAGCATTTTGCAATACTGCCAAAGGGGACGATAGAGATACTTTTAAATGTCTGTGCAATTAACTCATATATCTTACTATTCAGTTAGCTTCTATAAACATGTCAACGATTTGTGCTAATGCCCGCTACAGTACCTCTTGCAGTAACATTGAAAAAGCAATGCACACCTGTACGTTTCAGACATTTTGGAACTGGATGCATGAAATTTAGCTAGAAGTGTTTGCGTAAGGACCGTAGGACCGTAGACCTTAGTCAGGGTAGCGGCATATTTAATTTTTGACAGGAATGAAAATGAGGCTGTGCGTTCAATGGATCGTTTAACAAAATACCGAATTCTCAGCTGACGAAACATCTTTCTAAAAAAACTTTGCTTTCAGGCTTGCTGCGATAGTCGGTGTTGGCGGTGTTCTGCACATCACTTGCACACAGCGGCCCACCACTGTCATTTAGTTTGTTTTTTTTTAGTAATAAAAATTATTCAGTTCAGTTACAGAACAAACACTGCAATTAAAAACTGAAAGGGTCTGCCCAATGCAGCGTGATCCGAACAAGTGTCACAGCACAAACTAGCAGCAGGAGTCAGATTTCATTCATCACAAGAGTGAGGAGCTGACTGACAAGTGGACGGCAGAAGATTTGGTTTCTAAGCGAAATGCACCATTCAAGCAATTACAGCCACCGAACTGGTGCTAATTCGGCACGGAGCGAGTGTTTTCAGTTCATTCCTATAGAAGCTCAACTTCCACAGGAATTAATTGAAAACGCTCACTCTGCTCCGTACCGTTATGAATGCCAGTGCGGCTGTGCACATTTTACTTTCACTTTTGAATTAGCGATTTAAAAATTTAGGTGCAAAAGAGGGAAAAACTCCAACCGACGATTAACCAGTGGGAAAATTTCCTCACCGTCACATCCCTACTTTGAGAGTAGACAAAAATTCCATGAAACTGTTTTAAAATGTAAAAATTACATGATGTAAGACATTTACACAGTGCGTGCTATTGTAAAGACAATCCCTCAAAGCCTCGTTTTCATCAAAATGAGTTCGAATTTCTGTGCTTTCCGGTTCCATCGTCACAAAGTCGATGTTTTTTTTTTTTTGGTTAAATGTCTGAAATAAGCTCTGTGGTGAACACAAGCTCAAGATATTTTGACGTTTTATTCTACAACATTAAATACATCAGTAATACGGCATTCATGCTTTTTTTTTTTTTTTTTTTTTCCTCATTTAGCACATATTAAAAGTCTTAGGGTGAACAATTAATCCATGCAAGTTAATACACAGAATAAAATAGTTTGTCGCGGTAATCTTTAATCAAAATCTGAAAAGTAACTTCCGGTCTGGAAACGGCGTTCCTTCTCAGATGATGTCAGTTTGACGGCTTAGGTTTGAAAATGCTTAACCACTCCCCTCCAGCCGTCAGTCTGCTATGAGCTGAGAGATGGAGAGGAGGAGCGCTGAAGTCAAACCCTGCCCTCTATTCAATATTCCCTTTCACTTGGAAATACGTCACAGCACTGAAGAAAACTCACTTCCTACTTCCAGTTCACTGGGACTTTAAACCCACAGACAAACATCTTCAGACTCTATCGATACTTGTGACAACAATACCTCAACACTCATGTATGATCAAAAGATCATGTAAAAAAATGCCTGCTGATGATGTTTTTAAATGCCTTTTAAACTCACTAAGGGTTGATGATTGTCTAATATATTGTGGCAAACTGTTCCAAACTCATCTACTCACTAGTCCACTTTTACAGCCTTAAGTTTACAATCTTGTTCTTGCAAACTAACTTTAGTTGTTGGAAGCTTAATGGTGGTGACATTTAAATCATGTGATTGTGGTCTAGTTTGTTTATAACCTAACTTTAACGCTTCAAAACTTTAAAAGTAAAAATTAATCTTGATAAAAAAAAAAAAAAATCTATTTTTTTTTGTCGGGGTGATGCTACAGTAACTTCTGGGTTGGCCTACAAAAATAAGTCGTCAATGCAGAACTCTACTGATATAGGTTTTTAAAATCTAGCTACCTCTAAAAAAGGCGCTGACCTGGACTAAGACGAAGGTCAGAAAGAAAACCCCTTTATTGTTCCTCAAACTGACCCTCTATTCACAATCTCTGCCTCATCTCGACTTTCTCTGGCATTCACTAATGCTGCACAGATGGCAAGACCGCCCTGTAAGAGCTGACATCAGGGCAGACGCCGCTGAATGACACATGTAAACATGCACTCACACAAACAGCGGTCGGACGAGGCTTTATAAATGGGCAGAGGAGAGGTGTTCTCTGACAGACGTGTGTAAATAAAGAACCCTTCCCTCTCTTTGCATACTAAACCATGGCATGCACACAGAGTACCGCACACCGGTCCTCAGGAGAGCATCAAACCACATTGAAAATTCAGACATTTACACAAACCTGCAGTTTAAACACACAAAGTTGGGAGAGTCGTTTCGCCTCACTCGACACATTACCAAGGGACAGAATTCAAATAAATACAGCGTTCTGACTGCTAACTAATGCCTCCACAGACATACACACACAAATACACGCTCACTTGTAGTGCCTGGCCGAGCTGTGTATCAACGGTACATGGATGACAGCTTAATGATGGGAAAATATTTTTACAGGATCACGTTTCGGAGGGCAGCGTTTTACAGGCGCAGCCTCCCGAGCCTCGTTTTATCTCTCTATCTCTCCTGGCGTTTATTGGTGGGTGGCTTAAGCGCTGCGGTCTCACAGATTTAACACTCACCTTCCTTAAGTGCTTTTCACTCCAGACATCTTTGATCCGGCTTAGTAGACGCACGCCCAAAAATAAAGCTTGTATGGAAATTAGCCCCACATTTGTGCCACGTTTTCACCTACAACAACAACTGCAAGAGAGTTTATGGCAGTAAAAACATAGCAAATGTTGAATATTGTTTATACACAAATGTTTAAAAAATAACAAGCTACTATAATACAAAACCACCAAAAATATTTTACTGACACAAAACAGAAAATTATGAAAGCTTGTTTCAGCCAGAGAAAAAAACGATATTTAAAAGATAAATTTAAAAGAAGACTTTTTCCTCACAATGGTGAGTCAGAATTGAGTGATATAAAGTCAGAATTGAGAGATATAAAGTCAGAATTGTGTGATATAAAGTCAGAATTATAAAGTCAGAATTGAGTGATATAAAGTCAGAATTGAGTGATATAAAGTCAGAATTGAGAGATATAAAGTCAGAATTGAGAGATATAAAGTCAGAATTGAGAGATATAAAGTCAGAATTGAGAGATATAAAGTCAGAATTGAGAGATATAAAGTCAGAATATAAAGTCAGAATTGAGAGATATAAAGTCAGAATTGAGAGATATTAAGTCGAGATATAAAGTCAGAATTGGGAGTTATAAAGTCAGAATTGAGAGATATAAAGTCAGAATTGAGAGATATTAAGTCAAGATTCAAGATTCAAGATTCAAGAGTTTTATTTGTCACATACACAGTTATATACAGAATATACAACCGGCAGTGAAATGTAAACAGGTCCGCTCCATGGACAGTGCAAATTCACAGTTAAAAACACAAGGAAGAAATTATAATAGAAATAGGATATTAAAAAAAGTACTTATATATATATATATATATATATATATATATATATATATATATATATATATATATATATATATATATATATATATATATATATATATATATATATATATATATATATATATATATATATATATATATGTCTATATCTGTAGAATTATAAATAATCAAGTCAAGAGAAAAAAAAGGTAACAAATAAGGATAAAGTGGAATAAAATAATTGAAGTAGACTTTGCAGTGAGTAAACTGTAGACTTATAAATATGTGGTTAACAAATGTATAAAGAGTATAATGTGCAAACAGGTTTATGACAGGTTGTTACACAGTAACAACGAGAACAGAAAGTGCAGTGCAATGTCAGTGTATCGATGTTTATCCTGGCGTGAAGTCACGTGATGTTAAGTGACTGAGTTCAGGAGTCTGATGGCCTGGGGAAGAAGCTCCTCCTGAGTCTCTCAGTTTTGGCCATCAGGCTTGGAAGCGCTTACCAGATGGTAGCAGCGTGAAATGAGGGTTTGCAGGGTGATTAGAGTCCTTGATGATCTTGGTAGCTCTACCTTTGCAGCGTTTGGTGTAGACGTCCTGCAGAGACGGAGAGCTGACCCTGAGATACGCTCGGATAAGCGCACTACTCTTTGCAGGGCTTTGCGGTCATGACTGGTGCTGTTCCCATACCACGCTGTGATGCACTGAGTTAAAACACTTTCTATCGCCCTAAATAGAAAGTTTTCAGGATAGCTGGTGAAACCCTGAATTTCCTCAGCTGGCGCAGGTGGTACAGTCTTTGCCTGGCTTTTTCA
Organism: Paracanthobrama guichenoti; assembly: GCA_018749465.1. Classification (NCBI taxonomy): domain Eukaryota; kingdom Metazoa; phylum Chordata; class Actinopteri; order Cypriniformes; family Gobionidae; genus Paracanthobrama; species Paracanthobrama guichenoti. Next base: position 35,336,710 of record CM031955.1, read on the forward strand.
CCTGTGTCTGAATGTGAGCAGTCCAGGTCAGGTCCTCGGAGATGTTTACTCCCAGGTACTTGAAGCTGCTCACTCTCTCTACTGGTGACCCGCTGATCATGAGGGGGAGTATGTCCGTTGCTGTCTCTTCCTGAAGTCCACAATCATTTCTTTGGTCTTGCCAACATTCAGAGAGAGACAGTTGTCCTGGCACCATGATGTTAGATGCTCCACCTCGTCCAAGTATGCCGTCATTGTTGTTGGAAATGAGGCCCAGGACAACAGTATCATCAGCAAATTTGATGATAGAGGTGGAGCTGTGTGTGGACAAACAGTCATGCGTGTAGAGAGAGTAGAGCAGGGGGCTCAGGACACAGCCCTGTGGAGCTCCCACACTCAGGGTGATGGAGGTGGAGGTGGACTGGCCTATTCTCACCACCTGAGGCCTGCCAGTGAGGAAGTCCTCAATCCAGTGGCAGAGAGAAGGATTCAGGCCGAGATCCAGGAGTTTGGAGGTTAGCTTGGTGGGAACTATGGTGTTAAAGGCTGAGCTATAGTCAATAAATAGCAGTCTTACGTAGTTCCCACTTTTGCTGTCGATGTGAGTGAGGAGGAGTGGAGGACATGAGAGATGGCATCTTCAGTCGATCTATTGGGACGATAGGCAAACTGAAGAGGGTCCAAAGTGTCAGGAATGAAGGCGCAAATGGTGTTTTTAATGAGTCTCTCAAAGACCTTCATGACTATAGATGTGAGAGCCACTGGACGATAGTCATTTAGGCAAGAGGGTTTACTGTTCTTAGGGACAGGGATGATGGTGGATTTTTGAAGGAGGTGGGGACCACAGATGTAGCGAGGACTCATTAAAGATAGATGTAAACAACCCGGTGAGCTGATCAGCACAGGACCGCAGAACACGACCTGAAATACCATCCGGCCCAGCAGCTTTCCTGACGCCCACACGCTTGAGTGCTCTCCGAACTTCATCCTCCGAGACAGAGATCACGTGATTGTTGCTGCTCTGAGTAATTTCCTCTAACGCGCCACTTGGCGGAGTCGCGCGTTACGCGTTACAGTCAAAGCGAAAGCATAGAAAGAGTTTAACTCGCTTCACGAGCAAACGGATCAACGCTTGCCTCTGCAGAGGATTTAGATCCAAAGGAGCAGATGGACCTCAGACCTTGCCACATGCGCCGCGAGTCGTTGAGTTGGAAATGAGACTCCACTCGGTCTTTATAACGGAGTTTTGCGGCTTTAACTGCTCGTCTGAGAGCATAGCAGGACGATCTGTATTCATTCATATTCCCTGAATGGAGACCGGCGTTGTAAGCAGCAGTGCGCAATGTCACGTTCACTGCATGCAGATTGAATTGTCCACCCACGGTTTCTGATTTGAGAAGGACGTTATTGTTATTGTTTGCGTGGCTTGCTCTGTAAGCGTGTTGATGAAGCAAAGCGCCACGCTGTGAACTCGCTTCACGCCAGCTGAACTCGCCGAACATGTCCCAATCCACATCGCCCAGAGCTGCCTGTAGCGCGGTCTCTGAGTGGGGTGACCAACGCTTAACTTCCCGCCTCACCGGGGTTCCTGGAGGAGCTTTTGTTTGTATTCGGGAGTGAGGAAAAAGGCGGCATGATCCGATTTGCCAACGCTGGAAGTGACCGCGCTTTATAGGCGTTCTTAACGGAGAGTAGCAGTGATCCAGTGTGTTTGCTCCTCGTGTGGGGCAGGAGACGTGCTGATGAAAGTTTGGCAGGACTTTCTTTAGGTTTGCTTTGTTAAAATCGCCCGCGACAATGAATGCCGCGTCGGGATGTTGGTTTATGACGCCGCTGGCAACATCATGAAGGCCAGATAAAGCCAGCGCTGTGTCTGCCTGCGGTGGGATGTAAACGGCGGTCGCGACAACCGCAGAAAACTCCCTAGGCAGATAGAATGGGCGGCAGATGATTGTTAAATGTTCCAGATGAGGTGAGCAGGACCGCGAGAGAATGGTGATGTTCCTGGATCGCACCATTTCTTGTTGATCATGAAACACACTCCACCGCTTTTTTATTTACCGGCCTCGGCTGTTCTGTCCATCCAAAAACAGAGAAGTTCTCCGACGGCGCCACAGCTGTGTCCGGGACCGCGGGCGTGAGCCATGTTTCAGACAAACAATAGATATTACAGTCTCTCATGTCCCGTTGAAAACTTATCCTGGCTCTAAGATCGCCCATCTTATTATCCAAGAATTGAACATTTGCTAGAAGAATGCTCGGGAGAGGAGGTCTGAATGCCCTTTTCCTCAGTCTGTTACGGATACCAGCACGTTTCCCACGGTGTTTCTTTGTTCTACGCCGCTGGCTCTGGCCATTGTTCAACTCGGCGTTCCGAAGAATCTCAGATGGCCACAGAGGATCGGCGAAAGTGTCCTGAAACAGTCCAGTGTAGAGGTAACCAATGTCCAAAAGAGTTTTGCTGTCGTAGTAGATCAATGCAGATGATAAGTTTGTAAAAACTGAGAGTAAAAGAAAGTAAAATAGTAAATAAAAGCACAGTCTTCGCGGAGCGACCTGAACGGCGACCAAACACAGCGGCGCCATTTGAGTAGTGAGATATAAGTCGAGATATAAAGTCAGAATTGAGTGATATAAAGTCAGAATTGAGAGATATTAAGTCAGAATTGAGAGATATTAAGTCAGAATTGAGAGATATTAAGTCAGAATTGAGAGATATAAAGTCAGAATTGAGAGATATAAAGTCAGAATTGAGAGATATTAAGTCGAAATATAAAGTCAGAATTGAGAGATATTAAGTCAGAATTGAGAGATATTAAGTCAGAATTGAGAGATATTAAGTCGCAATATAAAGTCAGAATTGAGAGATATTAAGTCAGAATTGAGAGATATAAAGTCAGAATTGAGAGATATAAAGTCAGAATTGAGAGATATAAAGTCAGAATTGAGAGATATAAAGTCAGAATTGTGAGATACAAAGTCAGAATATAAAGTCAGAATTGAGAGATATAATGTCAGAATTGAGAGATATTAAGTCGCAATATAAAGTCAGAATTGAGTGATATAAAGTGAGAATTGAGAGATATAAAGTCAGAATTGAGAGATATTAAGTCAGAATTGAGAGATATAAAGTCAGAACTGAGAGATATAAAGTCAGAATTGAGAGATATTAAGTCGAGATATAAAGTCAGAATTGAGAGTTATAAAGTCAGAATTGAGAGATATAAAGTCAGAATTGAGAGATATTAAGTCGAGATATAAAGTCAGAATTGAGTGATATAAAGTGAGAATTGAGAGATATTAAGTCAGAATTGAGAGATATTAAGTCAGAATTGAGAGATATTAAGTCAGAATTGAGAGATATTAAGTCAGAATTGAGAGATATTAAGTCAGAATTGGGAGTTATAAAGTCAGAATTGAGAGATATAAAGTCAGAATTGAGAGATATTAAGTTGCAATATAAAGTCAGAATTGAGAGATATTAAGTCAGAATTGAGATATAAAGTCAGAATTGAGTGATATAAAGTCAGAATTGAGAGATATAAAGTCAGAATTGTGTGATATAAAGTCAGAATTGAGAGATATAAAGTCAGAATTGAGAGATATTAAGTCGCAATATAAAGTCAGAATTGAGAGATATTAAGTCGCAATATAAAGTCAGATTTATGAGTTATAAAGTCAGAATTGAGAGATATTAAGTCAGAATTGAGAGATATAAAGTCAGAATTGCGATATAAAGTCAGAATTGAGAGATATAAAGTCAGAATTGTGAGATATAAAGTCAGAATTGAGAGATATTAAGTCGCAATATAAAGTCAGAATTGAGAGATATTAAGTCAGAATTGAGATTGTCAGAGAGATTAAAGTCAGAATTGTGAGATATAAAGTCAGAATTGTGAGATATAAAGTCAGAATTGAGAGATATTAAGTCAGAATTGAGAGATATTAAGTCGAGATATAAAGTCAGAATTGAGAGATATAAAGTCAGAATTGAGAGATATTAAGTATAAAGTCAAATTGAGAGATAAAGTCAGAATTGAGAGATATTAAGTCAGAATTGAGAGATATGAGAGATATAAAGTCAGAATTGAGAGATATTCAGAGAGATATAAATATAAAAGTCAGAATTGAGAGATATAAAGTCAGAATTGAGAGATATTAAGTCGAATTGAGATATTAAGTCAGAATTGAGAGATATTAAGTCAGAATTGAGAGATATTAAGTCAGAATTGAGAGATATTAAGTCAGATTTAAAGTCAGAATTGGGAGATATAAAGTCAGAATTGAGAGATATAAAGTCAGAATTGAGAGATATAAAGTCAGAACTGAGAGATATAAAGTGAGAATCTGAGAGATATTAAGTCAGAATTGAGAGATATTAAGTCAGAATTGTCAGAATTGAGAGATATTAAGTCAGAATTGAGAGATATAAAGTCAGAATTGAGAGATATTAAGTCAGAATTGAGAGATATAAAGTCAGAATTGAGAGATATAAAGTCAGAATTGAGAGATATTAAGTCAGAATTGAGAGATATTAAGTCAGAATCTGAGAGATATTAAGTCAGAATTGAGAGATATTAAGTCAGAATTGAGAGATATTAAGTCGAGATATAAAGTCAGAATTGAGTGATATAAAGTCAGAATTTGATATAAAGTCAGATTAAAGTCAGCATTGCGAGATATAAAGTCAGAATTGAGAGATATTAAGTCAGATATAAAGTCAGAGAGATATAAAGTCAGAATTGAGAGATATAAAGTCAGAATTGAGAGATATAAAGTCAGAGAGAGATATAAAGTCAGAACTGAGAGATATAAAGTCAGAATTGAGAGATATAAAGTCAGAACTGAGAGAGATATAAAGTCAGAATTGAGAGATATTAAGTCAGAATTGAGAGATATAAAGTCAGAACTGAGAGATATAAAGTGAGAACTGAGAGATATAAAGTCAGAACTGAGAGATATAAAGTCAGAACTGAGAGATATAAAGTCAGAACTGAGAGATATAAAGTCAGAACTGAGTGATATAAAGTCAGAACTGAGTGATATAAAGTCAGAACTGAGAGATATTAAGTCGAGATATAAAGTCAGAATTGGGTGATATAAAGTCAGAATTGAGAGATATAAAGTCAGAATTGAGAGATATTAAGTCAGCAATATATAAAGTCAGAATTGAGAGATATAAAGTCAGAATTGAGAGATATTAAGTCGCAATATAAAGTCAGATTTGATGAGTTATAAAGTCAGAATTGAGTGATATAAAGTCAGAATTGAGAGATATAAAGTCAGAATTGCGATATAAAGTCAGAATTGAGAGATATTAAGTCGCAATATAAAGTCAGAATTGAGAGATATTAAGTCAGAATTGAGAGATATAAAGTCAGAATTGCGATATAAAGTCAGAATTGAGAGATATTAAGTCGCAATATAAAGTCAGAATTGAGAGATATTAAGTCAGAATTGAGAGATATAAAGTCAGAATTGCGATATAAAGTCAGAATTGAGAGTTATAAAGTCAGAATTGTGAGATATAAAGTCAGAATTGAGAGATATAAAGTCAGAATTGAGAGCTATAAAGTCAGAATTGAGAGATATTAAGTCAGAATTGAGAGATATAAAGTCAGAATTGCGATTAAAGTCAGAATTGAGAGATATTAAGTCAGAATTGAGAGCTATAAAGTCAGAATTGAGAGATATTAAGTCAGAATTGAGAGATATTAAGTCAGAATTGAGAGATATTAAGTCAGAATTGAGAGATATTAAGTCAGAATTGAGAGATATAAAGTCAGAATTGCGATTAAAGTCAGAATTGAGAGATATTAAGTCGAGATATAAAAGTCAGAATTGGGAGTTATAAAGTCAGAATTGAGAGATATAAAGTCAGAATTGAGAGATATAAAGTCAGAACTGAGTGATATAAAGTCAGAACTGAGTGATATAAAGTCAGAATTGAGAGATATTAAGTCGCAATATAAAGTCAGAATTGAGAGATATAAAGTCAGAATTGAGAGATATAAAGTCAGAATTGAGAGATATAAAGTCAGAATTGAGAGATATTAAGTCGAGATATAAAGTCAGAATTGAGAGATATTAAGTCAGAATTGAGTGATATAAAGTCAGAATTGAGTGATATAAAGTCAGAATTGAGAGATATTAAGTCGCAATATAAAGTCAGAATTGAGAGATATTAAGTCAGAATTGAGAGATATAAAGTCAGAATTGCGATATAAAGTCAGAATTGAGAGTTATAAAGTCAGAATTGTGAGATATAAAGTCAGAATTGAGAGATATAAAGTCAGAATTGAGAGATATAAAGTCAGAATTGAGAGCTATAAAGTCAGAATTGAGAGCTATAAAGTCAGAATTGAGAGATATTAAGTCGAGATATAAAGTCAGAATTGAGTGATATAAAGTCAGAATTGAGAGATATTAAGTCGAGATATAAAGTCAGAATTGAGAGATATTAAGTCAGAATTGAGAGATATTAAGTCAGAATTGAGAGATATAAAGTCAGAATTGAGAGATATAAAGTCAGAATTGAGAGATATTAAGTCAGAGATATAAAGTCAGAATTGAATTGAGTTATAAAGTCAGAATTGAGAGATATAAAGTCAGAATTGAGAGATATAAAGTCAGAATTGAGAGATATAAAGTCAGAATTGAGAGATATAAAGTCAGAATTGAGTGATATAAAGTCAGAATTGAGAGATGAGTGATATAAAGTCAGAATTGAGAGATATAAAGTCAGAGATATAAAGTCAGAATTGAGATATAAAGTCAGAATTGAGAGATATTAAGTCAGAATTGATATAAAGTCAGAATTGAGAGATATAAAGTCAGAATTGAGAGATATAGTCAGAATTGAGAGATATAAAGTCAGAATTGAGAGATATAAAGTCAGAATTGAGTGATATAAAGTCAGAATTGAGAGATATAAAGTCAGAATTGAGTGATATTGTTAGTTTGGTGTGGAACAAAGTCACTCACGATATAAAGTCGAAGAGAGAACTCGGAACTTGGAACTTTACTCAAACTCGGAAACAGACAGGAAAGACACCACCAAATTGTGATATAAAGAGAATTGAGAAATACACTGAGGGCACATAAAGAGGGCTTAAATACACATAAAGGAAACTAGATTAACAATACACAGGTGGGACAGATGAACTCATAATGAGGGTGACCAAGGAAACACGTCAGGAGTGGCGGGAAAACTAAAAGGAACATGTGACCGGAGTCACAACATGTGACAGACATAAAGTCAGAATTGAGAGATATAAAGTCAGAATTGAGAGATATAAAGTCAGAATTGAGAGATATAAAGTCAGAATTGAGAGATATAAAGTCAGAACTGAGTGATATAAAGTCAGAACTGAGTGATATAAAGTCAGAATTGAGAGATATTAAGTCGAGATATAAAGTCAGAATTGAGATATAAAAGTCAGAATTGAGAGATATTCAGAATTGAGAGATATAAAGTCAGAATTGAGTGATATAAAGTCAGAATTGAGAGATATAAAGTCAGAATTGAGAGATATAAAGTCAGAATTGAGAGATATAAAGTCAGAATTGAGAGATATAAAGTCAAGTCAAATTGAGAGATATAAAGTCAGAATTATAAAAAGTCAGAATTGAGAGATATAAAGTCAGAATTGAGAGATATAAAGTCAGAATTGAGAGATATAAAGTCATAATTGAGAGATATAAAGTCAGAATTGAGAGATATAAAGTCAAATTGAGAGATATAAAGTCAGAATTGAGAGATATAAAGTCAGAATTGAGAGATATAAAGTCAGAATTGAGAGATATAAAGTCAGAATTGAGAGATATAAAGTCAGAATTGAGAGATATAAAGTCAGAATTGAGAGATATAAAGTCAGAATTGAGAGATATAAAGTCAGAATTGAGAGATATAAAGTCAGAATTGAGAGATATAAAGTCAGAATTGAGAGAGAGATATAAAGTCAGAATTGAGAGATATAAAGTCATAATTGAGAGATATAAAGTCATAATTGAGAGATATAAAGTCAGAATTGAGTGATATAAAGTCAGAATTGAGAGATATAAAGTCAGAATTGAGAGATATAAAGTCAGAATTGAGAGATATAAAGTCAGAATTGAGAGATATAAAGTCAGAATTGAGTGATATATAAAGTCAGAATTGTGAGATATAAAGTCAGAATTGTCAGAATTGAGATATAAAGTCAGAATTGTGAGATATAAAGTCAGAATTGAGAGATATAAAGTCAGAATTGAGAATTGATATAAAGTCAGAATTGAGAGATATAAAGTCAGAATTGAGAGATATAAAGTCAGAATTGAGAGATATAAAGTCAGAATTGAGAGATATAAAGTCAGAATTGAGAGATATAAAGTCAGAATTGAGAGATATAAAGTCAGAATTGAGAGATATAAAGTCAGAATTGAGAGATATAAAGTCAGAATATAAAGTCAGAATTGAGAGATATAAAGTCATAATTGAGAGATATAAAGTCATAATTGAGAGATATAAAGTCAGAATTGCGAGATATAAAGTCATAATTGAGAGATATAAAGTCAGAATTGAGAGATATAAAGTCAGAATTGTCAGAATTGAGAGATATAAAGTCAGAATTGAGAGATATAAAGTCAGAATTGTCTGATATAAAGTCAGAATTGAGAGATATAAATCAAATTGAGAGATATAAAGTCAGAATTGAGATATAAAGTCATAATTGAGAGACATAAAAGTCATAATTGAGAGAGAGACATAAAGTCATAATTGAGAGACATAAAGTCAGAATTGAGACATAAAGTCAGAATTGCGAGACATAAAGTCAGAATTGAGAGACATAAAGTCAGAATTGAGTGATATAAAGTCAGAATTGTGAGATATAAAGTCAGAATTGTGAGATATAAAGTCAGAATTGAGAGATATAAAGTCAGAATTGTGAGATATAAAGTCAGAATTGTGAGATATAAAGTCAGAATTGTGAGATATAAAGTCAGAATTGTGAGATATAAAGTCAGAATTGCAGAGATATAAAGTCAGAATTATAGAGATATAAAGTCAGAATTGAGAGATATAAAGTCAGAATTATGAGATATAAAGTCAGAATTGAGAGATATAAAGTCAGAATTAAGAGATATAAAGTCAGAATTGCGAGATATAAAGTCAGAATTGAGAGATATAAAGTCAGAATTGAGAGATATAAAGTCGGAATTGCGAGATATAAAGTCAGAATTGAGAGATATTAAGTCAGAATTGAGTGATATAAAGTCAGAATTGTGAAATACAAAACACAAGAATCCCACATTTCATTTCAATACTCCTACAGGAAAAAACTCTTTGCTTGCTCTTTGTTCCATGCTCTATATATCAAAGCGTGCTATATGTTATAAGGACTGCAGGCCCTGTCACCTCAGACAAAGTGGCTGAATCCAAGGCTCTGAAAATAAACCAAGGGCGAGTTAATGGCAAGGCAAACAGTGCGCTAGCAGCTGGGCCGCTCTGGCTATTTTCACCCTGACATCAGATCTAAACTCTCATTTTCCAGCCCTGTGACCTTCACACCTCCCTCAACGAACCCCCTTCCCTCGCCATCTATCGTTTCTCTTTTTCACTGCCGAGACTAAATCGTCTGACCCGACCTCTCAACTCTGACCCCGGAGGTCTGTCGTCATGTCAGCGCTCCTGATGGGGGAGGGAGCAGGGGTAAGTGCGCTGAACCAGGGCCTCAATGTAAACACATAAAACATGTCGCCTCTATTACCACACTGTGTCAACATGCTAAACGAATGGACATCATAGATGTGGGTTATTTATTATTTAGGGATGCTCAATGTACATGTGATTAGGCTTGTCGCAGTTATCTGAGAAAACACAACCACTGTGCACTTTAAATTTCTTATTGCCATTCAAATAAGTCAATTTAAACAAATGCAATGTGCATTTTAATGCCTTTCCAGTGCAGAAGTGCATTATGTGAACTCTCATCCATCTCATCGACCCACAAACCACACAAAGAGCAGCTACTGCTGAATTTATGCCACACTCCAGCCAAAGCATAAACAAGGCTTATTGTGTGCTAAAAAAATATAAAGTAATATTCAGTTTGGCTGGGGTCTTAAAAAAACAGTCAAAGTGAACTAAGACCTAAAAGACAAATATATTAAGCACTTGTAAATATTTTAGTAACTAAAATAACATTATTCATGTCATTCTACCCTTGTGCAATATTTGTTTACAAACCTTCAGGGAAATCAAACATCCATTTAATATGAATGTCTTAAGACTTATTAAAGTCCCCTGTAGTCAATCATTTTATTCATCTTTGATCACTAAAATTACACATTTAAAAGTTTTTTTCCTGTGAAAAAAAGTCTTCATGCCTTAAAATATCTTGAATGTAACTACAGCCTTGCTTCATTTAGTATGCGCAAAAGCATGAATATGCAAATGAGCCCCGCCTCCACTCACACCAGCTCGGAGACCCACTCAGTCAATTTTTACTCAAGTTACTGTAGTAAATGCTTATTAATATGATTAGCATTTTGCTTGACTACATTATCAAACAGCTAATAAAGTGTTGCTAATGTTACACAAACACCGTTCACCATCTAAGTCTGCCTTTTAAAAATCAGCATCCTTAGAAATGCTTTGAACAACTCAAAGCGTATAGTTCATCATAACATCATATACAATATTCACACGCTATATTGCTAAAATGTACCCGATTTTTCATTTCAACAGAAAAATATACTGGGATAACCTGCTTCTGTTGAGACTCCCCTGCTTCAGAGAATAGTTAATGATATGCTAAAGCCCCGCCCACACGTGACGTGATTGGTTACAAGGTCGTGACGTCAGAAACACCAGCGTTTTACTCTCTAATGGACATGAACAAAACAATTAAATAATTAAATAAAAAAATGTTAATGGCAATGATTCGTCAGCTCTGACAAAACTTAAAAAACACAAAAACTAAAAAGACTACACTAGTTGACATTCAAGACCCATATGTAGTCAGATTAGGCCAAACCTGGCAGTGAAAAGTTCTTATAAATCTGTGATGTACACTACCATTCAAAAGGTAAGATCTTTAAATGTTTTGTAAAAAAGCCTCTTTTGCTTTCCAAGGCTGCATTTATCGGATCAAAATACAGTAGCAGTAGTAATATTATTACACTTTAAAATAACTGTTTTATATTTTAACATTTTAAAATGTAATGTATTCCTGTGATGCAAAGCTGAATTTTCAGCATCATTTTGATCCAGTCTTCAACGTCACTTCAGAAATCATTCTAATTTGATGATTTGTTGCTTAAGAAACATCTCTTATTATGATCTATGTTCATTCTTTCTAGAAATGGTCTTTCAAGAAAGAAACGCCCTAAATAGTTGTGTACATTGAATTTTTTTTTTTTTCAGTCACTAGAATCATTCAAAAACAGATCAGCTAGAGAATACAGTAGTGCATCGCCACAAAGATCAACACAGACAGAGAGTTTGCTAGATTTTTTTACTAATTGGAACAAGACCCTCGTGCTGGCTTCAACTGATGTCAAAACTTGCACCGTACAGAAGGGAGAGAGAAAAGAGAAGAAACAAAGCCCAATTCAAACAAACTTTTCCCTCATACGCCTCTCTCCTGGTGGTCTCAGTTGAACCAAATCAAAAAGCAACTTCTGTCAGTTTGGCAGCCAACGGTGGACATGGAGAAGGGTGAAAATCAGGCAAAAAGGAAGGGCGCTGGACTCGTAAGCATTTTTGAAGAAGTGAGAGGTTAAAAAAAAAAAAAAGGCTCTCGGGTGGTTTGGTGCTGCAGGGCACGACTTTGCTTTTTAAACTGTAATTGAGTTCACAAACAGCCATTTTAAAGACACACTGAACCAAATTAGTGAAATTTTACAGGAATTCTTCACCCAAAAATGAAAAAGTATTCTTCCAAACTTGTGTGTTTCTGCTTTTTGGATCCGTTTAATAATCTATATGGGTTTTGGGGTGAGCTGTCCAAGCTAAGTGTACAATATTATGGCTACTTTACTATGGCTTACCTACCACAGATCAAGTATTTTGACATTTCAGTCCTACGCTAACAAGATCACACTTGCAGAAGCTTGTGGAAATGATTTTGGATGGGCAGTGAGACCCTGACGCTGGAATCTCTCTGTCTTTTCCATGTCCTGACATGCACCAAATCACAAATCCAAATCTCAACAGCACGTAACGAAAGTGTGGGCCACATTTAAACGGCTAACTGACAGCTCCACAGCGCCGTGGCTTATTAATGAAAGAAAAACAAGTGAAAGAGATTACGCTGCAGAACAGAGCACGCTTCAAAGGCACTTTGAAGAGGAGAAAAAAGGAGAAAGGGCAGAGCATGCCAAACTAAATGTGCGGTAATTGTTTATCTTTCTCTCAGACCACTTTCTTTCATTTCAAGCCCTCATTTCCTATCGTTTCATTTAGCGCTTCATGCTGGCGTGCTGGTGTGGTTTATGGGACGGGCACAGAGACGGTAAAGAAAGGAGCAAGAGTTTGAAGAGAGTTTACATGCATGATGAAAGCTGAAATGGGTTAGGTTCTGCGAGCATACAGAAAAAAGCCTTCTGCTGGAGAAATAGTGGACAGTATTTTCGTGCCTCATAAGTAGCTCACTAGGTGTACGTTTTTTGAATTTTGAGACATCTCTGTCAACAAGAACTGCAATGTATGGTTTTGAGTTTAATCAATTCAATGGCTTGACAAAAATACACAAAATACTAGTGTGACCGTGTGTACAAGCAAAGCAAACATGTACAACAAACTTCACTAGAGGTGACGAGAGCGAGAGAGCAAGAGCACTTGTTCCCACCTGCCTCGGCATTCCTGAGGATTTATACAAGAGCAGAGAGAGCTAGATACAGAAACGCGTACAGCAAACGTACAGGATGAGTACTCTGTTATAGAGATGTAGTGATTAGATGAGAAGGGTCTTTTGTGCTGCGATGCAATGACTCCAAACACCACATGCACAATCTCCAGGGTTCCCACTCCTTTTGATCACTCGATTTCCATGACTTCTAGATAGACTAAAATAAAGGTGGACAGAACAATGCTTGTATTCAACAGACCCTTTTCTAGCCAATTAAATATTTTAGCGTTGAAAATAACTAAATCTGTGCCGAAATATATTCATAACTTTAGATTTAAATTCACATGAATTTTCAAGATCTGAAAATCACAAGTTTTTCACGACGGTGGGAACCCTGATTCTCAAAAGCAATGCTTCTCTTTACAACGGAAAAACAAAACAAGTCTGTTGTAAAAGTCTAGCATGCTGAAAAGGAAGCACAAAACTGTTGCAAAGACCTGACACCACTACAAATATACACTACTGTTCAAAAGTTTATGTTTTTGAAAGATGTCTCTTATGCTCACCTGCTGCATTTATTGGATCAAAATTACAGGAAAAAACGTAAGATTGTGAAATAAATATTACAATTTAAAATAACTGTTTTCTATTTGAATATATCTTAAAATGCAATTTATTCCTGTGATGCAAAGCTGAATTTTCAGCATCATTACTGCAGTCTTTATTATAATATGCTGATTTGCTGCTTAAGAAACATTTCTTATTATCATCAATAGCTGTGCTTAGTATCTCTGCAAAAACAGTGAAGCTTTTTTCTTCTCCAGGATCCCGTAACAAATAGACCCTAAACCGTTTTAATTTTTTCTGGTCCAAAACATCCATGCTGCTTTTTCAGCTCTACGACTTTGTCCGGCACCATTTCTGCTTGTTATTATGGAAACTAAACTAACTAATTTACTTGAAGTCGTCGTCAACAGAATAAACCTAAAATAAACAATAACTATACAGTCATTCTACAGATATCTTTAAAGTGACGGAAACTCGCTTCAACTCATAGGAAAACTAGAACATACACTTGGGAACATTCTTGGTCCTAAAATACAAAGAAAACAACAATAAATAAAATCTTATGCAACATCACAAAGCCCCACGCAAAGCAGGGGAAAGGGGAAAAGGGAGGCAATGACAAAAGGCAATAAATATTGAAAACAAAATGTTTCTAAGAATCAAAGCTAAATATAACGCTGGAAAACATGAACAGATGTTGTCTATTCTGGCTTCGCATGCAACAAATAGAGCTACAGAGAGTTTACAATGCATGCATCAGGATAACGTATGATAGTTAACTCATTAAATGTTCTGTCAGCTCTTGGCCCAATCCGATTCAGTACATTTATCCCAGTTGAAAGGTTACAGTCAACCAAAGAACTGTAGGAGAGCATAAGCGTAATGCCTCTTGACTACACTAGAGGGACTTTTACTGAAGTGCATACATTACTGTAAGAAACACACCTGCCAAACATAGGATCTAGAATCTTTCAATCATGCAAAATCAAATTAAATGAAACATTTAAGTTTTAAGACACATTCAACTCACTGTATATATTAGAAATTCATATGAACGCTTAATGGTGGCACATTTGCATCAAGGTTGGCCTGAGCACAGTGTAAGCATTATCCATGTTTCACCCACTGAAATCCCTCAGGTTTCCTACATTGACTTTGCGGCAAGCGGCTCTTAAGACTAATGAAAAGCCTCTCCAGATGACCGGCAGCCCGCACACAAACATACAAAGCCAACCCCAATACAGTTCTCAGACACTTGTTTCCTTTGGCCTGGATGTGGAATTCACAGGAAGCTTTGGGAAACACCTGGTGGAGGGAGAGGGAGGCAGGTGTAGGGAGGGTGGAGGGGGGAAGCTTCTCTCGCCAGAACCCCACAGACCTGCTCATTCCACCCCATTAGACACATTCAGAAGCCTGAAAGCTCGGGCACAGTCAAGGGCCAAACAGCCATCAGAGGCTCAGAGACAGAATGGACCCGGCAGGGCCAGGAAGTCACGTCTCAAACTGGACGGCGGTCTGGCTTGACTGCAGTAAGAGAAATGGAGCTGGCTGGCACTGGGTACAGCCTCCTGAAAGGACTCCAACCTCTGCCTTTGTGACCAGTGAAGTTTAAACGGAGGCCAGTTAAAGTTCTTGGCATTGCGTCTGGTTGTTTTTGTTTACAGTCTGCTCCAGTCCTTCCAAAACAACTAAATCATATATAATCAAGTATTCTTACCATAACCTAACATGAAAAGAACATTATTGTTCAAAAGTTAGGGGTCAGTAAGATGTTATAGCAATCCGTGCAAAATTAATAGCAAGGATGGATTAAATCAAAAGTGACAGTAAAGACATTTACAATGTTACAAAATAACTTGTATAACAAAATGTACATAATGACATTTGGGGCCAGTTGTTCAAAAGTTAAATCTGGTTCAGAATGATCTGGATTTGGAAATTATCCAGGATCAGGTAATCCATTTTACTTTTGTGCCAGTTTTTCAAAGCAAAATTGGATTGGATCACCCCGAGCCAGATACACCACGTTTCAGATGACCAAATCTGGATTACTAGTGCTCCTAAAGGGACATGATGATGGAAAAAAAATAAATAAAATAATAATAATAATAATTCAATGCTTTTGCATTCTCTCAGAAAAGTATTGTGTAGTGTTCACCTGTTAAACGTAGCATTTGCTCGCAAAAAAACTTTTGACTATTTTAATGACAATTAGTGACAATTTAAATTAAATATAATATTTTTAGTTTGATGCTTATTTTCCCCTGTTTGAGGATTATTTTAGGGCACCGAAATATTCCAAAATCTTACTTTAACTGTAAACTACCGAAAGGCTTAATATGTAGCCTTATGTCTACTTCTAATTTAATACATTAACAGTTAACTAATCAAGATCAAAATAACAAATATGTGTGTTAATGTTGTATTTTTGACCAGTTTTATACTTTTTTTGTTCCTAAATCCACCCTTCTGCTGGGATCAGTATAATCCAGATTTTTTTTTTTTGGATCAAAAATATCCCAAATCTTACTGAAAAGTTTTGAACAACACAGATTGATGATTTGATCAAGATTTTGATCCAGATTTTATTATCTGATTATTCAGAATTCTTTTTTCTTTTGAACAACCCAATTTCAATATTTGATCCAATCTGGTATCTGAAATCCGATCAGATTAATTTTGAACAACTTGCCCTTGATGTCCATTTTCTTGGTGAAATATACATTTTATAACCTCAGTACTAATGAGGGAATTAATGTATTATTTATTAAATTATGAATTACGACATCACATTTTGGAACACACTGACACGTGAAATCAAGGCTCTGCAGAAATACATACATGCATAGAGTATGTTTCAAGCCTAACGTTCATTAAACAAATGCCTGTCACTGTATCACTTATCCAACAAACACATCAACGTTCTAAATACCAGCATCAACTCCAGAGCATATGTAAACACTGCAGTGCGAGATCTGCATCAGCACACACTTGGCGTGCTTTCCCAGTAGACACAGTGAGGGAAACACTGTGTTCCCTGCATGAAAAGAAGGAAGCTGCTCTAATGGGATGGATTTGAGCTCTAAGCAGGGCAGAGCATGAGAGCTCAGGGGCTTTGACGAAACGCAGCGGGTGCTGTGCTCTTAGCAGAGGTGCTGGGGGTCATTCTGAAACAACACACTGAGATGAATTTCAAGATGACATTCCAGGATGGCCACAATAATACCATATGCCTTTGTGTTAAAGGAATACGGAACATTCTGGCATCTTTTACTCACCCTCATGTCTTTCCAAATCCTTCCGCAAAATACAAAAATAACTTTTTTCCATGCACTTTTGCAATAACAATTAATGGTGGTAAGCTTCAAAAAGGACGCAAAAGCACCATAAAAGCATCTTGAAAGCAGTTTATACAACTCTTCTGAAGTCATACAACCACTCTGTGTGAGAAATAGACTAAACATTTAAGACATTATTCACTGAAAACACATGAGAGTTTCATGAAAGGGATTCATGAACAAATCGCTCCTTTTGAATCTTATAAATGAATCAGTTCATTGTTTATTCAATGATTCATTTACGAACTGGATTGATTTGTTAGTCAAGCTTAACTCAATGATCCGGTCAACTCATTAGCTACGTTTATATGCAATCAAATAATCGGTTTATAATGGGATATATGGCTCAATCAGACTAAAAAAGCCTTCATATAAACACCTCAATGTATTTAAATAAAGTTTCGATCAGATTAAAAGGGGAGTGTGTAGACCTGAAATAATCTGATCAACAGGGGAAAAAACAAGCATGTAAATGCTTGAATCAGACTATTTTCTCGTTCAAATTCAAAACTACATTAAGTTTTGTTACAAATATATACAGTTGTATACAAATATGTGAATCAGATTGCAATGTTTAGAGTTTATTTAAACAGACTGGATTCATTCTTTTTGACAAAAATCGAGGATGATTATCTGTATTTTTAGTGTTCACCTTGGCTTTTCACACAATCGTATTGTATGAGTTCAGATGATACTTTTTTATGATGCTTTTGTGTCCTTTTTGAAGCTTGAAAGCTTCAATACTCCTTGGAAAAGTGCAATAAGCTCCGCCTTCAGAAAGAAAGAAAGCCATTTGGATCTGGAACGACATGAGTTTTCATTTTTATGTGAACTCTTTATTAAGCGATTTGAAAAGTGGGTTCTGGATGTAGGTGAGAAACAGACAACCTTCTAACCCCAGACTAATCTCTCAGAGCACAATGGCAGGAGGTGAATGAGAGGGGTGAGTGGCACTCATCCTCTGATGTGAGAGCTGTGCTGGGAGAGAGTGAGAGCTGGGCTCCAACCGAGCTCTATTCACTATTCCACACGCACAGCACTGCAGAAACCGGCTCCACGGAGAGAGTTCAACAAAGACAGAAACAGAGAGAGAAAGACAGATGCACAAACAACTTCCAGAACTACAGATACAGCCTGAGGTTGAAAGTTTGAGTAGACTAATACTGCAGTGCAGAGAAACAGTGAATTAAGACACCCAGAGGCTTTACTCTCATTGCCGCATTGCAGAGATGCTCAAAGGATTGAGATGGGGAAATTATGTCATGGTTTCTAATAGAGTAAATTTGCTATGATAGATATAAAGATGTGCTAATAAACAGCCAATATCCTAGTAATATGCATGCTAATAAACAACTAGTTAATAGTGAGAATTGGACCCCAAACTAAAGGGTTACCAAATTAACTATTACATATGAAAGGTCATAATGAATGATTAGCCTTTCTAAAAGGCTCTTCATGGACAGTCTTTTTCCACCATGTCATGTATTAAAGCCCCTGTAAAGGCAATTCTGATATTTGTTTCTAAACATAGTATAAACATTAGAAATGTATTGCTGAAATACATTTCAAAGACTGTGAACTGTGTAGTACTGAATAGTGGAGTTAGACCGTTAAACAGTTTTATCACCATTTGTGCGTTCAGGATTTTTTTTGTGCGGGGCTAAAGCGGTGGCTCGATGACGCACTGGGGCCATTGAGGATGGCCCCTCCCCTAGGACTATCATAACTAGAGCACATTTGCATCAGTTCGCCAGCTTGATCGCGAGTTACTATCAGTACAGTTATTTACTACAGCCTACAGTTTGATAGCTAGTTATGCCTTCGTCACGTAAATGCTTATTACTTGGTTGTGATAACTTACAAAACAACTTACAAAACAAAAATGATGGTATCAAGAAGAGGTGGATTAATTTTGTGAAGAGCTACCTTGATGGAGGGCTGAGGATCACCACCAACACCTGCCTCTGCAGTGATTTTACACTGGATAGTTTTACAAAATTCCATTGGAGACAACAGGGATTCACTGATAATCGGCTGCAGAATGGGGCCAAACCGACCATCTCTGGCCCGGCCTGCATCCTCCTGTCCTGCCAACATCTGGTGCCATCGTGAGCAGTACGTGAGTGTTGTCTTGAGTGCTTACGGCAGCTTTCCCGTGAGTGGGCGTGGTTTCAGTGCAGACAGCGGACATGCCCCCAGCGCCTGAGCGCAGAGAATGCTGCTTATTTTTTCAAGATTTGATAAGCTTAAGCTATTTTATTCCAGCACCCTATTTACTTTTTATCATTCAAATTTGGCTGGGTAGTTGACATTTTACTATGGTGTGACAACCTCAGAACACATTTAATTTTGTCTTTACAAGGACTTTAACTTTTTGATAATGGGGATTGAGGCTGTGAAGCTCCAAAAAAAGGACCATAAAAGTGATCAATATGACTTTCTTGCAATATTCTGAACACATAGAATAGCTTTGTGTAAGAAAATAGTGCTCTGAAATCTCATTAAACTCAAATATTCTGCATCAAGGCGTGTTATGTCAGGTTTGACAATTACACCAAACTTAGTGCTGCGTCTCTTGAGGAGCCATATTTGAATAGAACATAAGCAAGAATGAGATTTCAAAGAAATCGGTGAGTAAATGGTGGCAGAATTATAATTTTTCCGATTCCTCTAAAGGGAGGAATGTTAAATAAAGACGAGGGTTCTACCTCTCCGATAACACTATCAAGGTGACACCGTGAACTACAGTAGCTCTGACCTCTTCCTCAACTGTTAATAGTTTCTACAGCTGCATACTGTATGTTCCCTCTTCCTCGCCTTCAGCTCTGGGCCAGTCCGTCACTTTTATTTACATTCTTTTCTCAAAATCTCCGCCCATCGTATATATGAATCAGCTGTTCAGTTGCCCAGCATCTCCCTCGTCTCAGTCGAACGACGGCCAACACGCGTTATGCTCAGCCACACCTGTGCAAGCACTTACACTGAGTTCCCGCTGGACCGATTTACCGTCATCCTCCGTAGTCCTGCGGCCCAGCTCGAACACAGCTCCAAGTCCCTTGTTCGTAGAAGATGCTGAAAACCAACTACGAGCCAAGTGTGAGGCTGCGGAACACGTCGCAGGAACAGCTAACGGTGTCAGAAACTCAATAAGCTACACAACAGAGCCAAATTTGGAAGCATACCTCAACATTTTCCATGGCCTGTTTGCACCAAGAGGCTTAAGGGCTGAAAAGCAGGCATGCGATTGTGATATTGAGATTGCGCTGATGAATTCTGCAGGTCAGTCTGATGCTGGGTTCACTGCATTTCAAATATATTAGCTTTCCACAATTTGGAGTGGTTTCAAAATAGTCCCAAGTGTTCCAGCTAAATTTAAGAACATTTTGTGTTGTCAAACGACTTGAGGTTGGCAATCCTACTATTATGTAATTGGGGGAAAAAATAAAAATAAAATAAAAAAACTTAAAGTTGGCATTAAA
Organism: Paracanthobrama guichenoti; assembly: GCA_018749465.1. Lineage (NCBI taxonomy): Eukaryota > Metazoa > Chordata > Actinopteri > Cypriniformes > Gobionidae > Paracanthobrama > Paracanthobrama guichenoti. The sequence continues at coordinate 35,356,906 of CM031955.1, forward strand.
CAGAAGTTGCAAAAGTCTTTTCTTCCCTATTGTGATGTATATCCAAGAGTAATGGCTTCTGGAATGAGAAAAAAAAATGTAGGCCGCGGCTTGATTTAGTCTTTTCAGGAATTAAATTGATAGTAAGAAGTTGGGCATTGCTAACGAAATGGAGGCAGACCTGAATGCCAGTTTGCAGTCAGTTGTGGAAGATATTTAATCCCACCCTCCAGCAGAACATACGTCATGAAGAGATGTCATTTCGAGGAGGAGGTGCCGCTAATGTTTTTGATTAGAGATTGCGAGTGCACATAAATTAAAAAATTAAATAATGATGTGCACGGATAAATCATTTATGATAAACACTGCAAAATTCTGTCAAAATAAGATGTGAAATTTGATTTCATGGTGACTTTATGAAATGTATGTTGCTATAAATAACATATTAAATAATTTTGGAATGGATGGATGGAGGGGAAAACACTATCACCAATGCAAGTCCTCAAAAAGGAAGATGGAAGACTTGTTGAAGGTGTTACTAGAGTAACATTTTTGGCAAATGTTAAAATGTTGGCAACAATTGCTACACGTTAACTGAATTAAAGGTGGCTCAAAAGTACTGAGGGGCTTCAAATACACACACACAGACACACACACACACAAAAAGAGAGATAAGGTGTTTTTGATGGAATTTCCTTATTCCTCCCCAGTGTTGTTACTGTTAACTAAAATGGAAACCAAAATTAATTAATTAAAAATATTAATAAATACTATAATAGTATACAAATAAAACGGATCTTCCTATAGCTACTGTACCATCTCACAGATAGAGGGGAAGAGAGATTTCCTGTGGCAGAGGCAGATTTCCAGAAGTGTGGCATTGCGTTCGCTCCAGGGCGAGTCTTTGGGGAGCAGTAATGAGAGAAACAGATCACAGCAGCAACCGAGCGGAGAGGTGTGATGCTGGCGGACGATAGAGGATTAACACCTTTAACAGGTGTCTACTTCAGCTCCACAACAGAAAGCCACTCTGTTGATTATACAACCCCTGTGGCCTGCCTCTTGTCTTAATAGTGTTTTGGAGACTACACACTCCACGCATATAAAATATTTAAGAAAGTGTACACTTGCACTCGCTATAATGACTTGTTTTTGATGCATCTTGTTTTAACATTCAGCAAAGTGCAGTCTAGGAGAAAAAGTTTTTGAAAGTGAGAAACAAAGTAGCATAACTTATCTTAAAGTGATCCCTTTGTACCAGAGGATTTATGCAACCAATTTAGGTAGATGCACATGTAGGTGCATTATGCTGGATGGACTCTATAGAGGGTATGCATTGACATCACCTTCCCGCTAGAAACACGCCCCCTCAGCCGGACTGAGTGGCAGAAGAGCTGCTGCATGACGAGTTAATAGGGGAAACTGCGAAAACGCAAGTAAAATGAACAATTTTCAGTTTAAATTAAATGTTTGGACTCAATGTAAGTGCTCCTTACAACTTACCAAAGATCCAGTGATCCATGGATATTGACATGCAGCAAGGAATCGTGTTTCATGATATTTATATGTGCCTGAGTGAGACGTTCATAGGCAAATTAAACACTTTATATAAATACGATATAGGTAAGTCTAAATCCGGATGATCAATGTTATATATTTTGCCATATCGTCCAGCCCTACAACTTGTATAGTTTTTTTGTCAGTGTTTATTTAAAAACATCCAATTATGCAGAATATATGACGGTAAACATTCAATTGATGAGATGTCAATACAATATACACCCACCTAAACGATTATTAAGAACACCTGTTCAATTTCTCATTAATGCAATTATCTAATCAACCAATCACATGGCAGTTGCTTCAATGCATTTAGGGGTGTGGTCCTGGTCAAGACAATCTCCTGAACTCCAAACTGAATGTCAGAATGGGAAAGAAAGGTAATTTAAGCAATTTTGAGTGTGGCATGGTTGTTGGTGCCAGACGGGCCGGTCTGAGTATTTCACAATCTGCTCAGTTACTGGGATTTTCACGCACAACCATTGCTAGGGTTTACAAAGAATGGTGTGAAAAGGGAAAAACATCCAGTATGCGGCAGTCCTGTGGGCGAAAATGTCTTCTTGATGCTAGAGGTCAGAGGAGAATGGGCCGACTGATTCAAGCTGGTAGAAGAGCAATTTTGACTGAAATAACCACTCGTTACAACCGAGGTATGCAGCAAAGCATTTGTGAAGCCACAACACGGCGGATGGGCTACAACAGCAGAAGACCCCACCGGGTACCACTCATCTCCACTACAAATAGGAAAAAGAGGCTACAATTTGTACGAGCTCACCAAAATTGGACAGAAAAACGTTGCCTGGTCTGATGAGTCTCGATTTCTGTTGAGACATTCAGATGGTAGAATCAGAATTTGGCGTAAACAGAATGAGAACATGGATCCATCATGCCTTGTTACCACTGTGCAGGCTGGTGGTGGTGGTGTAATGGTGTGGGGGATGTTTTCTTGGCACACTTTAGGCCCCTTAGTGCCAACTGGGCATTGTTTAAATGCCACGGCCTATCTGAGCATTGTTTCTGACAATGTCCATCCCTTTATGACCACCATGTACCCATTCTCTGATGGCTACTTCCAGCAGGATAATGCACCATGTCACAAAGCTTGAATCATTTCAAATTGGTTTCTTGAACATGACAATGAGTTCACTGTACTAAAATGGCCCCCACAGTCACCAGATCTCAACCCAATAGAGCATCTTTGGGATGTGGTGGAACGGGAGCGTCGTGCCCTGGATGTGCATCCCACAAATCTCCATCAACTGCAAGATGCTATCCTATCAATATGGGCCAACATTTCTAAAGAATGCTTTCAGCACCTTGTTGAATCAATGCCACGTAGAATTAAGGCAGTTCTGAAGGCAAAAGGGGGTCAAACACAGCATTAGTATGGTGTTCCTAATAATCCTTCAGGTGAGTGTATAACAATAAAATTTATAGGGTATGATTTTACCCCAAAATTTACTCCATACTGAGACAAAATGAAAACTGCAAATCCACATTTCGCTCCCTGGAGTCATGTCGTTTCTGTGAACTGCATCGATCCATTTGCTTCTCTTTTCTGTAGCTTTTGGCAGTCTGTAAAAATATACCTCAGATTTCTTGTCAAATCTATTTATACAGTCAATCTCAAAGCTCTTTCCAGTTTTTTGATGTCTTTTGTGTGTTTTTTGTGGCATTCACACTGAAAACCAATGCTGCCGCTCTTTTTGCCACTCAGTGGGCGTAACTGAAGCAACTTTGGCCAATGGTGATGTCATGTGCATATCCTCTATACTGCCACCTGTCAATGTGGATGAAGCACAATGACGCAAAAGCTTTAATTTCTTTCATTGCAAAAATGCATGACATCAGTACATCAGCGTTCGGTTATTCCAGCAAGGTTAGATGATACTGACCCAGGACAAACAGAAGATAAACAGAAATGAAGGTTGATGTCGGATCAGAGACGTACCTTATAGCGCATCTTGGGACACGAATGGACGTAGAAACCCAGATAATAGTAGGCAAGCTTGGGCGACTGCTGCTGCAACTGCCTGGTGAAGGCAATCTCCCTGCAGAGAGAACGAGAGCAGAAATCATGTTTTACAGGCATATGGGTCACGATGCCAAACAGGCAAGCAGGTTGATATAAGGAGCATTATGGTCCAAGTCGTGAAACTACATGGTGCTCATTAGAAAGAAAATGTAATGCTGATTAAATGCTACAAATATCCACTGTTCAATTATCAATTGTTTACTAGATAAAATCAAGGTAACAGGTTTGACCTTTTTAGATTGGCCGGTAAACAAGACATTCACTTAATCTTTTTTTTCTTTTTTTTAATCTATGTAGTTTGACAGATTTCTTTCCATTTATGTAACAGTATGTCATTTTAGAGTTAGATATTTAGAGACACTTTAAATTTAAATCTTTTATCAAATCAACTGACAATAAAATTACTGTATTCAAGGATTTTTTTAAACAAGATTTCTAATTGTTAAACAAAAAAATTTAGCATTAGGATATGATGCTTAAGCAGCAAAAACATCAACTGATTTGCAGCATACGGGCCAGATTAACGGTTTCCCTCATAAACAGCCATTTAAATGTGTATCTGGAAGTGCTGAAAAAGAGGAAGGGGAGGAGAAAAACAAAAGGGAGCTGAGAAAATAAAAACAGGAGGAGATTTATACTTCCTCCTGTGAGCAATCAAGGAGCTCTCGCTCTCTCTCTCTTTAATTCTCGCTTTATTCCCTGCACAAACATGTTTCTCTTTTCCATAAATAAATCCTGCTCTTTCCTCTCTCTTCTTCTGCATTTTGTACACCTCATACTCTTAAAAATTAGGGGGAGAAATCTCTTTCTTTTTTTTTTTTGCGGGAAAAGGAGAGGAAGAGAGAGAAGCCAAATCAAAATAAAAGTAGTGGAAAATGAAAGAGGAAAATAGAGAAGGGAAAAGGAGCGACGACAAACAGCGAGGTGCTGGAAGGTCACTCGGTCGCTGCCAGGTTCCCGGGTTCCCATCCCCTGGTGACAAAGCCTGGCTCTCCATGAATGAGAGACGGATAAGAAGAGGCTGTGGAACCCATTCACAAAAAAGATGGAGAATGAAAGAGGGACAGAAGAAAGAGGGACAGAAAGAAAGGGCCACCCCCCCCTGCTCGATTTGAACCCCAGTCCCCACCCGCTCGCGCTGGCAGCAGTTTGAAGCCTCCATTATCTCCTCTTCAGCGGACTGACACCCCTACACAAGCCAATTATGCCACAGCGCTCACCACGGACAAGACGTCTGCTTAATATTAATGTCACACACACACACATCCAGAGCAGGAGATGTGTGGAACATATTTCCTGTATCTACACAACACAATGTCTAACTATTATTGGAGATGTAAACAAAATAGCAGTCAATGAAATAATACAACACACACACATATATATATATATATATAAATAAGATGTCCCAGACATCTTGTCAAATCCACCCTCTTAATCAGTATTTATTTCCTGTTTTTTTTATTTAAAATATGATATTAATATAAATAAATACAAATGAATAAATAAAACATTGTATATACAGTACTGTGCAAAAGTCTTAGGCATGTTGGTATTTTCACAGGAAAAATGTGTTTAAGCCAGTTATTTATATCTTGTACTGTAGTGTGTCAGTAGGAAATATCAGTTTACATTTCCAAACATTCATTTTGCAATTAATTGTGATAATCCAGTTTTTTTTTTTTTATGCACAGGAAGTCTGCCAGCAGCCGGTATGATCTGATCTCCCCATCATCGAGTCCGTCTGTGATCACATGAAGAAACAGAACAAACTGAGACGGACTAAATCCAGAAGAACTGAGGCAGCGTCTCCCAGACACTTGAGAAGATTAGGCACCTGTCAGAATGCTTTAAAGTGAGAATGCTGTCAAGAATAATAACATAAATAGCTTTCATTTATGAATGAACTTCTATGAACTAAATCAAATGGATGTTTGGGGTGAGCACCCTTTGCGTTTAAAGCGGCTTTTGTCACCTCATCTATTCCTACACCTGTTCCTGTAGTTCTGCAGGAAGCTTTCCTCAAGTGTCTGGGAGACGCTGCCTCAGTTCTTCTGGATTTAGTCCGTCTCAGTTTGTTCTGTTTCTTCATGTGATCACAGACGGACTCGATGATGGGGAGATCAGATCTCCATGTGGAGCAGAGAGACTATTGTCAGACTCTTTATGCACACAAAAATCTCACTGGATTATTAAAATTAATGGCAATTCATTTATAAATGTAAACTGATATTTCCTACTGACACACTACAGCAAAAGATATAAATAACTGGCTTAAACACACTTTATGTGTGTAAAAATACTAGCGAGCCTAAGACTTTTGCACAGTACTGTATATAAATAAATAAATAAAAAAATAATAAATATTATAAAAATAAAAAAAAATAAAAAAATCTCTCTATATATATTTTTATAATTTTTATAATATTTTATTTTATTTACTAATTTATATAAATAAAATATTATATATATATATATATATATATATATATATATATATATATATATATATATATATATATATATATATATATATATATAAAAAATATATATATATATATATATATATATATATATTTTTTTTTTTTTAAATACTAATACTACTACTAATACTACTAATACTAATACTAATAATAATAATAATAATAATAATAATAATAATAATAATAGTAATCTTTTTATATCCTTTTTTTCTGGGGTGAAATATGTCCCAGACATCTTGTCTTATCTTAAAATTAAGTGTTTGCATATTTTCAGCATACATTCTTATAACTCTATATTTTTCCCCCGTTGATATTAATGGTAATTACAAATAAACTGTCCAGACTAATAACAGTAAAAAGAATTTGTGGGGAAATGTCACAAATAAAACATCTCAATGATCCTTTAAATGGATGGTGAATCACTATCACATTTTACAGTTTATCAAATATTGTGAGAAATCATATGTATTAGAAATGCATGTGTAATAAACATCTATCAAAAATAACAGCCTGTTGAGTTTAGCAAGGGAACCAAATCTTATTTTCTTGGCCTGCTGAAATGGCACTATAGCACAATATATTGATGCAGATACATTCATGCAACTTAACTTTAACAAAATCTAAATAACCTTATGTCAAATATAATTTCTCGTTTATACATATTCTGATTTATTAAAATGATTTAGGAGTTAAAATATGCCAAGGACAACTTTTCATAAGATTCACACAACGATTTCGACAGAATTAACAGTACAAATTAATTTTCAGCACGTTTCAACTCCGAGGAAACACATTTTGTTTATCTTTGCTGGCCATTCATCATTATTTATAGTGTCCAGCGCAGCATGGAGACACATTACTGAACAGTGTCACATCCTGCGCTCAGACAGTCTCACTCAATCACACTGACACACAACGGCACAAAGACACTGACCCCCGCGGTTGACACCAGCTGCTCGGGGCACAACAGAGACCCGTGCACAATCTCCACTTCTCCCTCACACTTTCTCTCCCTTAGCCTTCTTTTTATTCTTCTCTCTGTGAGAAATGAGGCTCCTGAGGCCTCCAGACACCCCAAACTAACACACACACACACACACACACACACACACACACACATCTGGCATCTCCTGTAAAGTGTAACCTAATCAGGTGAGCCTCCCATGTGAAATATTTAAACACATGTGTGTGACAGAGAAATATAGACCTGTAACCGTGGGTGTGTATGGTTGTTTTGAAAATAAGATGCATGCACAACCATCAAAAAATGTGAACATATTCAGAGACAAGATTCTGCACTAAAAGACAGCCAGGTCAGGATGCATATCTCTGCTATTCGCTAAGGACAAACAATGAAAAAATCTGCAACATTAATGCTGTTAAACTTTTGTTGGGAGGTAGTGTAGCCTAGTGGTTAAAGGTAACCAAAATGCTGTTGGCTCTGACTAGTTTCAGCATCAGATGTCTGAGCAGATTCACACTTAAACTCAAATCAGATAAACTGTCAGCTAAATGACCAATCATTAATTAATGTTTACACCTGTCTGAACATTATCAGCATAAAAAGCTCAAAGATTAGTGATAATTTATGAGCGGCAGACAGACAAACCTGAGAGCAGAGTAGGTGCCCAATGAGAGCGAGGAGAAGTCGGGGTGGTAGTAGAGGTACACAGACGACACACAGAAGGGCAGGATGTCCAGAACCCCTACGGCTACTATTCTGCCATCCAGCCAGTACTGCTGATGGAACGAGCCGTAGCCCACATCCGGACCGTCAGGAGCGGTCTCAGCCTGGGAGAAAGAAAGAGAATATAGTTATTATACAGATTTCATTATTATACAGTGAAATGTGTTTATTTTCATTGGACATTGAGTAACAGGAAACAATTACTGTGGATTAAGAGTGAGGAGCAAGAAATTCTGTAGATCAGACTCAAGTCTACATCACCCACATGATATTTATATTATTAATTAATTTAAAACAAATCAATGTACACATCATTTGGACAACTGATTATTTGAAGCTGGGAACAGAGTCATTGCTCCAAAAACGAAATCACTACTGAATTGCGACACTAGTGACAATATACTCCACTCAAAATGGCGCCGCTGTGTTTGGTCGCCGTTCAGGTCGCTCCGCGAAGACTGTGCTTTTATTTACTATTTTACTTTCTTTTACTCTCAGTTTTTACAAACTTATCATCTGCATTGATCTACTACGACAGCAAAACTCTTTTGGACATTGGTTACCTCTACACTGGACTGTTTCAGGACACTTTCGCCGATCCTCTGTGGCCATCTGAGATTCTTCGCAACGGCGAGTTGAACAATGGCCAGAGCCAGCAGCGTAGAACAAAGAAACACCGTGGGAAACGCTACTGGTATCCGTAACAGACTGAGGAAAAGGGCATTCAGACCTCCTCTCCCCGAGCATTCTTCTAGCAAATGTTCAATCCTTGGATAATAAGATGGACGATCTTAGAGCCAGGATAAGTTTTCAACGGGACATGAGAGACTGTAATATCTATTGTTTGTCTGAAACATGGCTCACGCCCGCGTCCCGACACAGCTGTGACGCCGCCGGAGAACTTCTCTTTTTTTTCGGATGGACAGAACAGCCGAGGCCGGTAAATCCAAAGGCGGTGGAGTGTGTTTCATGATCAACAAGAAATGGTGCGATCCCAGGAACATCACCATTCTCTCGCGGTCCTGCTCACCTCATCTGGAACATTTAACAATCATTTGCCGCCCATTCTATCTGCCTAGGAGTTTTCTGCGGTTGTCGCGACCGCCGCTTACATCCCACCGCAGGCAGACACAGCGCTGGCTTTATCTGGCCTTCATGATGTTGCCAGCGGCGCCATAAACCAACATCCCGACGCTGGCATTCATTGTCGCGGGCGATTTTAACAAAGCAAACCTAAAGAAAGTCCTGCCAAACTTTCACCAGCACGCCTCCTGCCCCACACGAGGAGCAAACACACTGGATCACTGCTACTCTCCGCTTAAGAACGCCTATAAAGCGCGGTCACTTCCAGCGCTTGGCAAATCGGATCATGCCGCCATTTTCCTCACTCCCGAATACAAACAAAAGCTCCTCCAGGAACCCCGGTGAGGCGGGAAGTTAAGCGTTGGTCACCCCACTCAGAGACCGCGCTACAGGCAGCTCTGGGCGATGTGGATTGGGACATGTTCCGAGCGAAGTTCAGCTGACGTAAGCGAAGTTCACAGACGTGGCGCTTTGCTTCATCAACACGCTTACAGAGCAAGCCACGCAAACAATAACAATAACGCCCTTCTCAAATCAGAAACCGTGGGTGGACAATTCAATCCACGCGGCAGTGAACGCACGCACTGCTGCTTATAACGCCGGTCTCCTTTCAGGGAATATGAATGAATACAGATCGTCCTGCTATGCTCTCAGACGAGCAGTTAAAGCCGCAAAACTCCGTTATAAAGACCGAGTGGAGTCTCATTTCCAACTCAACGACTCAGCGCGCATGTGGCAAGGTCTGAGGTCCATCTGCTCCTTTGGATCTAAATCCTCTGCAGAGGTGAGCGCTGATCCGTTGCTCGTGAACGAAGTTAAACTCTTTCTATGCTCGCTTTGACTGTAACCGCGTAACGCGACTCCGCCAAGTGGCGCCGTTAGAGGAAATTACTCAGAGCAGCAACAATCACGTGATCTCTGTCTCAGAGGATGAAGTTCGGAGAGCACTCTGCCGCAGGACGCCAGGAAAGCTGCTGGGCCGGATGGTATTTCAGGTCGTGTTCTGCGGTCCTGTGCTGATCAGCTCACCGGGTTGTTTACATCTATCTTTAATGAGTCCTCGCTACATCTGTGGTCCCCACCTCCTTCAAAAATCCACCATCATCCCTGTCCCTAAGAACAGTAAACCCTCTTGCCTAAATGACTATCGTCCAGTGGCTCTCACGTCTATAGTCATGAAGGTCTTTGAGAGACTCATTAAAAACACCATTTGCGCCTTCATTCCTGACACTTTGGACCCTCTTCAGTTTGCCTATCGTCCCAATAGATCGACTGAAGATGCCATCTCTCATGTCCTCCACTCCTCCTCACTCACATCGACAGCAAAAGTGGGAACTACGTAAGACTGCTATTTATTGACTATAGCTCAGCCTTTAACACCATAGTTCCCACCAAGCTAACCTCCAAACTCCTGGATCTCGGCCTGAATCCTTCTCTCTGCCACTGGATTGAGGACTTCCTCACTGGCAGGCCTCAGGTGGTGAGAATAGGCCAGTCCACCTCCACCTCCATCACCCTGAGTGTGGGAGCTCCACAGGGCTGTGTCCTGAGCCCCCTGCTCTACTCTCTCTACACGCATGACTGTTTGTCCACACACAGCTCCACCTCTATCATCAAATTTGCTGATGATACTGTTGTCCTGGGCCTCATTTCCAACAACAATGAGACGGCATACTTGGACGAGGTGGAGCATCTAACATCATGGTGCCAGGACAACTGTCTCTCTCTGAATGTTGGCAAGACCAAAGAAATGATTGTGGACTTCAGGAAGAGACAGCAACGGACATACTCCCCTCATGATCAGCGGGTCACCAGTAGAGAGAGTGAGCAGCTTCAAGTACCTGGGAGTAAACATCTCCGAGGACCTGACCTGGACTGCTCACATTCAGACACAGGTGAAAAAGCCAGGCAAAGACTGTACCACCTGCGCCAGCTGAGGAAATTCAGGGTTTCACCAGCTATCCTGAAAACTTTCTATTTAGGGGCGATAGAAAGTGTTTTAACTCAGTGCATCACAGCGTGGTATGGGAACAGCACCAGTCATGACCGCAAAGCCCTGCAAAGAGTAGTGCGCTTATCCGAGCGTATCTCAGGGTCAGCTCTCCGCCTCTGCAGGACGCCTACACCAAACGCTGCAAAGGTAGAGCTACCAAGATCATCAAGGACTCTAATCACCCTGCAAACCCTCATTTCACGCTGCTACCATCTGGTAGCGCTTCAAGCCTGATGGCCAAAACTGAGAGACTCAGGAGGAGCTTCTTCCCCAGGCCATCAGACTCTGAACTCAGTCACTTAACATCACGTGACTTCACGTCCAGGATAAACATCGATACACTGACATTGCACTGCACTTTCTGTTCTCGTTGTTACTGTGTAACAACCTGTCATAAACCTGTTTGCACATTATACTCTTTATACATTTGTTAACCACATATTTATAAGTCTACAGTTTACTCACTGCAAAGTCTACTTCAATTATTTTATTCCACTTTATCCTTATTTGTTACCTTTTTTTCTCTTGACTTGATTATTTATAATTCTACAGATATAGACATATATATATATATATATAGATAGTACTTTTTTTTATATCCTATTTCTATTATAATTTCTTCCTTGTGTTTTTAACTGTGAATTTGCACTGTCCATGGAGCGGACCTGTTTACATTTCACTGCCGGTTGTATATTCTGTATATAACTGTGTATGTGACAATTAAACTCTTGAATCTTGAATCTTGAATCTTGAATTGGGTTGACTTGGCCATAATATAATAAAGGGCATATTAAAAAGGGAGGCCTACCAAAGGAGCTTTTTAGTCAGCATGAAACATTCCAATTTTATCCATGTGACATACTTTAGAGTGAAACAGGATAATCAATTGGGATGGGACATGGGACTTGATTTTATACATAAGGATTTGTTTAGATGGTGAAAATGGTAGGAGGGGAGGGGCTGAAAAAATGAGTAACTGGTGATGTCAACAGCCATTTTACATTTTAAAGGGGTCATGAATTGAGAAATAAATCTTTCCTTGAGCTTTTGACATAATAGAGTTCATCATACGATAAGAATATCCTGTAAGCTTCAGAACTGAAAACTTCCTTGTTAGTCCAAAAACAGCTTTTATTGAAACCAAGCCCAGAGAAAGACCTGTTTTGGAATGACCGCCTCTTTAAAAGAAGATCAACGCCTACTTCTACATCGTTACCACTGTAGCCCCACCCACTGATTCACACATGACAAGCAGTAGGTAAATAACAGACGTGACCCTAACACTGGATCAAGCAACTAAGCGTTAAACACGCCTCTGAAGAGTGCACAATGTTGTGCAGTGCCAGGTTATGGAAAAACAGTCACTGCATTAGATTTGCAGAGCCTGAAATTAAAAAATTATATTGGCCGTCAGGAATGGCGCAACACACGTAAAAAGTTTGCTTTCCTTTGTTATAGATCATTTGATATGTACGCGTCTAAAGCCGGGGGCACACTTAATGATTTAACACACTATATGATTTGAAATGCTGACTGTAAACACAGGCTAAACGCAACTGGCACAGACCAAGCGCGTTTGGGCATGATCAGTCGTAAGTATCAAAATACATTCATAATCAGCCTTACAATCGTTAAGTGTGTCCCGGGCTTAACCAAAATCACCAGTGACCGGTGATTTCTGATATGTAATGATTCATGTACAGTCAGATCATTTATTGTCAGTAAATCAAACCAAACTGTGATTAAATTATATATAGAAAGCGATCAAAGAATGCTCCCTTTACAATCGCTGGAGCTGTCAATCAAACAGCGTGAGTTTATTCGTGACTGAGTTCTGGACTTTTGCCAAAACTCCCGTAATAATCAACAAATCTCTTATTTACATTGTGTTTGCACTGTTAACATTCATTAGTGTGCAGAAATCAAGTTCATGTGCTCAACATGTCTGTGATCAGCTACAATGCTCATAACTGCAACCGTTCATGCCATGATCTAAATATAATGCTATAATCAGCGGTTTTCATGATGTTAGCAAATCACAGAAGCCAATGAAGTCTCACAGCAAACACACCCCTTCAAACAGCATACTAACATTTTAAGTGCACCCCAGGAAACATTATAAAACAATAAAATAATGCACATTTAATGACAATTTTTTGTGTGTGTACGTACTGATGAATTGTACAGAATTGCATTAGGGAGAAAAAAAAAAAAGGAGTACACTTTATCTAATTTAACAAAGTTGAATCTTCAACCTAGTATTATCATGCAAATCAATTCAAATTGTTGAAAACATTGTGAAAGAGATCCTGTGCAAAAACGAGTCAATCAATGCTCAAACAATTTGAAAGTCTGTGCTTGCAAAGGAACACAGGGTGTACAGTAGCTCGCTAATAGATCCCACATGTGGGCTGAAAGCAGAGGTGTGTGTGTGTGTGTGTGTGTGTGTGTGTGTGTTTGTTTGTGGAGTGGAAGTCAATGCCAGGCACACACGAAGTTCGAGAAACTATGAGAGGGGATTTAATAAAAATCCTTGCATGAACTAAATCAATCTCCACACTGAAAGCCTTTGCAGGAGGGAACAGGGGAGCCATTTTTCCCGTGTGTGAATGTATGTGTAAATCATGGGTGGCAGTGAGTGAAACCATACAAAAAAAATACAAAAAAATACTGTTGTGTCCGAAGATAAAAGCCCACATTCCTTCATGTGACATAAACACACTTGTGTCTGAATATATATGTCTGCTGTTTCGGACGGCTGTAAAAGCTCAAACCGTTACCTGCCCGAGATCGTATTTCCCACTCAAACCTTCATGCTGCCTTTTTTCAATCAAGTGGCTTATCGACGAGGGCGCTTTATTCACCATAGTCCACCAATGAGACTTCAAACGGCTTGGCGAGAGGGGGCTACGCAGCCATAGCCGTAACGGGATCTCTCCGCGGCCCCCTCGGCCCATCTGGGTCCAGTTAGCCCTGCAGGAAGGCGGCTCGTTATCACAACACCAGGGGAGCGGCTCGGCCAATCTGTTCAGTATGAGAGGCTTTAGACGCTGCTGCGCCACGGTCACTCACCTCCAAATTAAAACCAACACAGAAACATCACAAATGCCACTCATAATGTTCAAACCTACACTGTAAAATATTTTGTACTTTTAACAGTAGAAAACTGTAAAAATGCTACAGTAAAAACCTTTGGTTAATGGTAAGGTCTCTTACTATATACTGTGGGGAAAAACATCCTCTAACGGGACATTTTATCCACCTTATTTTTAATGTGTAATCTATTTGTAACTTTCCTGTCAGTTGCTTATTTTACAAAAACAGTCCATTATACTACTTGATACTGCAAACTGGTATTTGTTACAATATTACTTTAATGTATTGTCATAATTTTAAACACACTGGTTTGTAGCGCAAATAGTTTTACCATTTACTGCATTCAGACACCAGATATAATCGTTTTACTTGTGTGTGCAGGGCACTATAGTTCATTTATGTAAGTGAGGATAGCAAAATAACCAAAATGACCAAAATGAATCAGACACTTTGACCTGACCATGTTTTGCTGAAGTGTTTCTTTCTTTCATTGCTAATGTGATCTTTTACACCACAGACATAATAAGCATTGCTTGGTCATTGGTTGACCTAAATTGGTATTATCTAATTGTGTACTTAAATTTGATTGTAATCCATTACATCCCTTTCTATCAAAGTTACCTGACATTATCAAGATGAATTTGTTCTGACAGTTTAACTGTTGAGTTCTTGTCATATTTTATTCAAATTTTCTAAACTATAGAAAATAAACTGTGATAATGTTGAAGGTGTCTGAATAAATTTTGGTTTGACTGTATATAACGCAGACTTGCACATTCACAGAAAAAAAAAAACTTTAATTGTGCATTGCAAAATCAGGTGGATATAATTTTGCAGTAAAATAACCTTAATACTGTTATCACCAAAAAAAAAAAAGAATAGAATCTTTCATGATATAATCTTTGTTCTACCGCTAAACTGGCACAGTTCACAGAATCCCGCCCCTTGTTCCTGGAGAAATGTTACAGTAAACCCCTCATTTTGTCCGCTGAGGACCATATTCCATATGTATAGTTTACTTATTTTCCTTCAGTGTGCTTGTCCAGTTGGTTGGCAGTTTAAACTAGCTGTCAGTATTAAGTACACACAGCCGCTCAAGATGAAGGTGCTTTCATAGCACGGCTAGCGGTGATGATTAAGGGCTTGCGGTGAAACTGAGAGCCCATTCTCAGCCTGGCTTTTGGTACCACATGTGCTGAGCCTCGTTTCTGTCAGAACCAGACTGGACTCAAATCCAATGTATGTCATGCTAACTTACCCTCCGGCAGCAGAGAGCCGCTAAAGGAACGTTAAGCTCTCAGCACCACCTGACAGCCGGCCATCTTTCATCCATAATGATCTGACGGTATGTTCTAGATTGCATTTTCGCTCTGTTTTAATGAAACGCAGCCTCCACAGAAGTATTTCACAGTAAATGTCTCAGGCATGTTTATGCAGCCATGACCTAAGTGCGGGAAATGGAGTCACCTTGACCCCAGGATCACCTTGCCGGACAACCTAATGACTGTGTCTGTGCCACTGTGAAGGCAAGCAAAACAGAGATGAAGCCAACAATATAGGCAGGGGCCCAAATCACAAGCATATGCTGTGCTGTGTCAGTCTTTGTTTGGCCTGCTTTCTCCAGCCGTGTAGTTGCGTGCTATGCGTCCGTTTGCAGTCAGCGTAAGGGATGTCAACAGGCTTTTTGTCATGTGGCTTGGGTAGTTAACATTCCTCTTTCATGAATGATACAATGGCTCTTCTATGCAGGAGAGGAGAGGAGAGGAGAGGAGGAGAGGAGAGGAGAGGAGGAGAGGAGAGGAGAGGAGAGGAGGAGAGGAGAGAGGAGGAGGAGAGGAGAGGAGAGGAGAGGAGAGGAGAGGAGGAGAGGAGAGGAGGAGAGGAGAGGAGAGGAGAGAGAGGAGAGGAGAGGAGAGGAGAGGAGAGGAGAGAGAGAGGAGAGGAGAGGAGAGAGGAGAGGAGGAGAGAGAGGAGAGGAGAGGAGAGGAGGTCCAAATTATGCGGACAGACGGATGGATGGATGGATGGATGGATGGATAGGAGAGGATTTTTTTATACATGCTTTTTTTCCTTCCAAAAAATAAAAGATTTGGCTGTGATCACAAAAACAAAAACAAAAAAAAAAAAACATACAACTGACCAGAAAGCACAATGAAAAATTACAAATATTAAATTATTTATATAATGTTAAATTATCACTTCTGTTATTTTGTTATCATTAAAAGTTAATTAAATGATAAATAACGTTAACTTTGGATAGCAATAAAAAAGTAACAGTCCCTGAACCCCAATTTGGAAACCCAACATTCCTGGATTCACATTATAATAGTACAGTTAAACAGATATTCACAATGTACACATTGTGAAAAGCACTATAAAAATAAAACTGATCTGAGTATTGTACAATAGAAAATAAAATACCCCATTATATTATATTACATCCCATTTATTGACTACAGTGATTATTCCCTCAGAGCATTAAACGTCAAAGAATTACTCCACAAATGTGGGCCGTAGAGAAGCAGTGGGAACGCAGCAGGACTCAAATGTTATTCGAGTCACACAGGCACTCTAAACACACAGCGCTCATTAGACACAGCATTCAGTGACGGCTCATTACCCCCACGTGGAAACAGCAGCGCTCGATTACGACAGCCATTTTTCTTAGAACCGGCACTCACGGCATGGCGTGGCCAGGGAACGGCTCTCTCTGCGACGCAGATGCAACGCCTGGATATATGCAGGCAGGTGGAGCTCTGATTACATTATGGGGAAGTGTTTATTAATGCACTAATGATTTCATTGTGTCCAATCCATCAGATAAGGATGTGTGTCATGCTGGTCTTTTAAGGTGATGAGACATGGACAGTTAAAGACTAATTGGTATTGCTTGTCACTGGAATTAGAAAATAAAGGAAAACTATGCCATAAGTGGTGTATGCCAAGTATGTGTGTATATGCATGTGGAAAAACAGGGGTACGGTTTGAGGTCTATAAAACCTTGACGACTAATTACACAACACCACTGTTAACGAGCATTTCCCCTTAGGACAGACATTTCAGGTCAATAAAAAGACATTTAAAAAAGCCAAACAGAAACAGACATACAAATGCAACACAGGCGTGCATCAGGAGAAGGGCATGCCAGTGACGCAAAACACGCTGCCACGCACGCCATGTGACACACACATGAACAAATACACACACACACCTAGATAAACACAACCAGGTGAATGAGCCTAATACAGCACATCTACAATTATGTTGTTTACTTTTGACTTTGCAGGCAAAGTTCAAATAGTGTTGTTGTTCACGCATCTTTAAGTGAACGGATATGCCACAAGCACACACGGTTCTGCACCTGATGCCAATTGCCCCTTTAAGATTTGCACGCAGAACCCTAGTTTATCTGTGCATGAAAAAAAAGCCCTTCATATAGTACTATCGCAATAAAATGCAATAATTCAACGTATCTTCATCGGTATCAAGCCACAGCCACATTTGGCCACTGATGCTCTAATAACAGAACATTTCTCAAGCTAAACAAGTGAAAAACACAACACTATTCAAAAGTCAGGAAGCTTTTTTTGCATTCAGAAAAGATTCATTAAATCAGATTTGAAGTGACAGTCAAGACATTTATAATGTTATTTATCCATTTCAAATAAATAAATTCTTTTCAACTTTCTTTTCATCAGAGAATCCTGAAAAAATATATATAAATCACGGTTTCCACAAAAATATGAAACGGCACACAATTGATAATAATCAGAAATGTTTCTTGAGCAGCAAATCATCATATTAGACTGATTTCTGAAGGATCATGTGACACTGAAGACTGGAAATTCAGCTTTTGAAAAGTAGTGTATATTTTGGTAATTAAATAAAAAAAAAATGGAAGTTTGAAAAAATAATGTAAGCTAAAAAGTATGAGTGAGTATACGGCATCACCAGCACTGATGTAGGAGCATCTGGCTAACAGCCTCGACGAGGTGACAAAAGCATGTTTCCTGTAAATGGTAACAATCTTCATTAGCACAATGAAGCAGAGTGCACATGTTTCCCTCCACATCATCCCCCCTTTTTTAGGAAAAATTGGGAAAAGTTAAATAAAAAGGCTTAAGCCACCTTCAAATTAAAATACACACATAATGGCTGTACACCCATATGTTCACCACAGAGATTAATGTGAATATGAGCGGTGGTGCTGGTCTATTTAAAGGTCAAATAAATATCAAAATAATAATAAATACTTTAATATTATATAAACAGCATTAAAATAGAAATACAGTGATGTATCAGATATATCCCATGACACATGACACTTGGTATTTACAAGAATCCCATGTCTACTATGGTTCAGGTAACCTGCATTCAGGACATGTGCCATGGTAATACCTTGTTTTGTTGGACATACACTATAAGTGAAATACACTATAAATACCACAGTAAATCAATATTTTAGTTGTTCGGTACCATAGTATTTTTAAACAAATAAATCTGCTGTAATGAGATAGCGAGTGAAGTTAGAGAGGGTTAAAAGGCAATATATTATATTATGGCATAACATAATAGGAAGTAGGCCTATCACATGAGTGTTACATGATCCTTCATAAATAATTCTAATATGGTGATTACCCAGTTATTATCAATGTTGGAAACACAAGTTTTGCTGCTTAATATGTTTTGGAACTTTTTCAGGATTCATTGATGAATAAAAAGTTGAACAGCATTTATTTAAAATAGAAATCTTTTCTAACAACATAAATCTTTTTATCAATTTAACACATCCTTGCTAAAATTAGCTTTTATGCCTAATTACATTCATTGTTATTATGATATGAAGGCCCACACACGCATAAGTTACATAATATATATCTTTTTTATTATTATTATTAGTTAATTTTAGTACTTTCCTGTAGCTCAAACACTAAGAGCGTGGCGCTAGCAACGCCAAGGTCATGGGTTCGATTCCCAGGGAAAGCAAGAACTGACAAAATGTAAAGATGTGTACCTTGAATGCAATGTAAGTCGCTTTGGATAAAAGCGTCTGCCAAATGCATAAATGTAAATGTAGTACTTAAACTAAAAGCGCTATATGAAGATTTCTGTAATAAATAACAGCATAGTGGATATGGATTTAATTTTTTAGGTGATTTAATGCCACAACACCATAGCTAACTGGCTGATTTACAGTGTAGATGCCTAAACTCAGCATTAGCTTACGAGACGTTATGAGACTTATTACTCTGTGTGCGTTCCTGTGATGAGTGTGAGCTGTCAGCACCATAGATGTGTATACGCATCTATGGTCAGCACTGACTCAGCAGCCCCTCACGCAATGTTGTCATGACAACCGGTACACAATATTCACTTCAGGAGGTTTTATTATTAGTATGATTGTACTTCTTATCATATACCTTATAGAAAAGACGAGAGTCGCGTTTGTTTCTTTTGAGCCTGATTTCTCAAAATGGTGTGTGTGTGTGTGTGTGTGTGTGTGTGTGTGTTTATCCTGGGTACCATGACAACAGTGCGAGTTATAGTAATCATGAGCGCCGGCGCCCTCTGACGGCTCGCACTGATCACAGGAAAGCATACACGGCCGAGCTCAGTGTTTTGACTGAATAATACGGTTTATTTCTCTCAAAACCTTCAAGTATATGCCTCCTGAACACTTTCCATAAATGGCGCGCGTCTCACTGTATCACTGCGTGATGCTTTGGTATATTTTTTGTAATGTTAGCCTAGTCGCTATTCACTGCCATTATAGGAAGGAGCGCGTGCAGGACTATTTTGAAAATTTCTGCTTTTGAGGTCCGAGAAAGATAGAAGGACACAGGGCATTAGAACAACAGCAGGGCGAGTAAAAGATGGCTTTATTTTCATTTGAGGGTGAACTATCCCTTTAAGTTATCTTACCTGAATGTGTGGGTGAGGATTAGCCTTTAGATGTCGCTTAAGGTTGGTGGTGTTTTTCCCCGATATGTTTTTGTCCGCAGTGCTTCCCGTCAGTTATAATGACATAATTCTGACTGTTTGTCAATATCATTGTACGTAAAATGCGACCAAATATCGAGCCTCTTCCTTCTACCTAGCATGTCGTCTGTGCTCGTGTTCGCTACTGTCTATGGGTGTCTGTTCTTGCTCAATTTTTTTTTTAATGCAAAACATTGTAGTCTCGTCTTTTTTCCATCAACAATAATGCATGTTAATTTAGTCTTAGTCAGCGCATTTGGACATTGGTGCAGTCTCGGCATCGTCTTAATCATGGAAAAAAAGGTCGTTAACGAACATAGTCTCATCCCGTCTGACAAAATTAACACTAATCCTTGCTGAATAAAAGTATTAATTTCTTTTAAAAAAAAAAAACCATTTTAAATTGTAATAATATTTCACAATGTTAAATTTTTGTACATTTTTGATCAAATAAATGCAGGCTTGATGAGCATAAGACACTTCATTCAAAAACATTAAAAATGGTAATGTTTCCAAACTTTTGAACAGTGCTGTACCATTTACATAAAGTGAAAGAATATTTGTGCCATGCCGCAGTACTTATTTGTAAAGGAATCTTTTTTTTTCCTGAATGGAAAAGCCAAGTCAATAAGTCGTTTAACCTCACCATAATTTAACATCCCAAACATCAACAAACGTTTGTTTTCAGTCACATTTGCTCTTTAATGTCTGCTCCCCACAAAGGGATCGCTTGATGATGGCAGTTGGACATGACAGAGATGATCATCTGTCAGGGACAACCTCACATCACAGTCAACTCTTTGTTTGCGTTCCCGTCCCATGTTTGTGTGGCCATGCCATGCTGCACAGAAATGTAGTTGGTCTGGACAACACACTGAACACTTTCCATCACATCATGACAAACAAAAAACCCAACAATTACACTGCTACCCAGAGAGCCATTTCCACATGTTGTTTGTCTCACTGCAGCTCCTATAGACCACTAAGCAAAACTAACATTGTTTCTCATAGGTGGTATTACCCTAAGGTTTTATATGGATATATGATGTCTGTCAAAAATAGTCATATTTCCCTCAAAATCAAAAGAGAATTTTTTTTTACATTTGTATAAAAAGGTTCTGTGCAAAATCATTTCTAAGTAACTTCTATGACTGCCAATGTGTTTTTCAGTAGAAACCAGAAGAAGTGTATGATTATGAACCGTATGGAGCTACTGAAGATTATGATTAAATGATCTGCTTTGAGACTATACTGGACCTGTACAATTTTAGAGAAATCCTCTAAATTGGCCAAGACTTCGGCAAGAGAGGCAAAATCATATTATGCATTTGAAATATAAAAAGACTTACCTCTAAAGGAGAGTCACAGAGGAATCTCTTAAACTGTGAGGGGAAAGAAAGTAGAAAAGAACAGCGTTACTTTAAATTCAACTACATGACAAAATATGAAATACACAAGATTTATAGATGGTGAGCAGTCTCGTGTCTACAGTTGAACACATTTGATATGGCCTGTGTATCATTTTATCCAATATCTCTCCTGTGGTTGTTGCATCACCAAACATTTTAAGGCTTGGCTCACATTACAAGTTTTCTACTGTTGTCAATGTCATGGTGTGCATTAATGTCAGACTAGGCTTAAATGTAGCTACGATAGCAAAGTGAAAAAAGATTAATGATGACATGTCTGCAAACAACATGTTGCAGTGTTGGGCTGGTCGCGATGCCCAAACAAACAAATCAATGTTTTAAATCTTCAATTTGACTCTGTTTTCAATTCTGCTTTATTTAAGAGGGTTTAAATAAACTTGGCTCTTTAACAACACACACAATAGCAACTTTTGTAAATCACAGTGATGTAAGGCATTTAATATTGTTTACTTAAGTTCAAAATGAATAGCTGTTCGGTCATTAGTTTGTTTTGGCCGAAATGAGGTGGTGGTAACTGGCTAGCATTGTGAAGAAAAAGCAAGATGTTTATTGAGGAGGTTTTAAAGAACTTTATCTTTGCTAAAGCAGTCATGGGTCTCGGTCCACTTCCAAACAAACTCTGGTGCTGTTCAAATGATATATGAACGCCACACAGACCAAAGACATGTAAACGAACCAAAAACGGGAAGATCAGTAGCAGATCTTCGTTTGTTTGTGTGACGGAGGGATTTCTGTCGCTGTTTTGACTCTTTTACACATTTCATAAGCTCTCAAAAGTTCTCAGCTGATCAGAATACCATCATACATGGCTACAAGCATACAACGAGCACATTTAGCCCAGAACACAGCATTGTTTTGGATGTTCGGTAAGTTCCGTCTCAAAATAGGGAATTCGTCATAAAACCGACCAGGTCGACCAGGTCAGCGTATCCCTATGCCTTTAGGTTTGGTATCTTTTGGGTCGGTGATAAAAATGCCAATCTGAACACTATTGTCCGGACCAAACCAACCAAACTACAAGTGTGAGCACACCCTAAAAATTATTACAGGGTGTAGAAACAGATTAAAGGACACTAGTACTTCCATACCCGACACACAACACGTGTTAGGACACAAAATACGCATGACAACCATGCACAGGGCACACAAAAGTGAATTCCATCTTGCAGCGTTATTTGCATTAAGTTAACTTTGCACAACTTTGTCATGTCTCGTCTCTCATGCCATCTCAAATCGATATTGAAAATGACTGACGTCCAATTGTTTTGCTGCTGCACCCTGTAAATGTAATGAAAACCCTGACACCTCAAATACTTATGCTGTCCGCTACGAGTTCACCTAAAAGCAACTAAAAAGTAGGAAGTGTGAGATAAAGCTGATCAGAACCACAACCCCAGAAATAGATGAAAAAGCCATAAAACGGTCCAGGATCATTGGGACTTGTTCAATAGCATGTGTGCATTGGCTGTTTCAGCTGGCTGTCACTGCTTATCCACAGTCTAATATGGTGAAACATCATAAACCAATGAGAAAGAAAGAGGCAATATGCAAACTAAATGACAATACTTCCACATTCACGCAATTACACTTGCTGCTTCCAGTTCTTCATCAGAATAAATTTGAGGAAATTACATTTGGTTCCAGGTAACAAACTCACACAAATGCACATTTGATCCCTTCCATCTTTGATATACAGACACACACACACACACAGAAAGTCTGATTGTAATCTGGCAAAACCAGGCTCCTGTGGTTTAAAATGCTACAAAACAACAGTGAACAGCTTTGCTTATTGGACAACGAGAGGGTTGGAGAGAATTAGTCAGCGGTTACAAACTCCATATGGTGATTTTTGCATCTGCAATGTTTAGAGAACTAACAGCGAACGTGGATCTGGAAACAAGAACGGTTCTAAAAATACAAAAACCAAACAATTTATGATTTTTGTTTACATTAAATGTTCTTGAACGTATACAATTTTCAGAGAACCGTTTCTGTGTCGTGTAAACTTAAAACTGTACGACTTAAATCAACAAATGTCTCTATTGCAATAAGGCTCAGTTTGTGGTGGTTGTGTAAAAGAAACGTATTGTTGGGAAAGTGGAACTGAGAAAGATGGGATATGGGAGAGGGGTGCGGTGAGTCACTCAGGGGGTAAAACCTGGCAAAGACTCTCTCCTGTGCTGCCAGGCGCTCAACAGTGGGGGTCCGTGGGTAACAGCTCTATGAGAAAGGGCAATGCAGCCATGCATATTTCCATTAGTCTTCTTGCTGATCTCCTGGAGCCTGGCAGTGAACACCCTGCTTGGTTATTAGACTGGATAGGATGAGGATGCACAGATTTACATATACATATATATATATTTACATGCACAAAAGAAAGGGAAAAACTCAGAAACAACTTTTCTAACATCACCAAGCCCTCTTCTCAACCTCTCCCCTACAACAGCCAACCATATTAGAGACACTTTTCACAATTCAATCAATTCCTGGTGGGAAAAAAAAGTCTGTCTTACATTTTTTCTCCTTGAATGTCTTGATGTTGAAAGGAAAACCTGTTATTTGTCAACTACCCATATCTTACATGACAAAAGTTAAACACATGCATTCATGCTTCTTTCACCATGGCTTTATTCTCTCTGTAGCCCTTCTTCAAAAATGTTGTTCTGAGACGTTCCAAAATTGCCTTTTGTGAAAGCAAAACGGTGAACTCAGACTAAAAGTAGGAAGTGAAATGGCTCAGCAGGGATTTGAAATTAAGCAGAACGTAGAGAACGTTAGGGACCGGTCCTTAATGGACCATGAAATCTGCTGTTTAGATCAACCTACGTCTGTCAGAGTGGTAATAACATAACTCCATACTTCATTCAACTAGGCAATATTCTTGTACATTGAAATATATTCAAGAGATGCTGAGTTTTATGAAGAGAAACTGCTAATTGTGGAAAATGGCATGCACCATTTAATGTCAAATGCATACATTAACATACATACATTATTAAACGTCTGAGACCCTACAAGATGATGGCATTGGTAAGAATAAACACAAACTGTATGAATCGATTTGTGTTCCTCCTCTCCTCCCCAGAGGTACTCCATATAATTAGTTAGTGTGCCATTAAACAGTTTATACAGGATTTGTTGTGCTGAAAAAAATCAGTGTCACATGTAGGAGCCCAGCCACGCCTCAATACATTAGACCACAACAACAGAAATCCCTGCCTGTGTGTGTGTGTGTGTGTGTGTGTGTGTGTGTGTGTGTCCCAATTATGAACTTACACTCAGAATAAAGGGCTGTTCACACTGATTTCTGAGATACTACTTAATCAGCCCATAAACTTACACCACAAGTTTTCAGAACTTACGTTAACATCCAAAAGTATAACTTCACCATCAAAAGCTGACTTTGATGTAATGTTAAGAATTAATTCAATTTTTAAGACAGATACCATTCAAAAGTTTGGGGTCAGTAAGTTTTATTAAATAAATTAATACTTTTATTCAGCGAGGATGCGCTAAACTGTTCAAAAGTGACCGTAAAGACATTTATAAATGTCACAAAATATTAATATTTTAAATAAATGCTGTTTATTTGCATTTATCAAAGAATCCTGAAAAAAATGGATCATGGTTACTACAAAAATATTAAAAATCACCACAACTGTTTTGAACATTGATAATAAAAATAAATGTTTCTAGAACAGCAAATCATCATATTATAATGATTTCTGAAGGATCATGTGACACTGAAGACTGGAGGAATAAATTACATTTTAAATTATATTCAAATAGAAAACAGTTATTTTAAATTGTAATAATATTTCACAATTTTTAATGTATTTTTTAATCAACAACAAAAAAAAAAAAATGCAGCCTTGGTGAGCATAAGAGACTTAAAAACATTAAAACATCTGATCGACCCAAACTTTTCAAGGGTAGTGTAAGTTCACATAAATCAATGTCATTTCACAAAGACAGGGAAAATAATCTTGCTGAAGTAGCTTTGCAACACATTTTCTTCAGAGCCAGGTTCACCACCAAAGGGTACGAGGAGGTAAAGAATGACGAAAGAAAAATATGGCTGGGAGAATGGGACAGAGACAAGCGACTTCAAGAAAGTCCCCATTTAAATGTATACACGTCTCATGATATTTGAGTGCAACGTCTCGGCTATAATGCTCACAAGCTGTGCTAATGCAAACATTCGCACACCTTCCGCACTATAGAGCTCTGTTATGGCACCAGGAAAGAATCTGGTGGGAGACAAAATTATTTATTAATTTGCTGTTAGCAGAGCCGGGACAGTTTCCAGGCCTATGGGGGGGGCAAAGGCTTCTCTCGGGTTACTGAGAATGTCAAGTAGATCCACATCCAGTTCACCCTCAGCATCTGTGTACCAACTCATCTTAACAGCGAACAAGGCTAGAAAGCGATTCTATACTAGGTTTATAAATGTAAATGCACAACACAATGCAAGTGCAAGACTGTGGTGGTAACAAAGAAGTTTCAAGAAGCTTTCTTTCCAACTTCTGTCATTACATCAGATATTTTAACAAGTTTCAGTATCAACAGTAGCTGCGTTTGCATGGACCCTAATAATCCGTAATTGTAATCGTATAGTAGCACAATCAGAATAAAAAAAGTCACATGTAACTACGTCAATTTGAATGAATTGTCCAGATCTGATTAAAATTTCATTCGGATTGTAAGGGGTGGTTTATTCATTTTGTAATCCAATCAAGAGGAATTGTAAACCCTTTGATCGGTTTAAAAATCTAAACTGGAGAGAACTGCTCATGTGCAATGACGTAGAAATAGCGTAATGACGCACTGAACGAGCTGTTGAATAAAGTGTCATAAATGAGTGCCCTGTCATTCTGACATTCTCTTTCCACTCATCGTCTGTGAAGTGGAGCAGGACAACGTCCCACCTGTCCTTGTTTCAGACTCTCATCCACAGACTACTGGTTTTGGGTGCGGGATGGATCATTTAATGCTTTCTGTGCTCATTGTCGCCTAATTAGGAACCAGAAACCTATATTTTTTTAAAACAAAGAAAAGGAGGGTAGTTAGTATGCAACAACAGCGGAACTTGTATATTCGTGCAGTGTGTGCATATCAAAAGATTAAATCCGGTCAGAAGTTTGTGAAATATCAACACGCACATCAACCCGATAACTTTATTTAACGTTCATCAATCGGAATTAATTAATTCAGATAGAAGCAAAAAGTGTCCATGTAAGCGTAGATAGTGAGGAACTGGGAAGCATGTCATATAGTATGGGATAAACTGTTGCTCTGCCATGACAAATGAACTTACGTTCAAATACTCTACTGTCAAAAGTTTAGCGTCATTAAACTGATCAAAAAGTTAAACATTTGAATTGACAATTTTTGATTCAAACGTCTGAACAGGGGTGTATCTGTGTAGAGTACACAACAATGATAAAAATGGTACAAACAAAATGTACACGAACCACAGATCAGTCAGCTATTAATCAAATCACCTGTTAATGGCCTTTTAATCATCAAGCTTCAGTAACTACAATGAGACGAATCCAGATTTGTCGCTGGCGCTTGCTTCGATTTGGTGATTTTAGACATACACAAAAACCCTCCAAACTCAATTACATTTAAGAAGAAACCACACTTTCACTATTCATGACCTGGTTTGACATTGTTCAGTGTAGCTGAACCATCAAACCACCACCAAAGCTTTTTCTTTTTTTTTTTAAATCACTCTTTATATAAAATTTTATTTATCTTGGCCACCCTTTGTCCTCCCGACAGCATTTTAATAAAGTAAAGATTCCCTACAAACTCCCAGACTTCGAATGCTGCTTCTTTTATGACCTGCAATTGAGTTTTGGCTGTGTTTCACAGAGCAGGGCGTGTGTATGCGGCCCGGCCCAGTCTAAGACTGAAACAACACAATAGAAGAGTTTTAACTGCTTGCATCTCAACAGATTCACCCAGTCCTAATTCACTCTCTAACAAAACACAGGTGAACACAGGTGAGACAATGCTCAAGCTTTCGAATGAAGGCCACTGTAAAATATTTCTCCAAGTACTATATACTATAAAATCTTTTCATTGTGCAGTATACACTGACGACATCAGACACAAATGAATATAGATAGACACATTACGAGGAAAACTCTTAGGGTGTGTTCACACTTGCTCTGCTAGTGTGGTTCATTTGGTTAAGTGTGTGTGCCATTTGAACACAAGCAAACTCTGGTGCTTTTTCGACAGAAATATGAACGCAACAGACCAAAGACATCTAAACGAACCAAAAACAGGATGCGAGATGTGACCCTAGAAAGGACAGAATGCAGAAGCGTACCTGGTTCTTCTTGTCATCGGAGCTACTTTGCCTATCACAGTTCAAGTACATTGTACAGAATACATCGGGCCACAATGAATCGGTGCATATTTTCTGTCCTTATTGCACTAAAGAAGAATTGGTGTAGGATTTACTTTGAAACCCTTTTCACTCCAAAATTACAAGTAGATTAATTACAAATAATTACAAAGAAATGGCAAGTAAAGACCCATTCACACCAGCAGCAACTTTTTCACTATGTCGCTAGTCTCTGCACTGTGAGACGCTTGTGGGCATGCGTTCCCAGTGCTGTCGCTCTAATGTTATTGGTAGACTGCACGTCTGGCTAATTCTTCAGAAAACCCAATCACAAGTGATACATAAAACCAAGATATCATTCTAATTTGACTAGGAATTAGATTTAACCAATTCAACTCTGTGCCCCACCCATGGGTCCAATAAATTGCATCATCAATAATCATTCAAAATATGCTGCAGAGCTGGTTAAAATAATTAAAAGTAACATTCTGCTTTTGAAGAGTGTTGTTATATAAACCACAGCAGTGCTTTAAATCATTACCTAGATTAATGGTCAATCTATCAACGAATTAAACACGCATACTGGTCAAAAATGACTAAAACGTCATTCGCTGATGCCGACAGTTTCTTTTCCACGCATTATTTTAATATCTATGTATGTGGTTATAGTCAAATCATATAAAACAGTGAAATCGCTCCTGAACTCTGTCCTGTCTTGCACTCAAGACGGTGACGTGAGCTCCACAGACAGTCTACTCCTTGTCGCTTGCAAAAATTCACTTATTGTATAAAGTTGAAATTTCTGAACTTTTGTTGT
Source organism: Paracanthobrama guichenoti (assembly GCA_018749465.1). Lineage (NCBI taxonomy): Eukaryota > Metazoa > Chordata > Actinopteri > Cypriniformes > Gobionidae > Paracanthobrama > Paracanthobrama guichenoti. The sequence continues at coordinate 35,385,412 of CM031955.1, forward strand.
GCGTCTCGGGTCGCTTGACACGCCTACATTCTGTCGCCAATGGTTACTGTCGCTCGTGTCGCCAGCGCTCCTTTGAAATGAATGAGATCATGTTGCTTTGTCGCTGGCGGTGTGAATGGGACATAACACGTTGAATTAGAGTAGAAAGACTGAAATAGTACACACAGGGCCGAGGATGAGCAGAAGTTCGGTCAGTGCTTTGCAGCCACAAATTCTGTGTAGGTCTAGCAAAAAGCTAATGCATTTGAGAGAAGTGTGCATATACTTGTGAGTTAGTGAACAGAGCTCCAAGTTAGTCGGTTGTGTGTTTCATGCAGTTGTGAATGGGCTATGTTGAAATCTGTACCTGGCTCTCCCCACACTCAAACGGCTTGTCACCATGAACGGTCATCTGGTAGCGGGCGTACAGCGCCGCTGACTGCTCGTACGATGCCAGGAAGTCCGGGTCCTCAAAGCTGACCGGCACTAGCCTCACCTTCAGAATGATGGAGGCATAATTAGAGGGAGGAAGGATAACAAAACGGTCCGGGAGGAGAAGACGGAAAAAATTGGACAAAGGAAAATGGAGAGGAAAGGGAAAGGAGGGTAATGAAATGTGTTGACAAGGGGAATGGTTAATACAAATATATCAATGGAATGATTTAAACAACATACATCACATATGCAGTGTTTTTGGGTTCATATTCACATTGCAAACCAAAGTACCCATTACAACTTTCTGTTCATAAGACCTTAGAAATGTAACCTATATCACGCACTGGTCTAAACAGGCGATGCTTATTCATATTTAAAATCACAACATCTACAAATTTCACAATTTAAACAAATACAATTATTTAATATCATTCTTAAAGGTTCTTTATTGGCATCTATGATACCATATAAAAAATAAAAACATTTAACATCCACAGAACCTTTCCATTCTTCATGTTCTTCACACTACGGAAAAAAAATTTCTTTTAAGAACCGTTCACTTAAAGGTTCTTTAAGAACTAAAATGGTTCTTCTATGATGTCATCACTGAAAAACAACCTTTTGGAAGCTTTATTTTTAAGAATGTGGCTTGTTATATGAAATTAGAAAATCTTGGTCTCTCTCCCTCTGTATTTTTGCACACCTTCATACTGTTCGACTGCTGATCCAACAGTAAAATCAAATAAGCAATTGAATAGTTCAAGTAATAATCACATCTATTATGGCTGTTCACATCATCACTTTTGCATATGAAAGTGGTTCAGAATGGAACAACGAGACCTAAAAAAAATGTGATTTGCATGAAGATTCTTAGAATTGACATTGCAACTTCTTAAATAAAGAGTTAATATGAACCCAAAAATAAAACTGAACTGCATTCCAAAGCTGTCTTACGCTTTACTTTTTAATTAGGCACTTCAGAATTGCTTCAAACTATTTAAAGAAAGTTTTCTGTTGTGATGAATGAGGTGTCTGTCACCATACCAAATATTGGTTAATATTAGTGATCTAAAAATATGTCTGATTAGGCTGATATTGGATGTAATTAGGGCATATTGATTAAAAGTTGTTTGAGGGTAAATGTAGGGGGGGTGGGGGGTCTAAAGGTGAGGCTGGTGCACTGAGGCCGTAAAGCTCTGCTCAAGGTCTAAAATTACATTCCTAGACTATCAATGAACCTGAGGAATTACAGGTTAACACTTCATGTTGAAGGGGCTTTGGGATAAGTACTGGTCCTTTGACCAAAAAAACAAAAACAAATCTAAGCTTGTTCTACCTCTTCCAATGTGTTGAGCCCAACAAAACCAGCAGTCTGAGGCAAAAATAAGCAGTGAGGCATGAATACCATGACATACTTCAGGTGTACACACACACACACACACAAACACTTCAAGAACTTGGTAATGTCAATAGGCTAGAGCAAAACGCACAGAAGTTTAGAAAAGCCAAAGATTGAAGCACTGTATAACACCAATTCAATTCAAATCAACTCAAAATCCCATAAGCAGCTTTCTATATGTTCTCTAATCTAGTAAAATAACTGTTCAAGTAAGCCAAGGTATTTTTCTAGTTGCATTTTATAAACGTGCGCTTCAGTCACAATCCTAGTCGAGATAATGGTTGTATTTGAGCGACAAAAACATGTCTCCAACTGATTCAGACTGATTTACAATCAGTTTGACCTTCTCATTACAGTACAAAAGTGCCATTCGGGAGTCTGGAATCAATAGAACAACATCACAGCATATGTTTGTTACATCATGCAACTAGCAACGTGCACCTCTCTCATTCATTATGCATTTCTCAGTCTGCCCACTCTTTCATCACATTACATTCAGACAAGCTGCTAAATATGATAAATTATGAAACCGTTAAGCTGTTGTGTTGCTGATTCAGCTTTGGCGCTACTACAGGAAACACTGATGATGTTAATGGATTGTAATTTCTCACACAAGTCAACAAATTACTCAAATTTCCCCCCAAAATGTGTAGAATAGTCAAGAGCTGTGGTTCAGGTGTGAGGGATGAAGGCTTAAACAAAAATTCTGTCATTAATTCCTCACACTCATGTCATTCCAAACCCGTAAGACCTTTGTTCATCTTCAGAACACATATTAAGATATTTCTGATGAAATCCGAGAGCTCTCCATAGACAGCAACACAACGACCACTTTCAATGTCCCGAAAGGTAGGAAAGACATCGTTAAAACAGTCCATGTGACTCCAGAGGTTCAGCCTTAAATGTTATGAAGCGACGAGAATACTTTGGTGTGCAAAACACAAAACAAAAATAACGACTTTATTCAACAATTTCTTCTCGTCTGTGCCGGTCTCCTACACTGTTGACGTAGTAAACACAATCCAGCGCTTCCGAGTTACATCAGAGCTACGCCAGAACACCGACTTACCATTGGCCCATGCTGTTCATGTGAACAACACGACGCATACGTGTGATGCTGACCAATGTAAACTGCACTTTGTGCACAAAAAGTATTCCGTTCACTTCATAACATTAAGGCTGAACCACTGGAGTCACATGGACTATTTTAACAAATGACATTGAAAGTGTTAATTAAACTGCTGTCTATGGAGGGGTCAGAAAGCTCTCGGATTTCATCAAAGAAAATGAACGAAGGTCTTACGGGTTTGGAACGACATGAGGAATTAAATGACAGAGTTTTCATTTTTGGGTGAACTATCCTGTTAAGCTCTCTTTTACCAGTATCGTTCACATTTATTCCGTTCATCCTTTCCTGCCCTTCCTACCTTTACATAAACAGTGAGAAAATGGCACAGTCATAATAAGAGCAATCATTTTAAATACATTTTTGTACAAACAAAAAACTGAGGCTGTATGAAAATTACACGGGCATATCAAGAACAAAAGCCAACAAACAGAACATTCATTGAATGTGCACTACCTACAAGAAGCGGTTGGACTAAAATTGCAGTTTCCTTGTTTGGCTTGAGAAGAGGAAAGAGGAGGTAAATTAACTGTGTAAGAACCCAAACATCTTAACAGCAACAAACTCCTCGTTTTACACAGGCACCTGTAGAAACACTGCCCACACAGTGCGGATAGGAGCGTTTTCCTCATTTCCTTGCAATTTCTCTTTCGCCCTCTTTTCAGGATTAGATTCACACTGTTTCGCAGAGTTTCCATGGCTTACATCCATTTATTTCATTTCTTGCTGCTTTAGCCTTCCCTCATTTCCTGTCTGCTTGCTTTTGGTTTCTTCCTCCTCACTGCCGTTTTAAAATACTGCTCATTAAAGTCAAAGTCATTAAAGCACTGTGATTGTTTAGCTTCCAGGTGAACGTGTTCTCTACCTCACATTTTCACCCAACTGAGACCCTTTCCGTCCCATGCATCACATATGCATCCCCCTGTCTTGTTGAAGGTCTTATATACACAAATGTAAGCTGATGTCACAATCCTCAAACTATTATTTGGTTTAGAGATCAAAGTATGAGCATGGCCATAACAAATGTGCTCAATGGCTAGAAAGAGAAAGCCCCTCAGCTCTGGATCCCCTGACCTGGCTCTCGGTAGGTTTGTCAGGTGGGTCCTTGTGAATGGCCATCTGGTAGAGCTTGTACACTTGGTATGAGGCATCAAACGTAGCTTTGAACTGTGGACTGGGAGGGCTGGAGCGCACTAGCTTCACCTTCAACATGAGGATGAGCATCAGAGGGTTAAACAGAAAAAACGACAGATTCTTTCCAAGAAACAAGCCAAGAAAAGGTTAAATAGTACAGCGCTGTAGGAGAACAGCGAGCATGGAACATCTTATGATTTGGAATGGAAACAGAATAAAAAAAAGGTGTACATGCGGTTCTCTTTAAAGCACATGGGTGAATCTCATGAAACAGGTCAAGAACATGTTTTTACAAAAAGGAAGAAAAACATTAAAAGAAAGAAATCATATTTGGCATAAAAGAAACAGCTAATTTGTAATTGTGACAATTATGACATTATATTTAAGACAAATAACATCCAAATCTCATAATATACATAACATCAAAAAATATTGTATTAAAAAAAAAAAAAAACAAATAGTACACAGAATTATGCAAAACTATGCAGATTACAAAATAATAATTTTGCAATAATTGAAAAAAGGAAATTTGAGATTTTGAAAAAAGTTATTTGAAAGAAATGTAACATACATCATATATACACACACACATAATATATATATATATATATATATATATAAAAAGTGTAAAAAAATAAAAAAGAATGAGATAAAATAACAAATGAAAGAGAACAGCCTTTGTTTGTTTGGGTGATATTCAGCATGAGTTCAGCAAGACAAGATTATAGATTATGCGTGTCTATGAAAGGGTGACTTATGAAAAAATATCTTTTGTATTGACATATTATGAACCCATTATGATGCATGCCCCAAAATATTAAATCTGATTCACCCGCCAATACAATTTAGAGACATCAAGTACAAATAATGCAGTTAGTTGTACATTTCCTCAACAGATTTTTAGAAAAACCTGTTCATTGATAAAGAGCCACTTCCAGGTCCTCCAAGTAATGCAAACTGTAGAGAAGACGAGAACACATGACTTCCTGCACTAATGATTAAACACAGACCTGCAGTGAATCGGTCTCAAAGTGTCTCCTTATATACGGATACAAAGGAAACGTCCTGAATTTCTAGGCACAGTTGAACTGGCTTTCATTATCACATTAACAACCATAGTCAAACACAGGAAATGATGAAAAGCTATAACAACGACCAACACTTTAGGTTATGATAAAAATTTCAAAGGGAAATTTATTTAAAAAGGTAGCTATATTTATATAAATGAATGAGCATATTTAAATGAATATAAAAATAAATGAGCACATGTATTGTGCTATATATAAAGTAGCACAATAAATTTGGCACGTAAAGATGCATTACACTAGGTTAATACCAAACATAACTGATTCTCATACAGGATTGGAACGACATGAGGGGGAATAATTCAAATAAGCATATGCACTTACAAAATGCAGGTCATTATCATTTAATTACATGACAGTCCAGTCAGTCTGAAGGCAAACTGATGTGAGCCTCATTCAACTTGCTGCATAAGGGTGTAGAAGTTTAACATGAGTTTGAAACGTTTAACTGTGTGGGATCAGATGTTATGTTTGATTAGTAAAACTGAGCTTGACATCTAACAGGATCATCAGTGTTTGCACAAAGACAAACTGGCGGCAAATCGAAATCCAATCCTCCAAAAAAACATTTAATTGACTGGCGAAGCTGTTCCTAATTAAAGGACCTCTCACTGAGACATTTTCATTGGACGAGGTGCAAATGGTTCTCAAGTTCCCCAGAAGAGCACGACTGGGGGATTTAGATTACATTTTATTTTATTTGGCCCTCAATGAATATCTCTTATTATTGCTTGGCCAAGTTAATGAAGATATTTGCGAGTTTTATTTCAGATAAACATAAGTAGAGTCTTTTAATCTGCTGGGCGATTCTCTTGAGATGTGGATATTTGATTAAGTGTGTGAGGAGTAACCAAGACAAAGAGAGAGCAGTGCTGTCAAAACAGCTCAGAGATTTCAAATTATATGGGAGGTGAAAGAGGGTAGAAGCAATGGCTTTACAAACTGAGACGTGAAGAGTTATAATGTGCCTTTACTGCCCTCTGCAGGTGCAGGTGGGGTATTTTGATAACCATATTCAATCGTAATTAATCTTGAGAAGACAAAGGCACATTTACTTTTTAAGGAACTTTCTGGGTTCAGTAAAAGTTAACCTAGAGTGAAAGCACAATAATGATTTCAACAGAAAATCCTTTGACTAATCACTTTTAAACTAATCAAAAGTCAAGGTTACAGTCAAGCACTTATAATAAAAGCAAACAAACTATGCATCGTTAAAATATAATCAAGTTTCAAATATTCACTACCATTTAAGTTTGGGGTAAGTATTTTATTTTGTGTTATTTAAAAGCAGCATAATATATTTAGTAAAATCAGTAATATTGCACAATATTTTTACAAATTAAAATAACTTTCCTATTTGGATGTATTTAAATATGTAATTTATTCCTGTGATCAAAACTGACTGTTCAGCATCATTACTCCAGTCTTCAGTGTCACATGATCCTTCAGAAATCATTCTAAAATGATGATTTACTGCTCAAAAAACATTTATGATTATTATCAAACAGTTGTGCTGCTTCACATTTTATTTCAATTAGAAATCTTGTGTAACATTATACATGTCTAAATGTCAATTTTGATACATTTAAAGCATCCTTGTACTATTATTTTATTCTTTTCACCAAACACAAGGAGAACTATAGACAGAAAGTCCATGCAGTCTTTTTCCATACTATGAAATTAGAGGCAAAGATGGGGAACATCAGTCAATAATGACTTAAATTACTTCAGAAGATTAGAAGTGATTTGAAGTACTTGTATTTTGTCTTTTTTTTGGAGCTTGCCATTTAAAAATCATTGCACTTTCATTGTATGGAAAAAAAATAGCTTGCATCCCCTTTTGCATGTTACAGAAGAAAGTATGGAAGCTTGTTTCCACCACAGAATAAAAAATAAAAATGCTAATTGTGACTTTAAATCTCCCAACTCTGAATTTTTTCTCCCAATTCCGACTTCGTATCTCGCAATTCCGACTTCGTATCTCGCAATTCCGACTTCGTATCTCGCAATTCCGACTTTATATCACACAATTGTCTTTTAAAATGTTTTATTCTGTGGCGGAAATAGAAATAGAAAAGAGCTCTACCTTTTTAATTTTTGGGAAAACTATTCTTTCAACACTGAACCCGGAACATTCCCATAAGGGTTTCAGCATCAAAAGCTCAAGGTAATGCTAGAGGTAAAACGTGCCAAGGCTTCTTAAAGTAATCTTTTCGCTGTCAAACAATGAGTGCTTCACTTAGATTGTAGTGTGTATGATAAAAAGACACTCCACACGTGTCTGATTGGCTGTATGTAAACAACTCATTAGGCTGGGTGTCTCTGAGGTCCTTCTCCGAGGGCTTAACGACCCCACAACTGAGATTTACAGAAATTAGCCCTAACACCCCTATTTCACAAGCGATAAAGCGACGTCTGGAAAGGAAACGTGTGATCCTCCACGCACTGCTTTAATAGCATTCATTTTCATCATGTGCCAGAGAGATAAGTGGTAACAAACAGACTTCAAGGACAGAGTTTAACCAGCATCAAACTACACTTGACGGTTTAGATTTTCACACAAGTGCCTGACACGCAAATTACATTGTTGAATAAATACATGCACAAATTGTTTGTTTGAATGAGAAAGTTCATAATCATAAGAGTTTTTGCACATGACAGCTTGCTTTTGGTCAGTAAATGCAGAGGATTTGATCATGTATTGTTTCTAAAGTGAACCACTAACCTTCAGATGACAGTGATATTGACTGCTATCCACTTAAGATAATTGAATGACATATTGAAGTCAATCAAATCAATCCAGTCAACAAGCTAATTGAGGGATGAATCAGCCCAGTGCCGTCTCCAGAGACAATGACGTTTAGGGTAGAAGATGGCCTTTCATAAAGACTTGCTTAGAACGGAAAAACACTGGCTGTTTACCCATGCTGACTTCACCCAAGCAATTGCAGCAAAAGCAGGAGAGGATTGTTTGTGAAGAGAATGGCCTGGAATATTTACCCAGGATACTCAAACCGGTGTGTGATGATAGTTGCAGTTTTTGAGAATGGTTCAGGGTCAATTTTTATTGGTGCATCTTCTCTTGCTTTGGCCAGTTTAGTTACTTGACCTAAAACAAGTATTAAATACTTGCAAAGTTCATGACTTACCTCTAAACGGTGCAGCGGGTCATTGGGTAAGGACTCCGTAATGAATTCCTCCAATGATTTGGGCTGATTAGATGAAGATTTTGATGGGGCTGGACTTGGAGAAGAAGACACAGTTTCTTGCTGCTTCTGTTGCTCCTTTTGAAGTCGTCTCTCTTTCCTAATGTCCTTTGCTTTCCGACACAGAGGCCTGTTGGGGTCGGCTCCCTTACCTAGAATTAAGACGGCAACAATGATAGAAGAGATCTGAGAGTTGATTAGGTCTCTTAAATGACAGTACAAGCATTAATGCAATGTATTTTCAGCATCATTACTCAAGTCTTCAGTGTCACATGATCCTGTAGAAATCATTCTAATATGCTGATTTGTGGTTTAAGAAACATTTATTATTATCAATGTTGAAAACAATTGTGCCATTTCATATTTTTGTGTAAACTGAGAAATTTTACAGACCACAAACTTTTAAATGGCAGTGTATAATTAGCACAAGGGCAGCTTTATTGATGAAGAATTTGTTTTATTATTGATGCTTTACAAAGTAAGGTATGACTTTAAAACTATTTGCCGCTATATACTACACATTTTTGTCACTGCTGACCATTAGAATCCCATTACTGACAAAAAACCCTGAACTCTCAAGATATTATTAGCATTAACAAGATTCTATGAAATAAATAGAAGGAAAACTTAAGTTGTTAAAGGGGTCATGATATGAGAAATCAAATTTGCTTTGATCTTTTGACATATAAGAGAACTTTGTACCATTAAAACATCCTGACACTTGCCTACACTGGATGCGAGCGTTGAGTCAAAAGCAAATAGAACCCATTATAAATCACTAGCGCTGTCTACACTGGTACACTGGATACAACGTCAACGTATAGTGAAGTTATGTTGACCACAGGCTTTATTTTACACCAAAAAACAAAACAAAAACAACACATTATAAAACCCCATTGGTAAACCTCAAAGGAACCAGCAGCAAATTAGACTTCCAGGTTCTGACCTGCACCACATTAGCACCATGTGATTGATAGCATTGTTCCGCTGACTACAACACTACAAAATATCTTTCCAAGAATTTTTAGTAGACAAAAAAATTAAAATAAACTCCAGACAACATGAGCTGTGGAAAATTATAAGTAATCAGGGAGCTATATACAGCTTTTTACAGTGGATGCCATTGAAAACACAGCAAGTCTATCCCTCACAGCCTCGCTTTCATACCTGTCATAGCGCTGCTCTGAATATGGTCTATAGCGAGTGATTGTTGACACTCTTTCCTATGCAATGACGATCATAACAGTGGCCGTTTACTAACAAGCCTTAAAGAAGCCGACCCTTAAAAATTGATTACTTCAGACAGAGTATTGGGACACCCCTCCAAATCATTGAATTCAGGTATTACAATCACTTCCATAGCATAGCAAGACATTTTGGACAATTTCACGCTCCCAACTTAGTGGGAACAGTTTGGGGACGGCCCCTTCCTGTTCCATCATGACTGCGCACCAGTGCACAAAGCGTCGGTCCATAAAGCCATGGATGAGCGGGTTTGGTGTAGAGGAACTTGACTGGCCTGCACAGAATCCTGACCTCAACTCGATAGAACACCTTTGGGATGAATTAGAGCGGAGACTGTGAGCCAGGCCTTCTTGTCCAACATCAGAACATTTTATATATATATAAAATATAATACATATGTTTTTGGTGCAAAAAAAACTTCATTAACATTATAAGTGAACCTCAAAGAACATATTAAAATAATTAATGTCATGAACCTTTTAAAATTAACATACTGCATGTGCATTTTAGTTTTATAATGAGATGTGTTCCTGAAGGGCAAATTAAAGGTGGAGAACTGATTTCATCCATTATTGATTTATTGAATGGTGTCAAGTGTTTTTACAAGTTAATAAACTTATTCCATTTTTTTTTTTGCATTTAGAAAAATGTGCACTGATAAATTGCGCACATTTAGACCAGCAAAGTAATAAGGTCAAGTTTGATTTCATGTTGACCTGGTTAGCTACATGTGGCAAGTGTAATTTTTAAGAACATATGCCCACAGGCAGAGGCACACCCTGTGACTAAAATATGTTAAATAAATAGTTCTGCACAGTGGAAAACTTGACATCTCCAAAAAGAGCAGAGGAAAACAGCAGCAGGAGTCTAAAAACCTGAGGGCCGAGATCCCCAATGAAACAAAACTAAGCATCCATTTACAGACTACCACATAAACTGTGCGGCATGTTGCTGGTGATATCTGGTAGAGGGGCGAAGACTACAGGAGAGGTATAATCAATAACAGGTCTCGAGTACATCCCACATTTGGAGCCGTTTTGCTGGGTGTGAGAGCATGTTTCCATAAGCGGCTTGCGGGCACGTTCGCTAACCGTAGGAGTGCGTGATCCTTTGAGCAAGTTACAAGCACGATGTGTGCGCTCCAATGAGTCGTCCAGTTTGCGTTAGTCCTCCCGTTTAGATGGAAGTCATTTGCACTCCTCTGACATCATGACATCATTGCAGCTGTAAAACAACACAGGCTCTGTTTGTTGACTCCCGCTGCTTTTGCGAGGATTGTTCACACCACTCACACATTTAAATGAAAGTGTGAAGATAGTTGTTCACTTTCCCTAAAGGAAACCAAAGGAGGTGGTAATCCCAGATTGAGAACAGGCAGGGCTGGTCAGGAAAAGGGGGGACGGGCAGGGTCATTGCATCAGTTACTGTTTCAGAGTATGCGGCGGCAGCCCTGGCAGTCGGCCATCCTTTTACTATTGAGAAAAGATTTGAGCATGTGCTATATGGTATACAGTAATGGTGTAATGCTAAGCTAACACTCGGATACACACTCCAGTCATTAACTTGCAGTACAGTTTATCTCTGACAACTGTCAACCACCCCATCACCTTATTTCACATAAATATGTTCATATTCTGAAGGATTTCTAGTTATAATTACATTTTCAAGGATAATTTAAGTGGTGTTTGCTGTGCAAAACTTGCTGATTTGATTTAAGGATGCTTGCCTGGGGATTGCAACGCATTTGCCAAAGTCTTGTGATATTCTGGTCTCTAGACATGGCTTTAGGCGACTCTGAACTGAGTAACTGGATATTATGAAAACAGACGTACATATTTGACACAAGAAGTGTTTGTAATTGCAAAATGAAATGGTTCATATCCTGCCCTAGTGGTCAAGAACCATTTGTTGGACTGCTAAAACAGTTTATGTGTGATAATGTAGATTAATCTTTGGCTGTATATATCTGTGTATACAGTACAATAACCGGCTCACTCCCTCTCTTTCTCCCCCCAATCTCTCTGGACTGACGCCAGCCCCTCAGAGTGCTCCCGGCATCCCATGTCAACAGTTTACACGCCGACATCCTGTTTGGAGCAATAAGGAAAGCAGGGCCATTTCCTGCCTGTCCCTGTGCCAGCCGCCGTCGAGTGTCAGCCTGCCCGCCTGCCATCAAACCCTTCACCCCGCCTGGGGGGCAGGGGGGCATACAAGATCACTGCTGATTGCATCTCACAAAACCTGTCAGGGGCGTATAAATCAAATATAAATTCATTAAAATATGGAATTATATCCTGCATATAAAAGGAAGACTATATTTAAAACCATTATGATTTGTGACCAAATTTATTTCTTCATAAATCAAGGCCTCAAGAAATGATTTACACTATCATTGATGTAAGATTTTTTTTTTTTTTTAATTGGTAAGGAATTACTTTTATTAATTAAGGATGCATTAAAATTATCATAAGTGACAGTAAAGACATTAATAATGCTACAAAAGATTTCTATTGGAAATAAGTGCTGTTCTTTTGAAGTTTCTATTTATCAAGAAAACCTGAAAAAAATTAAATCACAGGTTCAACACAAATATGAAGTAGCACAACTTTTTTTCAGCATTTATAAAAATAAGAAAAGTTTCTTGAGCAGCATGACAGACAGATAGCTAGAGAGACAGACAGACAGAGGACCTGGACATGTTCTGGATAAGTTTCAAGGATTCACCCTTGAACAAAAAAGAACAGTGTTTACTTCCCTTTTTTATTTTAAGTACAAAAAAAAAAATAGGAGTAATTATGACTTATCTCAGAATTCTGACTTTATATCACACAATTGTGAGAAAAAAAAAAAAGTCAGAATTATGAGATAAAAAGACAATTACTCTTTTATTATTTTATTTATTTAGTGGCGAAACGGGCTTCCATAAACTACAAACAAAACAAAAAAACGATGTTTTAGAAGTTATCTTTAGAAGTGCAGCATTAACCGGATACAACTTGCAATACAAAGCACAAATCTGGACCAGCTTTAAAAAGCACCTTGATAACAGACTATTTACACTTTCCTCAAATAAATCTGGCCTTTACACGCGTCGCATGAGACGTGGGACCTCCGAGCACTGCTCTGTGACTTCCTCCGACAAAGAGCCAGAGTCATTGAGACAATTAGCTCTTTCTTAACATTCATTCTTCCCTCTTTTCCTGTTAATACCTCCAGTTGACTTAGAGGAGGGAATGTTTCCGGCCAGGGTTGTAAATACGGCATGGGGATGATAGAGATGTTGAATGGCTTTCCTCCAAACCAGAGTAAACATGAGTGAGAGAGCTAGAGCAGATGCTGGGCCGGATCCAGGTCTAAGACAGCCTGCGTTCTGTTACTTGCACTGTTTAACTGAATCCTGAGTGGATCGGAGCCGGCGTGGTGCTGTTTGATTGTGATACAGTCGAGTATTGTATGAATTCATCTTCACACTACTCAAGCACACACCAAGAATCCCCTCAACACGGGTTCATGGTCCTTAGTACAACTCGCAATTGGTTTGAAAGCAATACAGCTGCTTAGGATCAGCATGGAAGAGATAGTTTTAATCACTTGTCACTTTATCACTTTCCACCCGGTTACAACAGTGTTATGTTAATGACGCAAATGCAACTCAACTCACTTAAAATTATTAGTACAGCACCTTTCACAATACATTTCATTCCAAAACAGCTTTACAATAGACAATGACTTGCAATCTTCAGCAAGCAATGCAACTAAAGCAAGGAAAATGTTCTTAAAGGAATAGTTCAGCTAACAATTATGATCAAGTATAACAATGATTTGACTTGCTTTCTACTATGGAACACAAAAGAGACATTTTGAAGAATGTTTGTAGTCCAAACAACATATATTTGCATTCACTCACTGTATGGACGGACAAAAAAAAAAAAAAAAAACTTTTCAAAATGTCTTCTCCACAGAGGCCAGAAATGCATATAGGTTTGCAGACATTATGTGTGTAAATGATCTATCGTTCCTTTAAGATCAAACCCAAGGAGAAACCAAGATCTAACTCAGAGAGCTTGTCTTCTTCTGGCTGGTACAGTTTTAAAAATAAATAAATAAATAGCACTGAATATCAACGTTTGAATAAAAACACTGCCCGGATTGTACTGAGGTCAGACAGACCTTTAGCAATAAACACGTGCTGTTGCAAGAGGGCCGTTGTGTGCAAGGGAGAGATAAACTCTGACAGATCCGTTCCTGCGGAAGATACATTCTCCCTATCTAGTAGTTAACAGTTCGTAAAAAGTCCAGAACTGCCTTTCCTTGAGGACTCATGGACACACATATACAGTTGCGCACACTCATGTACATGCAGCAGCAACTCAAAGACACATTCCTTCAGATGTATACACTTCTGCACACACACACACACACACACACACACACACACACACACACACACACACACACACACACACAGACTCCCTGAGGGGACAGTGTAAGGTATATTTGCTGGGGATGACTCAGGGCTGAATGAATTAGAGCTGGCACACTCCTTTATGAGAGGAAAACATATGTAGAAGAACAGTGGGGCGTGGGGAAGAGAAACACTTTTACTACCTGGACCAGCCTTTACTGGCAGTCAACACCGAAACACGCAAGGCTCAACCACAGTCAACATGAAATCAATATATTTGTGTAATACACATTCCTGGTCTTTTAGAGCATCCACTCAGTAACACCATACACTAAAAAAAAATATATAGGTTTTTTTCTACCCAAATGCTGGGTTGAGCCTTTTGGGGTTATTTTTACAGTGTTTGGGTAGTTTTTACATTACCCAGCTCCTGGTCAGATGCATCAACCCAGTGTTTGGGTAGTTTTTACATTACCCAGCTCCTGGTCAGATGTATCAACCCAGTGTTTGGGTAATTTTGCATTACTATTTATTATATACATAACGAGTTATTTATCGTCGGGTCTTTGCGACCTCTTCAGGAGAGAGCAGTGCAGCTCTGTCAATTGGTCTTCAGTAAACTACAGGTTTGTGTACATTTTATTTTATCTATATATCATTTAATTATAAGCAAAGCAAAATACAGGGGTGCGATGTGGGTCAGCTAAACAAGTGTCTCGTTGGTCTTTTCACATGATGGAAACGCCTGGTACCTTGCATAACATTATGATTTCATTCAAAAAAGATACAGAATATAAATACTTATGTTGACATATGTTCTCAGAACTGTACACTGTTTGTTTATGGACAGGTTATGGAGTCAGTCACAGAATATTTTGCCTAGGAGAGAAACGCAGGACGACGGTCTGAAGTCAGAAGTTCCCCCGCTGATCATGACACAAGCTCCGGCACGAGATCCAGCGCAGTTGCGGTGGAAGCGGGACAACAGAGACCGGTCGATTACACATGAATTACTTCTAAAATGTTCTAAACCCTAACTTCTAATATTTGTTAAATGAGCTTAAATGTTGGCAATATTTATTAAAAACTATATAAAGTATGCTATACTGTAAAATATGATTGAAATAAAGGAATTATCATGCAAGCCAGTGAAGTATTATACAAAAAGGTTTAGGAGATTTAAGTTAAGTAAAAATGAAGCAACTATTCTGGGTTAAATAACTCAATTTGCTGGGTAAATTTAACCCAACATGTGTTCTGTCCTATATTTACCCAGCCCTTGGGTTGAAAACAACTCAAATTGGGTTGTTTTTAACCCAGTGTTTTTTAAGAGTGTAGCAAATCACCTAAAACACCCTTGCAGCAACCAGTGACCAACACTTTAGAAATTACTCAGAACCACCCTGAAAAAAAAAGTCTGCAGATATTGGCTGGGTCAACCAATCTAGTTGTAATTGTTCTTTCTTAGTTTCTCATTAACATGAGTTATGAGTGAAGGTCTAAGCCTGTTCACATGTACTCACTTCACTACATTCAGCTCAAATACCCAGAGAAACCATTTACAGATTCTGTTGTTTATAACCAGAGTGTTAACCTCCTGTGAGGAATCAGTCATTTAGCTCCGTCCGCGTCAGCGCTAACAACAGACATAACTCAGACGTAAAGATGGTCATAAAGCAGGCTGCGATAAATTTGTCACCAGGTGGTTTCCGTTTGGAGATGGAGAGAGCGAGAGTTCTCTCCTCCTTTTGGGAGCCTCTATAAATCCTTCCCATTTCCGGACTGTTCTGTGGGGGTGCTCATTCCAGGGGTCTGTAGATGAATAGGACTTTTAATTTGTCTAAAATTCATATTCAAAGATGTATGGTCCTTGTGCCTCAAGTCTACAGGGAATTTTTTTATACGTCTTGGCTCACAGCACTTGAAGTAGCAAGTAGATACTTCTGATAGCTGATTTTGTTTTTTTGTTTTTTTTTTACATTTAACTAAAGGATAAGATGGTGAAATTGTTTAACATACGAAATGACACTTGCAGGAATAGCTAGATATAAAAAAGATAATATAAAAAAAAATAATAATAATAATTATATCATCCCAAGGGAGGCACCACATTTATTTCTGGACACATGCTGCCCTCTATTGATCCTCAGCAGAATCCCTTGTTTTTCTACTATTCCAAGTTTCTAGAGGCAAGTAGTCAGACATTTATCAGACACTTATCTTTACTTACTTGTCTGGTTGGTAGCAGACAACTGGTTCTTATTCAGAACTAGTTTTATTTTTGGACCCAGATGATTTTAATAACATTAGGTTCCCTTAATGCAGTGGCTCTCAACCAGGGAGCCGGTGCCCACTAGAGGGCATCAAAATGACTTAAAATGATTTTTATTTAGCCCTGTTAACAGAGCCATGACATTTTTTAATATAACTCCAATTCTATCTGTCTAAAAGAAGAGTCATATACATCTAGGAAAACTTGAGGGCAATTTTTAATTTTTTGGGTGAACCTTTAATTGTTCTTAAAGGTGCACTGTTTTTTTTCCGTTCACTAGAGGTCACCTATTCAAAACAAAGGCGTAGCTTGATGACGCCAAGTTTGATGTGGTCTTCACCTCACAGCTGGTAGAAAAGAATCGGGATAGGACTCAGGCAGAAATTATGTTCATGGATGCGATTATTAACGTTACTGTAGTATGAAGCAGAGCAGAGGAGCGGGACTTTTATTATGGCACAGTCGCTGTCGCCATAATAAAAATCACGAGGCACGTGTTGCGTTTATCTTATTAACAAATCGCTCCAGCGGCCTTGCTCAGCTCCCACAACACTCGGGCCTGCTCTGCTTCATACTACAGTAACATTAATAATCACATATGAACATTTCCGCTTTTCCGGTCAGGAGTATGAGGTAACGCAGCTCTGTTTATCATATTAGATATATCGGAGTGTGTTGAGAACGATGTTATGACGTTACTCTGTGCGTTCACTCGCGGCTGCTATGACACTTGTTGCACACTGCAGTGAGAGTAAAGCACTTCTGCAAAATAAAACCGGAACCCGACGGGTAACGCAGATATGATGCCATTAACAGGCGCCGCCCTCACACGTCCCGGTTCCTTAGTTAAAATAGCAATTTCTCACGATTTACAAATAGTTGGAAACATTTGGGATACTGTAAGTACTCAACTGAATAAAATATATAACACTGGCCTAGTGGTTTTCGGATATTTTACAAAAAGATTTTTACATAGTGCACCTTCAAGTCTCTAAATCAATGTAGTACAATTTTCTGACAATATTTCCAGTGCTGCACTGCAACGGATTCTACAACATCAAGGACAAAGGAATCAATTTTGTAATGCAGTAAATTGCTGAAAGAAAACCACATCGATCAGGTCATCTCAGTCATACTTCGATATGCTTACAAGACAGCAAACTGCAGATAATTTAAAAAAATAAAAATAAAAAACACACACACTCATGTTTGATTTGGATAGTGCTAAAACATATACAGCCTACCTGTCTGTGTAAGCCTATTACATAAACTAAAAGAAAGTTTATATATCATATTTTCTGACTGTTTCCCATACTTCCACCCAAACTGAATAATTAAAAACAAGTTTAAATGGGCAAACCTCCTATAAATATTTTTGATTCTTCATTTTCTTTTCTGACATACTCCAGTTCTTGTTAAAACTCACTAAAAATACTTATTCTGTGCACTTTCAGCACTTTGTGTGAAATCATATTTATTTTGTCCATTAAAAGTGTGCTTTCACTTCAACTGAGCATCAGCAGTGCAGCAAAAATACTCATCACCGAAACCCCCACTTCATTGCTGCTCACGTTACGCTCTCATTGCTTAACATGCACAGCGGAAAAAATACACACTGCTCACGCTTGTGGCGTGAACCGGCCGTAAGCCTGAATCAGTCGCTGGCTGACTGAAACAATCAATCGCTACTTTGGACGAAAAAAGAACCAAGAACTGTAAATGTGTTATTTGAGACTTAAATTAGTGTAGAGACTGACCTTGTTTGGGCGTAACACTTGAGGTTTTCTCTGCTGAAGCAGGCGCTGCGTCTTCTCTGGGCGTTGTGGGTGCAGTTGAATTGGTGGAGTCTGTGTCTGGGCTGGTGGTGATGTCTTGTACTTCACTGTGGTCTATTTTCAGTGAATCTTCAGGAGGTGGTCGAACACCTGCTTCATGCACAGAGTTCATGGGCTCTCCTAAATAAATCAACATTTACATTTAAGATGACCATTATCATAATATATCTGATGCCGTCTAATACAAGAATTCACTCAAATCACACTGCTACTTGGAACCATCAAATTATGCAGCGTCACATTTCCCAAAAGCATTGTGAGCCTAAGTTGATCGTAAACCAACTGCACCAAAGGACTCTACGATCTATTTAGGTTTGCAATGTTTTTAGGAAACGCAGCCCAGATCATTTTAAAGAAAACCACAACTGGGAATGGGTGCATTAAAGGGATAGTTCACCTAACAATTTAAATTCCAACACGCATTCACAAGAGCACCACAATGCATGCATGTTGTGTTGACGCGAAAGCATATATAGTAGCGTGAACGTGCATTGGAGATTAATCTTTTGTAAAAGTGGTAAATTATGGATTTTTTTGTGCAAAACAAAGCACCCGCGTCTCTGGAGTCACATGGATTACTTTAATGATGTCTTTACTACCTTTCTGGGGATTAAAAGTGGTAGTTGTGTAGATTGTCAACTGAGGGACAGAAAGCGCTCAGATCTCATTAAAAATCTCTTCATTTGGGTTAAGAAGATGAACAAAAGCCGTACGGGTTTGAAATGACATGAGGGTGAGTAATTAATGACAGAATTCAAATCTAACCCTTTAAGATACAATTAAACAAACACCCTCACACAAGCTTTGCTAATTTCAAGATTCAAGAGTCAAGAGTTTTATTTGTCACATACACAGTTATATACAGAATATACAACCGGCAGTGAAATGTAAACAGGTCCGCTCCATGGACAGTGCAGAAGCACAGTCTTCGCGGAGCGACCTGAACGGCGACCAAACACAGCGGCGCCATTTTGTGTTTTGTATATCTAAATGGTATGAAATGGATCTTGTACTTGCAAACACAAATTTTAGCTCATAAACACTGAGAAAATTTGTCATGCCCAACACACCACACAAACAAATTGAGCACAAGAAACACAACATTTAAAAAAAAAAAAAAAAATTAAAAAAAAACACAAAGAGAATAGGGAATATAGGAGAGATAACACACAATGCCTGGGTGATAGGAGGGACATTTGGTTAATGTCTGGCCTACAGCACAAAGCGCACCTGACAAAAACGACTGGGTTTTTCCTGCAGCTATAGCCACTGTCCTCTGAAGTATGGAAGAGAAGGGCTTTAGACGACTTTTGATTTCTTCAAAAACACCTGGGATGGCATATTAAATCAGACCAGACCACAAGACATAAGAAACAGACAGAGGCTATACCTGTAGAAAACACTGCCTTAGGGATGCAACTCTTCTTACTTCAGCTCAAATTACGACTGGGCCAGATATATTCAGATATGATTTTGTGCCGATGTTTAACATTGTGAAAATAAGAGACGTTTTAATAGAGTCTTTGATTTAAACTAAAACTAAGATTTTAAACTAACTACACATCTATGCATATAAATTATTAAATATTCTCGTGTTAATTTTTAATCTGCTTTCAATGTTGAAATGGTGGTTTCTATACATAACTAAATATAAATACTGAATGTAATCTCTCTCTGTTTCTTATATATATATATATATATATATATAAAAAACACAGACACACACACACATACACACAGTACTGTGCAAAAGTCTTAGGCTCGTTAGTATTTTTACACACAAAAGTGGGTTTATTTGTAGTGTATTTGATATGTAGGACATATCAGATATTTCTTACTGACACACTACAGTAAAATATATAAATAACTGGCTTAAACACACTTTATGTGTGAAAATACCAACGTGCCTAAGACTTTTGCACAGAATATGACTATATATATATATATATATATATATATATATATATATATATATATATATATATATATATATATATATATATAATATATCAGTCAGCCTGCAAGTTAAATAAACTTTGTAACTGTGTATGTGTGTAAACTGGCCTCTTCGATTTGTGTCACAATGTTATTTTCTCTCAATGTCAGGAAGTAATGAAGAGGTTTTCAAATTATTGTACAAAACACAGTGTGTGACTGATCACCACCAACAGCCAATCATCTAGTAAGTGGCGCTCGCTCGCTCACCTTCATGTCCCTCATCACACCGCTCTGCTGGCATCTCTCCTTTGGAGAGAAACTTGTTCACTCTCTTCAATGTCTTTTTGTGAGTCTTCGATGGATGGAAGTTCAAGGCATGGCACCTGTCAAACAGTCCAACAACTAGTAAAGCACTATATAAATCATTCATTCAAAAAATTGATGTATAAAGAAAGACAAAACACACAATTTGTTTCCACCAAATTGAGCTGCGGTCACACTAGACTTTTAACATGCAAAATTTCTTCAGACACTTCAATGATCGTTATACGTCACACTCTGCAGCATCTTTTTTATTAACAGATTCAACATATAACAAATAGTAATACAATCTACTTCACTTTACTGCAAAAATATCACTTGGCTAATTCAGCCAAGAGGTCACGCTGTGACAATCTTCTACTGGTCACACGTCTTCACGTGATGCCAATTCGCAGGTTAGAGTTCACAAAACTTTGGATGCAGCGAAATGTGAAACTTGCATGAGCTTGCATTTGCAGTCTGATGCATTTGCATGCTTAAGAATGGAAGTCAATGGAACAAAAAGTGTAGTGTGACTGCCCCTTTATGCACATTTAGGAAGATAACTCAAATTTAGTCACCTGTAAGATATTCATTTTGATATTTCATAGAGTATCCAATATATACACAAGCAAGCTTTTACCTGATGGTGTACTGTGGGCAGCATGTCTTATTCATAATTGGCTTGTAAACATATTTGCCACTTCTAAAAAAAAACAAGAAAAAGAAAAGAATAAAGGGAGCTAACTTTAATATAATACAATTAAAATGTATCCATACACCATTAAACCAATCATCATCATCATTAAACCACTAGATCATATATATATATATATATAAAACCATATATCCAAAACATGGCTAAAAATTATGCTGTTTTAATAAATAAACGTTCTTAAAAATGAGCATACATTTTAAATAAATCACTCCCCACTCAACTTGTGATTTTCCACATTTGTAACTCAGTTTGGATAAAAGCATCTGCAAAATGAATGTAGAACACAGTTTTCTTGCCAAATAGATCCTGATTAAAATGTGGTTTCATGTTGACTTGAGCCAACTTCGTGTCAAGTGCACGAAAACTCACTGGCCCTGTTCG
Source organism: Paracanthobrama guichenoti (assembly GCA_018749465.1). Taxonomy (NCBI): domain Eukaryota; kingdom Metazoa; phylum Chordata; class Actinopteri; order Cypriniformes; family Gobionidae; genus Paracanthobrama; species Paracanthobrama guichenoti. Next base: position 35,406,870 of record CM031955.1, read on the forward strand.
AAGAAATCTGTGAGCTCAGGGAGTATCTCTGAATCTGTCACTGTGTTAAGCTCATTAAACCGCCCGGACTAGTGCATCCTGTTAATGCGTAAAAGTATTTCCTGCTAAGACATTATGCAAGAAATCCTATTCATGCATGATTTAAGAGTCAAGCCAGAAGATTGCATTATAAAACACTCATTATAACATAACAGTTCAGAGGTCAGACAACAGGACATATCAGCACCTTCTCCAGCCTCTGTCGATGAGATCCTGGTAGTCCTGCACTGTCATAGTATGGGACCACATGCCTAGATAGAGAACAACAATATTTAGAACATATACAACACAAACTTATCAAGGTAAACCTCTTAAATAAAGACATGTGTGATCATGAGAATCAGGAGGGCATCTGATCCTTATATGTTCTGAGACACAGTGAGCCTCAAATGGACCCCCGACAGCAAAACACTCTGACACGCAGTGCAGGAAGGGAAAATGTTTCCTTTGACGTCATGGAGAATTAAGCTCCCACACAAGGACACGTATAGGACATCTGTCCTCAAAGCTGTGAGAATTCTCTCAGTTTTTTTGGCTGTGGGGTTTAGATGCCTCTGTATATAGATATGAAGAGACTTCTATCAGTATTATCTAAAAACATAAAGATTAAAACCACACAATACCGACAAGACATTTAAACAAAGACACACATCCACAACTAAAAATGAGTGAGCGATATACATTGGTCAATGGCAATACCATAAACGATAACAAGAGGAGAGGATGCCTGATATATAAATATTAAATACTAGTCTAGAACAATTACAATAACTACAACAGCTGAGATGCACTCATATACATATTTTACATAATATTTAAATCAAAGCTGAAAAAATATTTAAAAACAGAAATGACCGATTAGGTAGATTTTGAGACTGACACAAGGGGGTGCCAATGCTCCTTAATCTGCCACGGAGGAACAGTTAAGTGTTTGATTTATTGCTAGTAGAATTCATGTTCAGAATCTCCATATATAAAACTGACAGTAATAACACAGGCCTAAACCTTTCAATAGCAATGCATAATATCAGTACATCATCTGATATTTGTTGTGTTATTACATTTTTGCATTTTCAATTACTTTTGCCATACTAATCTTTTCCATAATCTTATCTAGTGCTTTTTAAGAGCATGATTTATTCAGATGAGAAAGTTGGGAGAGCCATTTTTTTCTCCTCGTCTGTTAAAAACGTATTAATGTTGGGAACTGACTATATGCATGGTTACTTTACTGGTTTTATAAGACAGCTTGGACGCGTTTCCGGTCAACAACAAAACACTCAATGGTTGACTCTTTAATTATGCATTTATGGTTTACTCACACTTACCTAATTTGGCAATAAAACAGTTTTATTGATTGCAATAAAGACTTGAAGCTACTGGGAACTTTTTTGAAAACTGATGGTCAAATTGATATGATTATTTTTTTTTTTTATGTCGTTTTACATTTGGCCTGACTATTTAAGTGACTATATTCTGATTATAAACGATTATTGATGCTGTTAAAGCTACCTCAGGACATTGAAGATACTGACACCAACAAGTGACATGTCACCAGAAGTTTTCCAGCTGGCTTATATTATTGTAGAAATTCTTAGTTTCCGTGCATATGGGCAATTGGGACTGATTTTGGAGCTGGCTCAAAGTTAAAACACCAAGGAAGAAAATCAGTCAAAAAGCAAATGTGAAGTTAACAAAATCATCACAACTAAAATATTTCCAGAATTCAGGCCAGGAAAAGCAGGCACTCACTGTTAAAGGTCTACAGGCCAAGCCGATGACTCTCAGAGCATAAACACACAATTAAACAGAACATGACAAAGAGCAACATCAGTCAGATGACCACAACAAATGAGACAAGAGGTTTGTTTTTACCCAACTTATCCATTAATCTAACCCATACACAATAGCCACTGATTAGGTTTGAGGCAGATAAACAAGCATGTAACAAGCCCTGAAAAGATTGAGAAGGCGAGTAATCATTTCAAACACAATGCATTATCAAAAGAAAAAACATTCAGGCCCAGACCGCACCACACAACAGTCTCTGTCCTGAAAAGACCGACCTCAGTACGCAAGACACATCCTGTGCTAGATAAGCAAACTGCTTAAAAACACCATCTCAATGCTCTACTCAAAGTTATAATCAAGTAAAACAATTAAAAGGAAACTGCTAGGAACGTGTGTTTTCTTATTAAAACACTCACAAAGGATTCAGGCATGCGCCATGGCACTCAATGTCCCTTTTGTGTTAAGCATTAGCCTGGTATAATGCAATCTAATTGCATAAATTTGAAGGGGAGCGATAAAGTCAAAAGTTTATGACAAGTCATTCACCTCGAGATGTTCAACTTCCAAATAAGAGACAAAATAGCATTGAAAAGTCGAGATGAAACCAAAACTGACCAAAAAATAAATAAATACTCCACCACAAGTTGTTTTTCTTTTCAACTGACATAATCAAGCCCTCTTATACATTTCAACGCCTCAGCTCCATTCTGGTATGACTATGTAACAAATTAATTTGCAACTAATAAACTGTTAGGCTGCATTAACTAGGTCAGCCGGAACCGGGAACACTTCCCATAACACCTGATGTACTCGTTACATCATAAGAAGAATGGCATCTACGCTAATGTTAGTCTCTCTGTTTATCCTGAGGTTTACTGCAGTCAGCCGGATCCGGGCCGTATCCAGATCAGATGGTGGACCTGTGCCTGGACATGACCAACGCATCCCTGAAATGTCTGCAGAGAGCGTGTCAAATACCACTCCAATCTTTCGAATAATCTTACAAATATCTATTTGCCTAATATGACTTAAGACCTGCAATGTTGCCAGAATTATAACCATACACTGTTTGTTCATCGGCCAGAGGAGAACTGGCACCCCGACTGAGCCTGGTTTCTCCCAAGGTTTTTTTTCTCCATTCTGACTCTGAAGGAGTTTTGGTTCCTTGCTACCATCGTCTCTGGCTTTGGCTTGCTCAGTTGGGGACACCTAAATTTCATCTATATTACCGATCTGCCCGCATTGACACTATATGATACTTGAAATTAGCTGGATAACATCACCGTTTCACCAGAACGGCTGTACAAATTCTGTTGCATTATTTTCCTGTTAACACTGTGAAGCTGCTTTGAAACAATTGGACTTGTTAAAAGCGCTATATAAATAAAGGTGATTTGATTTGATTTGATAAATTACAGTCCCATTCAGAACGATTTATCATTGAATATCCAGTTTCAATTAGAAATGCATCACATCACAAAAATAAAATGTGTTGCAAACAGCATTTCAAGGGTCAGGAACTTACTTTCACTTAAAATACTTCCACACTTGAGTAAAGCAAGCAATTAAACTCTATCCTCCTGCATGGCTAGACTAAAATGTGTGAAAGATGCAGCCCCCGGAGAGTTACTGAGGCATTCGCCAGTATGCAGAGCATGTCGCTTAGGATGATATCTAACAAATTCCCGTCATAATGGCATGTGGCATGGAGCAAATCAGGATCATATTATCGTCTGCACCACTATCACAACACAACTTCCTCACAATCTTTGTTCATTTGCTTGCATCATCACTTTTAGCACCGTCAGCATCTACATCATCATAAAGGTAAAGCATATAGAAAATATATAGATGCCTTTCCAATTGTAAATCTAAAAGACTGAAACCCCCTGCTACAGTACAGTAAATAGTAGAGTACATTATTTTATAAAATCAGTGACCCCTATATCTGTAAACCTTATTTCAAAAACAAGGATGGCACATCACTTTAAGGTCCAAACAGGGATGGACAAACATGAACAGGCCTTCACATCAGGAAATTATTTCTATCTTCTCTGTTTAAAGAAAGGAAAAAAAGAAACAGTTAAACTGCAATTTTGAAACTGATACATTTCAGTGACAGGAAACGTTTGGCTGGCAGCTGGTCTTAACTATCCACCACACACACCAAAGATTATGAGACCATCTTACTGTTTATAGTTGACTTGACAATGAAGCAACTCATTTGGAACCATGTAATTAATATTAATAAAGCGTTTAAACATTTGACAAACCATGCTAATCAGTTCATGAAACAGATTGGTCAAACCCGGCTTCCCTCAAACGTTCTGTCGATTCGCTGATATATTCACCACAAACCATCAGTAACTGATTAATGCCCCCTCACCGTGTGAGAAATTGCCCTTTTCATGTTTACAATAACCGCAGCGATAGCCGTCATCTCCCCCGAAATACTCCACTATACTGTAAGATCCACCCGCTGCCATTTCCACACTCGCTCAGCTGCGCTTAACGAACCCTACTATTGGAAAGGCCAGGTTCATGAATATTAATTATGCGGCATGACGTCGCCCAGCGCGCCTGTCTGATTGGTCTAATTTTCTGAAAACCCGCCGTTAGTAGGAGGGCGTTAGAATACGAATACAATTATTAAAGGGATAGTTCACCCAAAAATTTAAATTCTGTCATTAAAAGGATAGTTCACCCCAAAATTTAAATTCCGTCATTAATTACTCACCCTCATGTTGTTCCAAACCCGTAAGACCTTCGTTAATTTTCATAGCACAAAATTAAGATATGTTCGATGAAATCCGAGAGCTCTCTGAACCCACCATAGACACCAGTTTAATTAACACATTCAAGGTCCAGAAAGGTAGTAAAAACATTTGAACATTCAATTTAACTTAACTCTACCGTATTGGAGAGAAATGTAGTAGCACGTTGATCTGTCAGTTGTGGGTCTTTCACAGACTGGTCTTTGCAATTTAATATAAAATTATGCATTTAAAAGTTAATGGTCAGACGTAACATTACACAAGTTGCTGTTGCAGATTTAATATAATGTGGGTGATATTAAATAAATATATTTTCGTCAAGTTAGATGCGGATTATTATTCACTCAAACCCCTTTATCATCTCAACCGTCGGACTCGCACATCCGCCATGTTTGTAGTCTTTAACACTTTATCCGCGTTTGTAGTTCAAATCGAATCTTCGTCCAACCATCCGGGTATCTTCCGGGAATTCAACATACTACGGATTTGGAACGCACTTATTCTATTTTCGAATATTATTTAGGACGGATAGAATTATAATTGGGACGAACCTAGTTAATATTCATGAACAAAACATTCACCATAGTAGAATTCGAGCGTTTTATGACCTGGAAGCACAGATTTTCACTATACGTACATTTCCTCTAGTGGTAAAAGCCCCCTAACTGATCGTTTTGAACGCTGCTTACCTTACAAACCGGTGTAACTTGCTTTGTTTACCATCACAAAAAATAATTGGCACTGTACACGGAAGTGTGAAGATTATTGTGTGCTAGTGTAACAATTTGTTTTGTCCAAATACCCTTATCTAAAACCATGCAAACTTCACTTACCGTATGAAGCTTTACCTCCATAATTCCCACAGTAGCCACAGCGAAATCCACACTTGATACCTCTGAGCTCCACTATGGTGTACATTTCCCAAGGGATCCTTTATAGTATGTACCATGCAAAACTTTGACTGTAGTAATAATGTTTAAAAATCCCCCTATCCTACAACGGTGGCTATTTGTTTATGTGCAGCCGATGATGGCGCATTTAAAACATCACGCACCACGCAAGCTCATGTAAAGTTATGTTGACTTTTGTGAGTTATAAATTAAACCAAAATGATCTAAATATAAACGAAATATTCTTAAAGAACCGAAGGACGCCGAGATACGACAGCCCTAGAAAATGTTGGAAGGATAGAAATGTTTCCATAGCCACTAGATGGCAGCACATGCACTGTTTTTGAACAGTTTATTCATAAATATTGTTAATTAAGACCCTTTTACAAATATTTTAATATTATACACTGCCGTAAGTTATTTTAATGTTTTTGAAAGGCTCACCAAAGCTGCATTTATTTGATTAAAAATACAAAACAAACAGTAATATTGTGAAATATTACAATTTAACCGTTTAATGTATAAATACATTACTGTATATATGTACATTTACATGTACTGTATAAATGTCTTTACACTTTTGATCAATTTAATGCATGCTTGCTGAATAAAATTAGCTTCCCAAAAAAAAAAAAAAAAATATTCTTACTGACCCCAAACTTATAGTGTAGTGTAAAATGTTACAATACAATACTAAATAAATGCCGCCTTGTCGAGCAGAACTTATTTTAAAAACGTTAAAAATGTTACCGATCCCAAACGTCCTATTTTATTGTTTATCATTGTAATATTTTACATGTATTGTCATTATTGTGTTTAAAGCTTTATATGTACACATAGCCATGCCAATTAAGTTCTTTAAATTGGAAAAATGTACATTAAACACGTGTCGAAAGAGACGTTTAGGTATTTGGTTTCAAGGTAATATGTGTTATATTTGTGCGTAACAACCTCCACCAGGTGACAACGCCATTTAAAAAGAACGACTGCGACCGAACAATTCCGAGCAAATCCGACTAAAGGCGAAAGCCAACCGAACGCATGTAACGTAAGTTCGAACGCGGAGTCGAGTATGACCGAAAGATTCCGAAAAGGCCCGATCATGGACGAGGCCCCAAGCTGGGAAACAGTTCGTGGGTTGCCTATCAACCGCCGCACATACATCGTCACCGGCCCGATCCATTACAGCCATGCTAGGGCTTGTTGAGTGTCTGTGTCGTAGATGAGACACTAACCGAATAATGGCCTAATCCTCAGCATTTTGTTTTTCCGAACACTATTAAACCTTTCCTAGGAAATCCTGAACTGGAATTTTGATATAATTGCGGTTATTTTGGGATATTACGGCAGTAGCTAACCGAGAGCTACTTTGGCTTTGACCACTCCGGCCAGGTGAGTTAACTTATCTTATCTTGTACCACCTGAACTAACTAGTTTGAGCATTGTCATTCTGATCATTGGGATGCTTAGTTTCAGTAGACGTATGCCAATGTTAAATAATTGAAACCGGCTGATGGAAAATCACAACAAAGTGGCTAACAGTTCGGCTAGGCACATTAGCTGCAGCTAACTAAACAAGTATTTAACTTTATTAGTACGTATTCTTGTGGTAGATCAATCCCTAATTCACTGTCATTTATGTTTAATGACTAAATACGGTGGTTTCACTCACAACACGTCTATAGCTAACACGGTTAGTTTGACGTTATGGGATGGCTTGATTAGCCTCATCATCTGTTTTTCTGAACGTCTATTTAATGTCCGTGGTGTTTGTCTTTCTGTGGTTATTTTTGAGTTACAGGTTCGTGGGGTGATGTATGGCATAGCTAATCTGCCGATTAGTGTCAATCCTCAACAGCATCATCACAGATTATGGTGTACTCCAGTGACACACATTCTGATCCATCTGACTAGAATATGACTACATAAACGTTTATATAGCTGCTTTATGTAATTTTACTTAGAATTTGAGCTTCAACATGTTTTGTCTGGAAATTGAAATACTGCATTAAACATTGGAGAGCAGAGGCTTTCAAAAACATGGGACCCCCAGGAAGCCACAAGAAAAATAAAAAGTGAAATTAAATTGTAAATATTACCTAAAGAACTGCATTTAAAGCAATATTAGAATAATATATATTTGATTTAAATAGGTAGTACGTTTAACAGTACAGCACTGTAGTGAGTAGAAAGCTTGTAACTTAATACACAAATATTTTCCATTTATTTTTACAGTATAAAAATACTGAGCATATAGATGCATAGCATTGGTGTCTTTTGCACAATATCATATGTAGGGTTCTGTGTCATAAAGAGTGAAAACCCTGGTCTAGAGACATCCGAATAGCATGATATTATACGAGAGACACGATTATGCTGTTTATTATTTGTTTTGTGTTTTGACTTTTCGTTCTGTGGTTGCTTTCATGATTCATGTGCCTTGAGTTTAACTTTATTTCAGTGATTTTGTGACGTTAGAAACTTTACAAAACCTTCAGTCTGCCAAGTTTGATTTATCCTGTGGCAAATCACTCGGTTCTGTTGTAGCAGCAGTTGGTTGATCCTTATGTTTGGCCTTTGGCACAGAGCTTAGTGCAACGAAAATCAATATATTGAGCTCTTTGGTGTCTTGGAGATGGCTTCTAGAAATTGGATACAGTTTTAAAACCATTTCAAAAGCATGAAGGCTTCACTCCAAGTTTAATATTGTCTCAGGAGTGCAGAATGTAGCTTACGCTTTGGGCTTGGCCGGATTCGGTATAAAACTGAGGAGAATGTCATGTCTTGCAAAGCTCCTTTCAAACAGGTCTTGTTCGGCAAAGCAACGACTGCTTCTGGTGCTCACCGTATGTTCCATATGTCACGCCTCATATCCTGTCATTCTGGCGCAAATGTACAGTTTGCATGGTATAGCAAACAAGATTCAAATGTGCTATCCTCCACGTGAGCCTTAGTAAGGTTGGTTGTGCTTTAGTAGTGGTTGAACAGTTTGAAAATGGCCAATACTGATATTGAGAGCCCAGGGTGAAAGACTGGCCGTGCTCTATTTGCTGACACATAATCGGCACTCATTTTATACAATTGTGTCTTAGAGCTATTTTGGACAAATAAATGATCATAATTTGATCATAACATTAACAGTAAAAGACTATGGTCAAATCCTGTTAACTGCCGTACTATATATACAATCGATCTAATCAAAGTTCCCAGAATTCCCTGTGACACCACATTTGATGGTTTCATTCATCATGTGGCTTTCTGTTTACCACCTGTGTATTTATGATGGTTGTCAGTATTATCAAGGTACAAAACAGATCTTAGTGTCAATATTGTGATTTTGATTTTAATCACGATTTTGAAACAGTATTTTCTTAAACATAAAATCTTGAAGAAAAAGATAAAATCTCATAGATCTTGTCTATCTATCTTTTTTTTTTTTTTTTTTTTTTTTAATAGAGATCACAATTCTCTCACGGTTCTGAATAGACAACTAAACAAAAAACGTAATTAAAAAAAAAAAAAAAAATTTAATTGAATAAATTATTCAGTGTTTTTGAAGGTATCTCTTGAATTAATGGTTCCATAACAAACACACAGTTTAACACTCACTTATCACCACCTACCGGTGTAGTGATGTAATACTGACATTTGTTATAACATCCGCTTCAAGCTTTACAATGCTCTTGATGACTTTCATTAACTCTACAATAAGTCAACCCACTTCACCAGCTAATTACTCTTCGAAATATACAGAGCCACCGCAAAAACAAACACAAAATTCTAAAGATGGCTGCACGCTTGTTTCTCTGGCGCTATAGACATAGCCGAATCGTTGGCAGTCGGGAATACAATCGCGAGGGTGTTTGGATCGAGAACGCAGTCTTTTAGCGATTAATCGTTGGGAAGTTAGCTTTATTGCCGATATTTGCATGCGCCATATATTTGCATAAATGAGACGTGTCGTTTTTTTTCTTTATGCCTTTTTGAACTGTTTTTGTATGGTGTGCAATTCGCAAATGCCTGTATTATGGATTTTTGTTCACCTGGTTTGGAATGTGCCAGTTTTTCTATGTAAACATGCGCTAGACGGACGTCTTTAACCAGTGCTCGCATATCACGTCTTTTGCAGCATTTTTTACATGGCACTCAAAGTCAAAGAAGTTCAACTTTTTGTTTTTAATCATGAAACCATTTTCTGTGTCAATGGCCCTTACTCTGTTTTGCTGGAATGATAGCTTGACATCTATCCTGTGTCCAAAATATACGCAGAGATGTTGATTTTTTGGGGGGGTTTTTTTGTTAAGGATAAGTCCTTATCCTTCCCTGAGTTCACCTTCTGTTTCTTGCTTTCTTCCACCCTAATGGTAAACCGCTCTGATCTGTTCTCACTCATTTAGATTTAGGCGCGGTGCATTCAGATTGCACACCGAGGGGCCGGCGAAAAAACACAACCCTAATTTCATTCTATAAAACCAGTTTTTGCCATTGCCAATTATTTTAACTTCTGTCAACCACAGCTGCCATTTTGTAACCATAAAATTCACAGATTTGTTTAGACTGTATTTTAATTGAACTAACACTTCTGAAACTTTTTATCAGTGTGTACTTGTAATGTGTTTAGGGTGTGCAGGATATCTGCACTGCCACCAGTCTTGTCACTGGACATGTAAATACATGATGAGAATCAGTTTGCTGAAGCATGAGACAATTGCATTCAGACATAAAGGTATATGAAAATTAATATATAGAGTACAGGTTAAAAATAAAGTGGCACTTGATCAGGTAATGCGTATTTCATTAGTAGATACATGTGATGAAATTCAGTAGCAGACAGTGATACCACAGTATAAGAGTGGTGGATTAATATCACAGTCCGGTTCTAATATTCCCATGAAGATTGCTGATATGAAGTGGAATCACTTTGACCTTGGAAATGATGTTGTAATATGTTATTTACAGCTCTGCTGCTAGCACAGTAAAATGGTGCCAGTGTTACTTCACTCTTGTAATGTAGTTAATGAGCGACTATTTCCTTTCACCTTGGGACCAACAACCCGAAAGAACAGATTATCAGAACGGCACATTCTTATCCACAGCATTCAAGATTTGTCTGTCCTTCTCATGAAAGCCAAACTCTAAAGTGAAGTCCAACAGGGCATGATGGTGATTATATGTTAGCATTGCAGAGTGATAGTGTTACTTGGGTGTAGAAATTGTTTGTTGGCATTTTACAGGCAATAGCAGTTGTTTCAGCTGATCCAAGGTCACTTGCTGATGATGTGAAAGCTGTGAGATTGAGTAAAATTATGCCCAATCTCGTAATTGAATCTCAAAATTCAGGTCAACACCAACACTATTCAACCGGAGTGAGTGAGACAAGTGAGTGAGAAGAGGCGGGTGTGTCGCCGTCAGAGAGAAGAGAGAGTGAGCGAGTGCAGAGCAGGAGTACTGGGACAGTTTCAGATATTTCAGTATCAATACTGAAATGACCTGTTGGCCTGATGATAAACTTTCACAGACACCTCAGTACTGTCAAAGATCATGTGAGTATCGCTGAGCCCGATGTAATGATACTTACACAAACGAGGTCTGTGTAGCTGTGCTGTAGATTACATGTTTCAGCAGCAGCACTGGAGATGTTACATCATAAGTTTTGTCTGATATTCTCATCTGCTGTAAAGGTTCCTTATCAACACAGAAGAGTATAATTTCTCTCCATTTCAAGAAATGCTTAATCGATGATATGAACGCCAGATTGTGAGCTAGATGAATAATTGAATATAACAAACAAACCGGCAGTAATTTGTAGTGTTGTCAAACTTGTTGAGGTCAGAATTTAACAAGTGTCAGCATGTTACGGGAAGGCACATGCTTAGTTGTAGTTTCCAGTCAGCTGTTCAGAATCAGTTCTGTCATTGATCTGTTGACCACATTTTCAGACGTCTCAAAAACAGATGAAAGAGAAAAAATCTATCAGCGCTCAACCTTACGACATCAGGAGGCTGTCAACAACATAAGCCTTTACAGGTTTGTCAAGATGAGACTGACTGTTATATTCAGACGTATGGCTGTCAGACGGAGCACTGCTCAACAGTATGTGTTTTTTTGAGTATGTTGATGCAAGGAAATCACAAGATCTGTCCGTGTGGCAGCAGGCTTAATTGAACATGAGTAAAGGCAGTCAGTCAGTGAATGAGTCTCTGTAATATGGATCATTTGCAACCTGATGCTTTTATTAGAGCTTGGCTGTCACAAGCTTGTAAGGTTTTCTGTCATGCGCTGTTTGTTTTCATGACTCGGCATTAGAGTTGAGTTCAGAAGAACAGCAGCGGGGTGGATGTCCCAGCCATCTGCTCCAAAGGAACTGTTCACGACTGCCAAAGGCAATGCATTTACGTTTACGGTTAATTAAATACGTTGAATTTAATGCAGTTAACTCATTGATCTAATCTGCCTTTTTTTAACCCTTTAAGTCTCAAAAGTACAAGAATGTATACTTAACGGCTTTAATGAGGGAAAGAACTACAATCCCATGGAGCTTTGTGAATAACATAATTATGTATTTTAATTGTATTGCAAAATATGCAAATACGTAAGTAGTTTGAGAACATAGGGAGATTATTAGTCATTTGCAGTCTTCAATGGGAGTGGACGGACACTAAAGTGTTCTTTTGGTCGTGATTGGTGGAGATTTCTTTGAAGAATCATGGGTAATGTGTGTATGGGTAATGTAGTTTATTTAAACCAGGAATTCTGTTGTTAAACATAATTAAGTGCACACTTTCCTTATAATGTACTGGAATGTGGAAGTGAATTGGTGTCAAAGATGATATGCTTATAACTAACCTCACCTTGAGCTGTCTTGGCACAGAGTTTGGTTTATTACGAAATGCAGCGTGTCACTTTCTCTCCCCCATCACCCTTATATCCTGTATTTATTTTCCATTGGAAAATTCAGAGTCCTGCTGTCACAGTTATCATAACTTTAGCTTTGACATTAATCCACACTGGACAGCCATTGTTTGTGTGTATGTTGTTGCTTTAGCAGATTCCTTGCATCTATTGAACAGTATGTTAGCAAAACTAAATGACCAGCGGATTAAATGGTAATATTTGTTAAACTCATGTATTTTATTGTAGTTAAACTTTATTTTATTTCAAGTAACAAAAAAGTTTAATAACCCTGATTAGGGATGAAACGGTATGAAAATTTTCAACAAGTTTTATATTTGATCAACAAATAAAACAAGCAGCTCTATGCATTTTAAGGAAGATTATATTCTGTGGCATTTCCTTCCTTATAATGACCGTTGTCAATAGCAACACATTATAACATCGCATCACATATACACGCATCACAATGGACAGATGACAGCTCTCTCGTTTCATTCAAATGCTGCTTGCGTCTCTGTTTTTGATTGTATTGAAAATGAAGTCAGAGGACTTTACTATTAATACTAGGGATGCACCAATCCGATACTCAGTATCGGTATCGGCTCCAATCTGCCATTATTTGCCGGATTGGGTATCGGTCAGACAGGGCCGATCCAAATCTGATACTGTGCATATAATATTCTCTCAATCTCTCAATTCTGACTTTATCAAAGTCAGCTTTATTGTCAATTCTGCCATACGTACAGTACATACATACAGAGAATTGAAATTCTATGACTCTCAGACCCTAGGTGCCTAACAACAACAAAACAATAACAATAACAACAAAAGTTTAACAGTAACAACAACAGAGGAAAGATTAAAAAAAGATGGATAAAGTGAATTATAGAGGTAAAGTGGCGATGGCAAATAGTGCAAACAATGGTAACAATAGTGCAATTTCAGATTTAAGTCAGTGCAGGTATAAAATAAAATTATAAGAGTGTGTGCAAAAAAAGAGTCTGTAAGAGGGGAGACCAATTCCTCAGAGAGACAATATATGAGGTAGATGAAGGGAGGGGAACGGGGATTCCCAGATCAGATGCGTGGGGCAGAAGAGGGGAGGGTCGGCAGAGTCGGGAGGGAGTTCAATGCCCTGACAGCTTGGGGAATGAAGCTGTCCTTCAGTCTGCTGGTCCTTGCTTAGAGACTGCGAAGCCTCCTCCCTGATGGCAGCAGACTGAAGAGGCTGTGCGATGGGTGGGTGGGGTCTCTCGCGATGATGAGGGCTTTGCGGGAGAGGCGGGAGTTATAAATGTCCTGGAGGGGTGGGAGAGAGACACCAACGATCTTCTCGGCTGCTCTCACTATGCGCTGAAGTGCTTTACGGCAGGATGCGTTGCAGGCGCCGTACCACACAGTGATGCAGCTGGTCAGAATGCTCTCGATGGTGCCTCTGTAGAAGGTGCGCATGATGGGGGCTGGGGCTCCGGCTCTTCTCAGCTTGCGGAGAAAGTAGAGTCGCTGCTGTGCTTTCTTGGTCAGTGCTGTGGAGTTGGCGGTCCAGGAGAGGTCCTCTGTGATATGCACACCCAGGAATTTGGTGCTCCTCACCCTTTCCACGGTCACACCGTTGATGGTCAGAGGGGCGTGCTGGGTGTGCATTCTCCTGAAGTCAGCAACAATCTGCTTCGTCTTCTCCACGTTCAGAGAGAGATTGTTGTCGCCACACCACCTGGCCAGGCGGCTCACCTCGCTCCTGAAGTTCGCCTCATCATCGCTGCTAATGAGACCAACTACGGTCGTGTCGTCCGCAAACTTGATGAAGAGATTGCTGTTGTGTATGGGTGTGCAGTCATGTGTCAGCAGAGTGAAAAGGAGGGGCTCAACACACATCCCTGAGGGGCTCCAGTGTTCATGATGATGGAGTTGGATGAGTTGCTGCCGACCGAACTGCCTGAGGTCTTCCGTCAGGAAGTCCAGCAGCCAGTTGCACATCGATGTGCTGAGTCCCAGCTGTGACAGTTTTTGAGTGAGCTGTAGAGGATGATTGTATTGAATGCTGAACTAAAGTCTATGAACAGCATTCTGACATAAGTGTCTTTATTTTCCAGGTGAGTGAGTGCTGAATGGACGGTGGTGGCAATGGCGTCATCGGTCGAGCGTTTTGACCGATATGCAAATTGGTAGGGGTCCAGGAGGGGGAGGACAGACTTAATGTGGTGCATGACTAGCCGCTCAAAGCACTTCATAAGGATGGGGGTAAGTGCGACTGGACGGTAGTCGTTGAAGCAGGATGGAGATGATTTCTTAGGGACTGGAATGATGGTGGTTGCTTTGAAGCATGTGGGGACGACAGCTTGACTCAGTGAGATGTTGAAGATGTCTGTGAAGACATCAGTGAGTTCATCTGCACAGTCTCTCAATACACGTCCAGGAATGTTGTCAGGACCTGGAGCTTTGCGTGCGTTGACCCTGCTGAGGATCTTCTCACGCTGTCCCTGGGCAGTGACAACATCAGGTCATCGGGAGGAGGAGGTGACTTCTGTGCAGTGGTGCTGTTGTGAGCTTCAAAGCGAGCAAAGAAAGTGTTCAGCTCATTCAGCAGGGGTGGAGCTGTCACATGTCCGTGCAGGGGCTTATAATCTGTGATGGTCTGAATACCCTGCCACAGGCTCCTTGTGTCTCTGCTGTCGCTGAAACGATGGGCTATCCTCCTGGAGTACTGTCTCTTAGCCTTCCTGATGCCGCGTGACAGGTTGGCCCTTGCTGTCCTCAGGCCCACCTCATCTCCAACTCTGAAGGCAGCGTTACGCGTCTTCAGGAGTCTGTAGACATTTCCTGTCAGCCACGTTTTTTGGTTGGGCCAGACGGTGATGGTCTTTGTGACTGTTACATCCTCCATACACTTGGTGATATAAGAAGTAACAGTCTCAGAGTACTCCTGGATGTCTATGGTGTTGTGGTAGGTTGCAGCCTGTTTAAACATGTCCCAGTCAGTGGTGTCGAAGCAGTCTTGAAGAGCCTCTGATGACCCTTCAGGCCAGACTTGAATCTGCTTCTAGACTGGTTTGGTGGCTTTCACAAGTGGGCTGTATGCTGGCATTAACATAACAGTGATGTGATCTGAAGCACCCAGGTGGGGGAGGGGAAGGGCTTTGTAAGCTCCTCTCTGTGTAGTGTACACAAAGTCCGGAGTGTTTTTACCACGTGTTGGGAAGTCAATGTGCTGATGAATTTTTGGAAGCACACTCTTTAGGTCTGCATGGTTGAAATCTCCAGCCAAGATGAGAAAAGCATCTGGGTGGGCTGTCTGCTGATCACTGATGTGTTTATAAAGATTATTTAGTGCCTCACTCCTGTTGTTGTTGGAGCTGGGGGGGATGTATACAGCAACAAGTATAATAGCTGAATATTCCCGCGGTAGATAAAACGGCCGACATTTAATAATCATAAACTCCACCAGAGGTGAGCAGTGTTTGCAGACCACAACAGCATCGCGGCACCATGCATCATTGGTGTAAACACAGAGTCCGCCGCCGCGGGTCTTACCTCCCTCGACGAGGACTCTGTCCGCCCGATGGCATGTGAGCTGATCGAGCTGAATGGCGTGGTCCGGAACGCTGTTGTTGAGCCATGTTTCCGTGAACACAAAAACACAACAGTCTCTTACAGTCTTCCGACTAGAGCAAAGAAGACGAAGATCGTCCAGTTTATTGTCCAACGAGCGTACATTAGCGAGAATGATGGAGGGGATAGCCGGCTTGTGTGGTTTAGCCGCTAGCCTGACACGGATACCTCCTCCGCTTCCCCTCTTCTGTTTCCTCTCACCCCGTTTGTGGCGCCTCCACTGTGGGAGAGGTGCAGTAGTGGGGGACGGTGATGGGGTAGGCCCCCAGAGAAGGCCGTGATCCCGCAGATCTTGAGTGAGCGCCGAGCTTGGATTGAAGACTGTAGTTTTTCCAACCTCGAGCAGAAACTCACGTCTGTAGCTGAGTTTGCAGATGAACGGACGCGACAAGGACGTACAAAAACACTGTGATATACACGACGAAAAACACAAAAACGCCGGTCCGTCGGGAGAGAGAGAAGCCGCTGCGTGTGTACGCGCCGCCATCTTGTACAACTAAACTTCTGTGTTATTGTTAAGCCCCAGTACCCCACAAAAGCACAAAAACATTATAAAGCATCATCAACAATTCGTGCACTATATTATAAGTGTTCTGAAGCCATTCCATAGTTTAATGTGAGTACAGATGAATATTTAACTCATTAAATTCAAGTTCACGTCAATGCATGCTTCCCTCCGCTGCGGCTCTCAGTCACTCTCCATTCAGCTTTCAAACTGTGTGTCGTGTTCGGTTACGGCAGTCAACACAATGAAACTCTCTCCAAGATGATTCAATGTCCCTGCTATTATGCTTGATCTGTAGATAACAGTCTATGGTTTTGCATAAAATGATCTTGCTGGAGTTTATTGCTGTAAATCGTGTTACTTTCTACCGGGTGTGTGTTGGATCACAGCACTGGACTAGAGATTGAATTGTTCTTCACACACAGTAACTGAAAAGTTAAACTGTTAAAAAAAACGGCTCAATAAAACATTGCAGATAGATGCACTACGCGTCAGTATATCTTCCCTTTGTGTTTTGAACTTCTCAATGCGGACGGAGCGGGAGCGCATCCTGCGCACGGGATGTGCATACGTGCTTTGTGCCGCTCTGTATTATAATACTTTTGCGCTATGAAAGATTATTAATAGCCTATTTGTATTGCTGCCTCATTAAAAAGATGTTATACATTTAAAATAAATGTAATTTCTTAGTATATAGGCCCTATTTCTATAAATATATTTACTTGTTTTTCCATGAATGTATTTTACAACAACGTGTAACATTTTACCAGATTTAGAGCTACACTTATTCACTTTTATGGTTTCTTCCCGCTTCCCACTAAATGTTTAGATTTTATACAATTATAGATGGTGGATAGTGGATAATTCAGCAGCAAATATATATATATATATATATATATATATATATATATATATATATATATATATATATATATATATATATATATATATATATATATATATATATATATATATATATATATATATATATATAGATAGATAGATAGATAGATAGATAGATAGATAGATAGATAGATAGATATAGATATTATAACTTTTGCTGCTGAATTATCCACTAATCTAGTTTATCCACCATCTAGTTTATAGTAGCATTTTTGTCATAGATTGAGTTTAAATATATTTTTTGTTGTTGTTTTTCTTTATAATGAAGTTGTCTGTATTTAGTAGATTGTTTAACTCACAAAAGAGTGATTATCAGTTCAACACTGAGGTACAGAAATTCTACATAGAAGTTTTAAACAAAACTGCATTGGTATCGGTAGGGGTGTGCCATATCATATCGTCCACGATAATACCAGCATACATTTTTACATGATAAAAACATGTCATATCATGTCATAACATTGACAACTTAAAGCTGTTGTTGATGTTTGCAGCGCAATATTGGACCGGAAGGGTAACACTGACGGTTATTTTCGTCAGTTACGGCTCGTTAGACCTAGCACTCTGCCTCCTTTGAATCAGACACAGAGATGAAGTAGTGCGTAAGATTACGTGTATTTGAATGAATGGATTATATCATTTATTTGAATTAATTATCGATCGAGAGAGAGAGAGAGAGATTCGTGCCTACGTCTGTTCGACATCTCTCTTAACAATGAAGATGTGCGTTTATTACTTAAAAATAGCGATGTAACCCCATCATTGTTGAGAAATATAATGTAGTGATCCAGTAGCTTAGCTATTTTATTGCTAAAAGTCGTGGGGCGGCGTTGATAAGTTTCTGTGCTCCTGAATCTGCGGCGCGATCTCCGCTCTCTGTGTGCGTGTGTGTGTGTGCACTTCATAATGAAAACCGCACATTAATATAGAACAATGATTCATCTGACTTGGACCTGTGCATTAAACGACTATATTTCACACCTTCCAGCCAATCAGAATCGAATATTCAGACAGACCATGGCATAAATTACTTTAGTTATTATTAAACTAAAATGTTATGTTATAGTTTTACTTATGATTTCCAGTGAAAACATTAATAACTTGTACCAAGGCTACTTTGCTTTCATTTGACTCGTGCTGTGTGTGACTATAAAGCTGCTGCTGCCTCCTTATGACAATAGATTTACACTTTGAATTAAATATTCTCTCATCAATGACAGTAGCTCATTGGAAAAGGATGGACAATGCCCTTCATTTTGTTTGCACTAATAAATGCTGCTGCCTACCAGTTGCAATAACCAGTACAACTTTGTTCCATATTTTTTTTTCTATATCGTCATAAATATCGTTATCGCAAATCTACTTAAAATATCATGATATAATTTTGAGGCTATATCGCACACCCCTAGGTATCGGTTTGGTATCGTATCAGCCAATACTCATAATTTGTAATATCGGATTGGATAGGTTCTGAAAAAATGGTATCGGTGCATCCCTAATTAATGCTTCTTGTGATCATCTTGTCTGGATGATTGTTATATACACTGTACAAAATGGGTTATAAACGGGTAAGATTTAAAACATTAATCTCAATTCAATATGTCCCCATAATTATTTATGTGGTAAAGAAATCTGTGTAATAAGTGTACAATGAATATACATTATTATCCCTTAAATGTCACCCTAGTCTTGTCTGAACTTGTTGGTTCGTCTTAATAAGCTTCACGTTATTATTTCCCAGACATAGTTTTGGTATTAAGGTCAAAGTCACTTGCCTTGCGTTCGCAGATTTGAGGTGTTTGCCCCCATTACAGCGTAGTGCTGGGCGGTATGACCAAATAGTATTTTTCTAAATTATACAGTTTTTTTTTTGTTTTTGTTTTTGTTTTTTCCTATGCATGACCGGGTGTTAACCACATTTTCTACTGACTGAGAGAGGAAATACTGCAGTAGATTGACTAGAATGCCCGATTTTACTGTCATGATAAGTGAATATTATAGAAAAATTCCACACTAGAGTTTTGCAAAGCCCCACAAAATGATGCTGTGGGGAGACAACAACCAATAAAACACAGATCTGCAACACACACATTACAGACACATGAATATTAAAATATGACCACGGAGAGAAAAAAAAGAGTTAAGAGCACCTTTAGCATTTTAAAAATCTAACCCTATATAACAACAAACTTCCAAAATGATGGGAGAAAATTTAAAATGTCTAAGGATATTTGCAATACATTTAAAAGCACTACAGACTCTGAACAACCGACACACGTCAGTTAACACAGAAAGAATAAAGCAGTTGCTTTTTTGCCCATTCTTCTTTTGAATTGTCAGTCTATTAACTTACATCATTGTTTTCGGTGTAGCAGAATAATCCATCGTGTTATTGCGTACGCGATCAGACGTACGGTGTAGTATCAGTGTCCTTGTTTGCACATATATTTCATTTGATGAAGAGGTGATGAAATATGTGCACATACACACTGCTGGTTCATGTTTACAGCACTAGAGTATATGAAATATGTCCATAAAAAACTTAAATGCGCTCGCTCCGGCCTGTATCTGATATGATCCATGTTGTGAGCGTTGTTAATCTTAAACTCTCCGCGCAGAAACCGTGTGCGCGCCACGTTGTTTGAATTCGCCCCCTATACCCTCAATCACTATTCCCTATGTTATCCACTAATATAGTTAACTGAAGGAGTGAATGAAAACGAGTGCGTGAAGTCAGACAGCCACTGTGTGATTTGAATGAGTGCACTCAATAACGTCCACTATGGTTTTGGACACCACTACAAATGACTGTCCCTTCAAATAATATATGGGGCCTACATGGGGCGATTTCGGATTCAGCCATAGGCTGTAATGTGATCTCAGCTGTGCCCTCACTACAGTGCAACGGTGAAACAGGACCCCTTTCAAACAGTGTTGCGCTGCGCCGCTTTCAGAACATTAAGCGGCATATACCGGTATTGCGGTATCATCAAAATTCATATCATAACAAAAATTAACACCAGTATTCGGTATAAATCGGTATACCGCCCAGCACTATTACAGCGACTTTCTTTTTGCATGCTCTGCAGACAGGGTGACCATCTTCGATTTAAGTTTCCCTCAGGACTTTTGTAAAAGCCAAAATATGACCACACCTCAGATTCAGTCCTTTTAGAAGGCTGAAAAATCTCCCGGCGCTGTCTCTGCCTTCTGCCATTTCTGCCAAAAACTGCGTTGTGTGCTGCGCCTGCGCCAGACTGACAGGATTCACCGCGAGTTTTCAAAATCGTGATAATCAAACGCGGTTTTAATGATAATTAAATTTTAAACAATATTACTAACCGTCAGTACATTTTACCGTGGTTTATCGGGAAACCGGTAATCATTCCATCCCTAACCCTGATTTAAATAGCCTATTTCACAGATTAAAGGAATAGTTCACCCTAAAATTTAAATTTATTTTCTCACCCTCACCATGTTTCAAACCGGTATGATCAACTATTTTAATAATACTTTTATGGAGCTTTTTTGGTTGGAAGAAATTGAAATGCATCAGTTTATCCTACTGTGTTTTAATTTATGTGAAATATTCCTTAGTATTTGAAATATACAGTACTGCCTGGCAATTTTAGACAGTGCTGAGGAAGAACTTGGTACAGTTGGTGCATTTTGCCTCAGAGCGATGGCTCGGCCTCTGTTTGTCCATTGTCAAGCCGTTTGGTGGCTGATCTCACTGTAGGAGGAATATAGATGCGTCTGTGTTGAGCCATGCAGCGGTAGCATGCCAGAGCACAGCATGCACAGCCTTTATAATTTAATGTCGAGATCTGTTTTCAGTCACTCACAGCAAAGCTTTCATGGAGTTACATAATTCGCCAAGTTACACCTTTAGACATCATAGTCATAGACACAAGGCAGATTTATGATATTGAGCTGTGATTGCCTGATGTGTATTGGTGTGTTCTCTTAAGGTATTCTCTCTTATGTTACAGAACTGGTCTTTCCTGTAAGATACTTTGCGAAACAGTTCTCTTTACTTTCAGAAGAAGGCAAGAGCCAGATTCATTGTTTGCCATTATTTCAGCCTTTTCGATCTTTAAGCGTGTTCAGCTACGTTAATTCTCTATGATGTCTGAAGTCTATATGGCAGTTCTTAAAGGATTAGTTAACCCAAAAAAACTCACCCACATGTTGTTCCAAATTTCTCTGATTTTCTTTTGTAAAACATGAAAGATGGCAGGCAGGATGATGGACTCATACAATGAAAGTTGATTTTGACTATTTTTCCCATCTAACTTTCCCTTTAAGTGATCAGTATTAGAGCTTTTTGTCCATTTCTGTTAGCTTTGGGTCATCTATATGCAATTATACCCCTGAAAGTTATTCATAACGTTCTTCCTCTTGTCTCCTAACAGGTGGAGTTTCATGATGCAGCAGTACTGAGCATGCTGATTGTCTTAGTTTTGCTCATGATGGCTGTGCAAATCAAGGGCCAGCACAACTGCTCCAGCACCAACTGCACCAAGGACTACTGCTATACAGGCCGGATCCGCAGTACCGTGCTCCAGGGCCTGCCCTTCGGAGGAGTGCCCACCGTACTTGCCCTTGACTTCATGTGCTTCTTGGTGCGCATCACAAGCCTACAATTTTCAGTTGTTGTTCATTTGCCATGAGTTAGTCATTTAAAGTCAACATGAAATTAATCTTGACCCTGTTTACTTTCTTAATACACATTCCTGGTCTTGTTTTGCACTATTTTGTAAATGCATGTTATAGATTTTATAGTAAACTCAATCTTCCAGTGAAAATGAAAAACCACTCAATTAAACCACTTAAAGGTGATTTTTATGGGTTATTTTTATGGGTTATTTTTATTTTTATTTTATGGATTATTCATGGGTTTATCTCCTCCAAAAGTGTAAACATTGAGCCCTCCAAGGCACCATCTAATCATTATCTACATTTCCACTGTCGGGCCAGTGCAATCCAGGGCTTTCAACGGGCCTGGCTGGGCTAATAGCCTCGGACCTGTAGCACCAAGCCCAAAACCAGAAGCTCCGCAGCGCTTCACTAAAAACCTGCCCGTAACACGCCACTCTGGAACACTGGAGTCACTCAAACCCATAATTTTACCAACAATTGGAAGTTTAATCAGAAAGAAATCACTGGAAACTAGTGAGATCACAAAACCAACATGATAAAAGCGACCCACGCCTTGTTTTTTTGGTTTTTTTTAAACCACAGTTTTACAGTAATAAGTGATACATTGATCATAATGAAATCATTTGTGACTAATGTGTAACCTTGACACACAGAAACAAAGTGGTATTTACCGTTATTTCACAACAGACACGGGTACTTATTCAGTCGTGTCTGTTTCTGTTTATTTATAGTCACAGGACAGTATGTTTCATGAAAGAATGATAATTTCTACAAATTTTCCAACAAAAATCTGACCTGAGGTGCTTTAGCCTCTCCAGTGACCGTCCCAATACAGTTAAGCTATATTGTTGCTTTATTTTATATGCAGAGCTAAATATGGATATCAGACAGTCCGCTATAATAAAGAGACGAGACGTACTGACAGATAAAATAAATACATGATTGTGATAGCCTAAATGATTTGTCTGATTTCTTCAAGTGGTTGTATTTACCATGTTTACTATGGTAATGGTTAGTGCGTGCATAGTTTTTTGCATCGCATATGAATATTTTTGCCTTAAACGGTGATGAGAATCCACATCGGTTCACAAACAGAAGTTATTTCAAACTCTCGCTGCTGTCTGAAATTGAGTTTTGAGCTAAAAGGATTTTAAGTCTTTAATGCTAATGTTAGCTGGTATATAAACTCTACCCTTGTTTCGTAACCTCCTCAAGCCCGAGCTGGCCCGCTTTGGACCAAGGTATTTGGCGGGCCAAAAAACACTGGCCCAGGGGAATCCCTGACAAGGTGACTAGCCGATGACGATCTAGTGACAGTGAAAATGCGACTGGTCCTGGCACGCACTAGCACGCCCGCTTTTGGCCAGACAGTGGAAACGAGCAGTATGAGCAGTCCGCTCAGATCTGTCAGTCCCTTTCCAGCTCAACCTTCAATCTTGCGTGAGATTGGGGTGTGGCTACTGTAGCAGGCTGAGCCAGAGGGTGTTTAGCCAGTGTGGGAACCTTCAGTACAGTACCATCATGCACCCTTTCAGAAAGGCAAATGTACCATTTTATAATGGTTTCTTAGATGTGTCCAGTGTAGATGGCCTCTAACAGTTGTGGCACGTTTGATTGCTCTAGATAGTGTTAGCCTACTCAGTTGCTTACTCGTGACACATAACATAGCTAAAATTACTCCTAATATGTTGAACCTTTTATTGAAAGTAGCTACTTTTACATATTGAGACATGTTTAAGAATTGTAAGAACTGTATATTTGATGTTTGAGTTAGGGGAGGCGCAATGCGTGAAAGAGGCTTTTCCAAAATACGCTTTATTTGTGTAACTTCACCTTTAAATGCCACCTCTCCATAATCAACAGCAATATTGCACTTATTTTTAAAAGCAACGGCCACATCTCAAATTCGAATCAACAACTGATGGATTGAACAAAGCCCCACTTTTTTCCCCCTCAATAATCTGTTACACTCGGATGTACGTCAAACTACAGAGAAAAAAAATGATGCTACTTCTATGTCATCGCAACTTTATTGTTGACTAATGGAAAAGTAATAATAGAAAATAATCTTAGGTTTAAAAAAAGTCTTAGGTTTAAAAGTGTTGAATTGCATCCAGATGCTCTCAATGGTGACATTGACTTTCAGATTGCATGTCTCAGTCAAAATGCCTCCTCATAAGTGAGTGCAAGTGGTGCTTCAGGAGGGGACTCAACTGTAACAAATAGAGGTCATTGTTCAGTTCAACTTCACATTCATGTCAGTTCTGATATGGAACGACCACTTTTCATTATCCAATCAATTCCCAATGGATAAAAGTTAAGTAAAACGGGTTGTGAAAGCAATTTTCATGTTGACTTTAATAAAAGTGTGTAAAAATGCTTTGAATTTTGTGGCTTTAAAATCCACTCTAGAGTTATATTTCTGATAATCTTGGGTCTTTGATTAAATCTTTGATGTTTTGCTGCGGTTCTAAATTTATGCTCTTTAGGAATGCGTTTCATACTTGTGCTTAATTAGCATTTTGGTATTTGTCACATATTTGTGGTGTTGTGAACAGGAATTTGTGTTTGAATGCATGTGTGGAATGAGATGTGAATTTGATTGTGTAACATGTATGTTCTGGGTTTCCAGTTTCTGCTGTGTGTGTTCTCTGTCTTGAGGAAGGTAGCCTGGGATTATGGCCGTCTCGCATTGGTCTCTGATGCCGACAGGTAAAAATCTTTATATTCCATAGCTTTCTGTATTACACAATATTAGACAAACAAAAAATGAAGACCTGTTTCTTTCCAATGTTCTGATGTCATTTTCATTATAGTACAATCAAATAAACTGTACAACCATCACGACAGCACTATTACGGTCCTATTCCAGCGTCTCATACTGCGGCCTCAGCTGGCTGCATTATCACAGCATGCTCTTGGCCCCAATCTAACCCCAAACAAACACTCATCTTTCCATTTTCTGGCATTTTCTGCCAGACTAAATATATACAGCTGGACACTCGATTCAAAGGTGATGTAGACCTTTGATATGGCCAAGATTGCAGGAATGCATTGAACACTGTAAGACGACAGCATGCTCTTAGCTGCTGCATAAAGGGTTTAGCCAATGGACTGGTTGCTCAGACAGCTCAGCCAGTCTTATTCGATTAGTCATATGACCCTGCCTTTCAATCACACCCACATCCTGCAATTTGGAAGCTGGTTTGAGTGGCATGTAAGTGCACAAGAGATTGTGTTTATGGGAGATCTGATTATATTCCGGCATCTCAAATTTTTGTCTTGTCAGATCCCATAGTCACATTTTACTACTCTGATGTCTCAACCTGCTCTCCATGTTTCAGGCTAGCACATTTATTTCAGCAAAGTCATGATTCAGCTTGAGTCAAATTCATTTACAGTATTTTTTAAGGAAGACTAGAGGGCTGCATTAGTTTTGGGCTCCTGTGGGACCCAACGCAAATCTCGCAGGCGGTTTTACCTTTGCTGCGTGTGGGAGTGGGCGGTCAGAAAATTTTGCGGTAGACCCGCGGGGAACAGTGAGATTGGGCGTGTAGAAGAAATGGAGTCAACACAATAAGTCGAGAAGAAAATTAAAGCGGCTGTTTACTTGACAAAAGCATCTAGTGCGCCATCAGAGAGGGCATTCAGTGTGTGTGGGCGGATCTTGGACACACAAGTCTGGGACCGCAGTCAGTCAGCAATATACTTTTCCTTCATAGTAATATGGAGTAATCAAAGCAAGGCCCAGTAATCAAATTCAAGTAATTTTCAAGTAAATTTAAGTAGTCTCACGTTTTATATATATATATATATATATATATATATATATATATATATATATATATATATATATATATATATATATATATATATTATATTATATATTATATTATATTTTGTATTATTTATTTTATTTGCAATAGCCTGTTAAGCAAGCTATAATGTGAAATCTGTGAGGTTTTTTTTTTTTTAAGCATTTTATTTATTTTGTTTGGTGTTTCATTTGTTAAAATGATATAGCCTATTTTCAATGTTCTCTGTGTTAGTTATTTTCAAGTTACTCGTTTGGTGAGTGTGTGTGCAGTAGTAGCCTAAAAACTGAGGTGGCGCTAGTTGCAGTTTTGTTTTAACGGTTAATGTTTTATAACGCTAATAAAAAAAAATAGGCTACCCAATGTCATGTGTGGTTCTTTGGTTTAGCATTGGTTACTCCATCTTATTTAAACGCAATCAGGTTTAAAGTCTGTTATTCTGGATGTTAACTTGAACGAATATTTAGTCTGAGTATGTGTACATTTTTCACAAGCTGTGAGAGAAAGTCCGCAGGAGTGGACACAAACATTGCGGGCACGGGCGGGAGTGGAACACCTAGGTTGCGGGAGCAGGCGGTCCTGGTCATACATTCAGCGGGAGTGGGCGGGTGCGGGTTTAAGAAAACAGTCCTGTGCAGGGCTCTAGTGTCAACCCTTAAATAAATGGGATGGTTTATTTTGTGTGTACCTGCTCAGCATTCATTGAACTATTTTGAATATTTGGTTCCATAAACATTTCCCTGAATTACAACACCCACATTTTAAATGTTATAAAGGTTGCATGGGGTCAAGTGAAATCCTGAAATGCCAGATCATGAAGCTGAGTGCCTGATACAAACTTGGCTGTGCATTAAATTTTTAATAAATAATTCAACTGTGAATTACTGCACTTATATCATGGTGACCACATGTACGTGTTGGTCCCAAAACATTTTTCAGGGTTTCTTCCCTAAAATAGTCTCGTTTCCTTGTGTCGCAGATGTAGTATCTTGCTTACAAACAGGTCAAGCCACCATTGCTATTTTGAAAGTGCCCTGTGGTGAAGTGATGTGGAACTGTAAAGCTGCCAACAGAAACTGTAGATATGTGTTATCTCTAGAAAAATACAAAATGATTCAAGAATTTAACCATTTTGTGGGAATTTTAATGGTTTCATTCTTACATATTGATTTTACTTTATTTTATTTTATAATTAAAAAAAAGTTTTATGACATCTAACACCAATAATGCAAAATTCACATTAAAATGTAATAACTTGTATCAGAGTGTCAAAGGAAAAGTGTCATTGTATCTCAGCTGAGTAATAGTATCTTCTTCCGCTGAATTTTGACTAGTTTCTGTCAAGCATGAACTTGAATAATTTCTTTTCCCTCATCAGTAGGCGGAATCAGCACTATCAACGTCTGGATGAGGAATAGTATGTGTTGTTTTTACACTTCAGCTCTCTCTTTCAAGGACGCCTTGTGTCTGCTTTTTGAATTTACCCTCTGGCATTTCTTCTGCTGTGTGCTCTATCTGGTGGATTTGGGCTGAATTCGTTCACTGTGTATCTGTTTCCTAATAACTCTTTTTACTTCTTCTTTCTATTGCCCTTTTTTGGCTTCTTTCCTAGAGTCCATTGGTTGAGGGTTTCTCAAGATAATCATCACATTTACCTGAGCTAATCGATATAATCGTATGTCTCTTATGGATTTGTCTCTTTTGAAGGTGAAGTGTGTAATTTCCGTGCCACTCGCGTCACCAAACAAAACTGCAAAAATAATTGTTTCCAAACAGATTCTACTACATTTTTCTCATCCGTGTCTACCATTGTTTGGCTAAACAGGTAGTCCCTTTCCAAACTCACAGAAGTTGTTGTCATAACAGACTGCTCAAACAAACAGAGCAATGTTGTGCAAGCGCCACAGTGTTGAACTCTTCAGGAAGTCAAACTACAAATGGTTTGCTTACAGTTTTGCTTTGTAACGTTACAAAAACCACATACTTCACCATTAAATAAATATGTTTTCGTTCCTCTAAGCGTGGACATTCTGGCCAGGGTCTTAGCACCCTATAGGTCCCACAGGGAAGAGGCATACAGGGAGAGGTAAAAAATCCTGTGACGTCATAGAAATCCCCTGTGTGACTGGAAAACCTAGTTTTGAGCAATACCTGTGATTTGTCCAGTTGTTTTTTTGTCATTGAAAGTACTGATACTTATTAGAAGTGGTCCTATAGAATCAGTCCAAATGTTTGTGGATATTTTAGCCTGAGAATGATACATATACTGGCCCCAAAAACTATTTTGATACTTAATACTTGACATGTTTGATACTAAACACTTTTGATACTTGACACTTACATAATGATTTAGATTCCAAATTATCAAACTGATTGCCATTAATGACAGGCAGCTAAATGTGTACTTTCTTAGATATTTTATTTAATGCACTTAAAACACATCAAGTTAATACTTTATGAATTGTGGCTTTTGGAGGTCATTGTATCATTGTTAAAGTATTGTCTTTGTGTATCTCTGTTTAACACACTCTGTCTCTAATCAAATTTATGCTCCTCTCTCTGCATGTTCATCTCCTTTCTAGGTTTACTGCAGTCTCTTTGCGAACAATCTGTGTCTGAGCCTCTGATGCTAATTCTGTGTTTGTGTTTGTGTGTTTGTGTTTGTACGTGCACAGTCACTTATTGCTGCATGCCCAACATGTGGTTAGACTTGATATGCCTTGATGGAGCTGGAGTAATCTGAGCCTGGAAGGTGGCCGTGCCCATCACCCAAAAATGGAAATTCTGTCTTCATTTACTCACCCTTATGTTGTTCCAAACTTGTATGAGTTTCTTTCTTCTGTTTAACTAAAAATAAGATATTTTGAAGAATGTCGGTAAGCAGACAGTTGACGCCATCATTGACAATAGGGGAAAAAATACTATGGGAGTGAATGGCTAACATCAACTGTCTGCTTACCAATGTTCTTCAAAATATCTTGTTTTGTGTTCAACAGAAAAAAAGAAACTCGTACAGATATGGAACGACATAAGGGTGAGTAAATGATGACAGAATTGTCATTTTTGGGTGAACTATTCCTTTGAAGTCCCCCTACAGTCAATAATTTTATCCCTTAAAACGTATCTTTATAATTTCTTCATGCCTTAAAATAGCTTGAATGTAACTACACCCTTGCTTCGTTTAGTTTACGCAGAACTATGCAAATAAGTTCCCGCCTTCACTCAATTACACAAGCTCGGACTACCTAATACACTCGGTCAACTGTTGTAAACGCTACACAATGGCAAGTGGAAACATTAGTTTAATTCAGCCATATATGTTTGAACTACAAACGGGTTCAGAAGAAGAGGAAAAGTAAATTATATAGGCAGGCCCGGTTCAACGGGCTAAGCACCCTCAAACGAAAGCAAGAGCACCCTCATTTGATACTGTAATAGTATCTTATTGACGAAACAGATTTGGCAAATGCTCCAGCGCATATATATATATTATCATCCAGCTCTAATCTGCTAATTGTTACTATAAGGCATGAAGAGATTAAGATGCTATAAACATTAACATCATGATTTTCTGTAAAGCTGATTTGAAACGATGTGTTTTGTGAAAAGCACTATACAAATACATTTCTTGACTGTCAAAAACCCCCATAGAATTAGAATGTGTTATTTGCTGGAAATATTACTTCTTAAATCTTGTCGTCGTTTGTGTTCATTTTATGTAATGCATCAAAGTGTGCGTAACACCAGGTGTGTCTCATCATTAACAACTGTGACAAGCCTCATAATTTTTCTTTTGAGTTAACTGAGAAAAGAGAACTGCAGCGAAGAGGAAGATGTTCACTGAATGACAACAACTATTGTATTGAGTCTTGGGGTGAACTAGTCCTTTAACATGATCATAGTGTTTTATATTTCAGATCTTCCATTGTCAATATCAAGCTAATCATCATTGTAATAACTGCTGAATGACGTGGCATGCCATTAAGTGACTGTACACTTGTATGTTAGCTTGAGTTCAGTGCTCGGAGAGGGCATGTGTTTGATAATGTGTGTTTGTGTTCAGTGTGGCCTCCGCCATGCAGACGCCTGCCGACTCCCGATACGAGCGTCTCACCTCTGTGTCCAGCTCGGTCGACTTTGACCAAAGGGACAACGTAAGTAGCTTGCGATGTCATTTTTGTGGATGTTCAAAATGGAATACTAGCATACTGCACAGTATACACTGTATAGACCGTATACATTGTGTAGCCCAGCCCATTTTCATTTTATCTGTCTTCCGGTTTGTATTTGCACAGCATGAAAGTAAGATCTTTTCGCTCTAAGATCGCTCATTTTGAAATCTTCCCAGTTGCTGACATTTGTTAAGACATTCTCAAAAACAATATTTTAAAGATGGCTGCGCGCTTGTTTCTCTGGCGCATAAGGTCTATACAGCCTGCTATTTGTTAAAACGATAAAACGATTTGTTTACGATAATTCAGAGAGCACGTGAAGGCAGCATTACTTTATGCTTCAAAACTGCTCTTCAGAATCCTATGGGTGACGTCACGGAAACTACGTCCATATTTTTTTACAGTCTATGGCCCTGTCCCAAATGGCACCCTAAACCCTCACGGTCTTCCTCTGAGTCCGCACTTTCATGATGTAATGCCACTTTGACTGCTGGGTAGAAGTCCTCTGCGTAGCTCGCAAACTTGCGGATTCAGCTGAAGTGTGCATCGAGGGCGCATAGCAGCCGCAAAGGGGGCTTAAGCTTAAATAACGAATGGGACACCCTACGGTCTTGTGGACTTAGCGGACACGCGCACGCAGCGGCCATTGTAAGTCCACAAGACCGAAGGTGCACATGAAGTGTGCCATTTGGGACAGGGGTGTGTTAAATATGCGAAGAGGCTCCACCCCTGGGGTGGTTTTGGGGGAAAGTGGAGAGAAGGGGGCAGAGAAGTGCCTCACTGTTTCAAGTGCGGTTCTCTGTTCAAGTCGGGGTGTGTACGGTGTGGGTTGTGGCCTACAACAGCCCAAATAAACACCCCTTTTCACTAGCACGTCTCATTATTGCCTGAGAACACTACAGTATTAAGCACAATAGATATTTTATGCACATTAATACATTGAATTATTTGATGTATATTTGCATTCCATTAACACCAAGAACGATAACTATAACGATAACTACATTAGCGTCCACCCCAACACACAGTACTGTTCTGTTTATTACAAGTGGACACTGCCATTATCTCGTCTGCCAATTTAAATGCTCGAGGTCTTTAAAGTCGGGTGGATTCTGGTTGGCTCGGTTAGTCAATGTTTTTCATTCATTAGTAAGAAAAAGTCATTCTGAAAGTGATTTCAACAATATTGTTCCTATGTGTCTTTATCAGGGTTATTATCGTTAACTACAACTACAATTAAAAATAAAAGCATAAAATAAACATTGTCGTTACTTTAAATAAAATACGATTTTATGTGCTTTTTATGTGCAATGCTTTTTTTGTGAAGGTCAAAGCAGCACAGGACACGTTGAGAGGTGCAAGCCTTGGCATTTGTCATTTGAAAGGGTTCACTCTTGAAAAGAGATGGTCACCAGGGTTTCTGTGCAGAAAATGTGCATACTGTGTACAGTATTCATACTGCATATACTGAAAAAGTAGTAAAGCTGCTATAAACATTCCCTTTGTCTCCCTTCACATTTATTCAGTCTCTCATGCTCATGTTCACACAGGCAATATTTCTTGTCATCTACCACAGCTCTGTCTCCCTTAATGCACACACATCTGTGGATTTCATAATGGAGCACACAACGCCTTTTGACAGCCATTTGCTTGCCTCTCCCTTCACTGCTGCGATCTGGAATAACTGCACTTAAGTAAACTGGTGTCACGTGCACCCACGCAGCCTCTAACTCCTGAAGCAGCACTGGAGACGTTGTTAATGTCTCTGAATGTTGAGGTGACTGACAGACACTAGTTAGAGTGCACTGAATATGATCTCTTTGTCTCTGTTTGTAGGGGTTCTGTTCCTGGTTAACTGCCATCTTCAGGATAAAGTGAGTAATTTCTGCTTTTACTTTATGAGCATACTGTATTTCTGTTTATTTCAACAATAAAGATTTACTAACTATAGGAACTATGCTGCAAAAACGATTCAAAGCAAATCAAAAATTGATTTTTGATCACAAAACCCCAATACATTAGCACATGACCACATTTACATGTCAGCAGTGTCCATGGACCTTTTAGAAGTAGAGGAAGTAGGAAAGAGATACACCAGAAGATTATTCCAGTTGGTATATAACAAGATTAGCCAAGATTATATATTATATTATATTATATTATATTATATTATATTATATATGCACTGTAATGTCAAATACGTCAGTGTAATGTTTGTAATGTTTTCAAATATTTCATTTATATAGTGCTATTTTGTTTGTATTGTGAACTAAATATTGTGCTTGTTTATTAAAAATAATAGTAATAAATTATAGATTTTATTATTTTATTTGTAATAATTTATTTATTAGTACATTTATGAATAAAAATCTTAATGGTATACTAACATCTCTCCCACCGTTACAGAGATGACGAGATCAGGGAGAAGTGTGGCGAGGATGCCGTGCATTACCTCTCATTCCAACGGCATATCATTGGTCTGTTGGTGGTGGTGGGCGTGCTCTCGGTGGGCATTGTCCTGCCCGTCAACTTCTCAGGAAACCTATTAGGTGAGTCAGGAAAGTTTGAGAGTGAGTCATCTAGGATTACATGTCTGAATGCAGCCATTCAAGTTTCTCTTCCCTTAGCTTATATGACTAAAGACTCCCTATGACCCTATGTTTTTTGTCTTTTCTTCCTGTAGATAATAATGCCTACAGTTTTGGGCGAACTACAATAGCCAACTTATTTTCTGAGTAAGCCCGGATAATGTCTTTGACACTGAATTGACCGTTGAATGATTGTTGATGAATGCATCAGCTCTGTTTTTCGCTCTCTTTCAGTAATAACCTGCTATGGTTGCACACTACATTTGCCTGCTTATATCTGTTACTGACTGTGTACAGCATGAGGAGACACACATCAAAGATGCACTACAAAGAGGATGACTTGGTGAGCAGAGACAACTTACCCTAAACACTTCAAGGAAATGTTCTGGGTTCATTACAAGTTACTATTTACAGCTAGGGTTATTATAATTAACTAAAACTACAATTTTCATTACTTGAAATAAGGTAAACGTTAACTAAAATAAAATAAATATTTTAATAAAAATGTGCTTCATCTAGGTGCCATTTCTCATTTTCATTTTGTTTAACTTGATGTACAAAAATAACTAAAACTGAAATAAAATGAATAAAAACTATATAGAAATATTTAAAAAAACTAAACTTGTGACTAAAAACAACAAAATTAAAAAACTAGAAAATTAAAAAGAAAATGGAAAATAAAAAATATTCAAAATATAAATCAAAACTATAATAGTATCTTGATAATATATATATTATATTATTTATATATATATATATATACTAAATTCGAATAGCATCACATTTCTTCTTTTAAAACCCTGAAGAACACTGGCCAATTTTACATTTTAATTCCGTTGTAAACAGTAACAACCATTTTAATTGAGCAAGGAACATTTCTTTATTTTCAGATTTTAGTTTGGCATAAACTCACATTACTCAAATAGTTCACTTTCCCTGAGAGAGAGCTATGGATCTTAGTCAGGGTAAACAGCCCACTGCAACCGTAATCTGGCATATATTTTTAAACGGGATATTCAACCTGAAAAAATGAATGACTTGGTCCATTAGGAATAAAATAAAATAAAAAAAGGGGTTTTAAAAACGAGAGCTTGGTAATGAAGTCATTCCAGAGGCTGAATGTAAACTTGGTTATTTCATGTTGATTTTTAACACCGTGAACAGATATGTCAGATATGATAAGAACATATAATATGTCTCTTCACAGACTCGTTGTCTTTGCATCTAATTAATGTATATCCTGACTAAGCTCCATAGTTTAGTGCTGCGTCATATTGCTCTCTTAATGGGGATAAACATAGAGCATCAATCAATATCATGGTTGAAATAATATTGCTAATGATAACAATAAACTGATGTCTCCACATTGTCTCCTTTCACAGGTGAAACGCACTTTATTCATTAACGGGATCACAAAATATGCAGAAGAGAGTGAAATAAAGCAGCATTTTGAGTAAGTTCCTGCTGAAAACACATTTTATGTCACAATACTAATTAGGATCTACCTTCCCCTCAGTAAAGGTGAATTTATGCACCTGTATGACTTCTCTCTTCTGTAGAACACAAGAGAAGATATTTTGAAGGGTTTTTTCCCATACAATGTGATTCAGTGGGGTCCAATGTTGTTTGGACCTTTTGCTGGATCTCTTGAGTTCGGCAAAAGAAAAAAGTCATATGGGTTTGGACATGAGGATTTTAATTTTGGTGTGAAATATCCCTTTAAGAGTTCCCAATCCAAACAGTAAATTCAAGCACACTGACATACCTAGGCTTAGTCCTGAGACATGTAAGACAGTGACAACCTTAACTGCTTTAATTGTTCGAAAGTGGTCATGTGGCTACATCCACTCTGTTTATCTAATCTCATTTACTGCTGAAGAATGTGTGGGGACAATACATGGCTTTTTCAAATTCTATGTCAAGGATTTCTAGTAAAACACAGATGGGGTCCAGACCTACTGAGAAAGAGAGATAGAAGGCAGGATGTGTAGATAGAGGACGAAGAGGATGCATGGGACAAACACAAAATAAAGTAGAACAGATATCAGTCTCTCGGGCATCTCAAAGCATATTGCAGTCTGCCCTACTGCAGTCAACTGGAAACAGATTTATCAGCCCTGTAGACTCCCATAGACCTATTACTTTAGAAAGGATGGAAATTTTGACTTCATAGTGTACACATTTACCATTCTTAAGTGTGTACATCATCTCACAGAGACTGCTGTGTCATTATTTGAAAAGCCTAACAATTTGTTGCATGCCAGTCTTTTATTTTGGTACCATCGATTTTAGATTTACTCGCCTCTATGCAAAAAACGGTGGCTTCATTTTACTTGTCGGTCAGTCGCTTTCTGTCTAAGCAATTCTTGTCTAGCATAAACTACAATGTGCGCCAGACAATACTGACGTCCGGCTCCTGCAAGACTTTCAACATTGTGTTCCAGTGCCAGGTTAAAAAAGTGGGAATTTGTAGAACTATTTCCTGTCCCCCTCATGGGATTTCTTTTATGTCTCTCTTATACATTCTCACTTTGTTCTTATTTTTATCTCTTTGTTTTCATATACAGGAAAGCATATGAAAACTGCGTAGTTCTGGATGCTCGCATTTGTTACGATGTTGCCAAGCTTATGTCTCTGGAGTCTGAAAGGTAAAAATTTTAGACGGTGTCCACTCCTTTTTTAAATAAAAATGTATTAAAGTACCAAATACCATGTTGTTAGAGAAAGAAGTATTAGATGTTATATATCATAAAATTACATGGTATTAAATGGCCTTGAGATGGATGGGTGGATGGAAGCCTGGATATCTACTGATAAATAAGTAAATATATAAATTAACTGATATCTACTATATTTCTATTGTGATGAATACAAGTCTATACACTATATTTGCATTATGATAGACAGTTAGTTAGTTATTTGTTTGAATGCATTTTATTTGTTTACATTTTCATGTTTTTAATGTAAATTGCTACAGAAAAAAGGCAGAACGCAGCAAAAAGTTCTACACGGACCTGATGACCAAGGAGCACATCCCCACTATGATTAACCCGAAACCCTGCGGCCACCTCTGCTGCTGCATCATCAACGGCTGCGAGCAGGTCAGTCACCCTGAGGCTCATGGGAGTTTCACATGTCACATGCATTATAACCTCTCAATTATAACCTCTCAGAGTTTTAAATAGTAATGGGTATCTAGATCTCGTATTAGTACATGAACCATCATGCATTTCACATTCAAATGTAAATCATGAATGCATAACCTTTCCCCATTAGACACGCAGTCAGTATGTCACAGATCCTGTCTTGCATGCTGCCTGTAATTCCGCTTCATTATATTTACAGTCATATTAGCTAGGATGATGTACGCTCTGCTGCTGTGAGACATGTTCAACATCAGCACAGGTGTATTCAGAAGCTCCCAAGTGTCCTCATTAGATAAACAGTCTTCCAGTTTGTCACAAGAGCCATTTTTCCTTAGAACACTGGTACTGAGAAATGATGTCGTTAGAATCACTTTTAGAAATGATTTCTTCCCGCTGATGAACGATAAAAACATTGACAGCCAATCAGAAGCCTTCCAACTTAAAAGGGCTCGAGCATTTAAAGCAGCAGACGACAAAACTGCAGCGCCTGCTTAGAATAAACATAACAATTTTGTCCTCTGGTATGGACGCTAATATAGTTAGTAGTTGTTCTTGGTGTGAACTGGCCTTAAC
The DNA here is from genome assembly GCA_018749465.1 of Paracanthobrama guichenoti. Classification (NCBI taxonomy): domain Eukaryota; kingdom Metazoa; phylum Chordata; class Actinopteri; order Cypriniformes; family Gobionidae; genus Paracanthobrama; species Paracanthobrama guichenoti. Next base: position 35,443,231 of record CM031955.1, read on the forward strand.
TTGTGTAATGTTAATCTATCCCTGCAGGAAGAGGCTGTCAACTACTACACTAAGCTTGAGGGCAAACTAAAGGAAGAATACAGAAAAGAACGTGAGAAAGTCAACACTAAACCTCTGGGAATGGCTTTTGTTACCTTCCAAAATGAAGCCATGACAGCCCTGTAAGTCTAATATACATTTTGTTCTCTGTGTTTGTTAACTAACCAAAAAGTACTGAAAATGATCATGGTAGTACCATTGTATTCTTTGAGGTACCACGTTAATACCAGTGCACATGAATATTATATTCAGTGTCCTGGTATTACCTTGTGATACTATCATTTTACCTTCACAATACTCAATAAGAAGGGAAAATAATATTAATATCTGGGGTTCTTTTTCCCTTCTCAGTATCCTGAAAGATTTTAATGCGTGTCAATGTCACGGCTGTCATTGTCGACGAGAGCCGAAGTCCTCCCCCTACAGCAACAGGCTCAACACACTCAACTGGACAGTCACATATGCTCCAAATCCACAGAATGTTTACTGGTAATATCCTCATCTTAAATCTCATGAATTTATTATGATTATAGTTTCACAGTGCTAGACTGGATCCACTTGCCTGTTCATTCTGGCCAAGAACTGCCCAATTACACAGGAAGAGACTAACCACAGACTAACCACTACATGCATCTGAAATCGATTATACCAAAATAATATTTCATTGTTGACTGGAAGTTGCATAATGCATATTATAATTAATTGTTACTTATTACTTATGCGTATAATATTGACTAGGGCATACCATTTTAATATGCAATATGTATCTAGGCTATTTTTGGAGAATATTGGTAAGTCAAATTTATTTGTATTGTGCTTTTCACAATACACATTTTCAAAGCAGCTTTGCAAATAATCATGATGTTAATGTTTATAATATTTTAATATTGTCATGCCCTATAGTCGCATTTAGCAGATTAGAGCTGGGCAATAATATACATTTTTACAGTTTACATTTTGTGATAATACAACTTAAAATAAACTGTGACATATTATATCCAAAAATTCCTCATATAGTAGGACCAAAATTATTCAGACATTTTGACCTGACCATGGTTTGCTGAAATGTTTTTTCTTTAATTGCTAATGTGACCTTTTACACCACAGACTGAACATATCAAAGGATTAGTTCACCTCAAAATGAAAATTTCCTGATAATTTGCTCACCCCAATGCCATCCAAGATGTTCATGTCTTTCTTTCTTCAGTTGAAAAGAAATTAAGTGTTTTTGTTTTGTTTTTTTTGAGAAAAACTTTTCAGGATTTTTTTCCACACAATGGACTTCAATTGCAACCAAAATGTTGAACGCAATGCAGTTTCAAAGGTGCTTCAAATGGTACTGCGCGATCCCAGCTGAAGAATAGGGTCTTATCTAGTGAAACGATCGGTCATTTTATTAAAAAACTATATACTTTTTAACCACAATTGATCGACTTTTACTGGTCTGCAATGAGTATATATACTAATATATTCAACTTTATATATATATTGCTGGTCGATAATATAGTTTACATTTTCGACACTATATCAAGCAGGTAAGATTTGCTATATAGAAAATGCTGCTTAACGTAAATGTACTGTATGTATCCAGGTAAGGTTGGATACTTATAGTACTCGTATAAATTGTTTTGTATCTTGTATGTTATATACCTTGTACCTTGTTTTCCACAGGGAGCATTTGTCCATTGGTGGCCTCAACTGGTGGCTCAGATGCCTCGTCATCAACTGCTTTCTCTTCATCTTTTTCTTCTTCCTCACCACCCCAGCCATCATCATCTCCACCATGGACAAGTTCAACGTCACCAAACCCGTGGAGTACCTGAATGTAAGGAGACTGTTAAACTGGGTGTTAATGCAAATGACAATGCAGTGTTACTATGGGGTCATGATTCTGTCACTCATCGCCTCCCTCCTTTCCCTCTGTGTCTGATCCTCCAGAACCCCATCATCACTCAGTTCTTCCCCACCCTGCTGTTGTGGTGCTTCTCGGCTCTTCTCCCCACCATCGTCTACTACTCTGCCTTCTTTGAGGCCCACTGGACACGGTACAATGCCAAACCCTGTATATCAATGTATTTTTTAACGATTTCATCGTTTATAGATGCTAAACTAAACCATTTTCTGGTGGACTCAGAGAGTATGTGACCTTTGCTCCTCAGATCTGGAGAGAACAGAACCACCATGCACAAATGCTACACCTTCCTCATCTTTATGGTTCTGCTGCTGCCATCTCTTGGTCTGAGCAGGTATTTTATCACACCTGGTTTACATTGAAAAGTTAAAACTACAGGTGTTATGCTAGAGAAAATACAGTTATCCCATCTTTTCAGTATCATTTTTCATATGCATTTAAAGAACACGGACTGTATCCTTCAACAATATTTCACAAAAGCTACTGAGCCTCAATTTTGGATTTTGCTTGCTAACAATTGATTTTTTAATTGATTTTTAAAAGGGGGTTAAAAATCATGTTTATTAAGCATTTTTCATCTATAAACGAAAGTTGTTGATTATATGCTAATTTGAACAATACAAATATTGCTTTTTGTATTTTCACATAATAAAATTTATTTGGCTAATTGTAGAAAAAGAATAAAATCTAAACTCTATTATCTAAACTCTATTGTTTTTCATTTGCATTAAACATTTTTATGATCTTTTCCTAAATGCAGTTTGGATGTTTTCTTCCGCTGGCTCTTTGACAAGACATTTCTTGACCAGGCAAAAGTCCGATTCGAGTAAGGATTTGCAGTTCTAGCAACCTGTTATGTTTAAAGGATTTGGTTCGTGCACATAAATTTAGAGTTTATATGGCTTGATTTCTTTTCTTTTAGGTGTGTCTTCCTTCCAGATAATGGAGCTTTCTTTGTGAACTATGTTATCGCGTCTGCTTTCATCGGTAACGCCATGGACCTGTTACGCATTCCTTATTTTCTCATGTACATGATCCGACTGTGTCTGGCACGTTCAGCTGCCGAGAGGCGCAACGTGAAGAAGGTCTGTGTAGTTTGCAAGTGTCGACGATACTCTCAGCCTTACCATTATAATCATTCAAACATGATTACTCAATGTATCTCATCTATTAATGTATTTGTTCAATAACTCGTATCCTAATGTTGTGATTTATGTGTGGTTGTGTTTTGTTACAGCATCAAGCTTATGAGTTCCAGTTTGGAGCTGCTTATGCCTGGATGATGAACGTCTTCACTGTGGTCATGACCTACAGCATCACCTGTCCAATTATTGTACCATTTGGTGAGTGACGCATTTCTCACTGAAGAAAAATTCTTATTTTTTTCCACAGGCAAGCACCACTCACTTCATCTTCAAACGGTGTAAAAACCTGGGTGACTTTAATTTTGTCTACAGGCCTGATGTACATGCTACTGAAGCATCTGGTGGACAGGTATAACATGTATTATGCCTACCTGCCCTCCAAACTGGATAAGAAAATCCACTCTGGAGCTGTCAACCAAGTGGTTGCAGCACCCATCCTCTGCCTCTTCTGGCTGCTCTTCTTCTCTACTGTCCGTACAAGTAAGACACCGCCAAACAGTGGCTCTCTTCTAACTACACAGCATTTTTAGGTGTCAAAAGCCTTATTCATATGTTTCTCATGTGGACGTCTGTAAAAATAGATTGCATGGCACCTCAGTAGCTGCGTTACATGGACCCTAATAATCCATTGTAATCGGACAATCGTATAGTAGCACAATCGGAACAAAAAAGTCACATGTAACTACGTCAATTTGAATGAATTGTCCAGATCTGATTAAAATTTCATTCGGATTGTAAGGGGTGGTTTATTCATTTTGTAATCCAATCAAGAGGAATTGTAAACCCTTTGATCGGTTTAAAAAGCTAAACTGGAGAGAACTGCTCATGTGCAATGACGTAGAAATAGCGTAATGACGCACTGAACGAGCTGTTGAATAAAGTGTCATAAATGAGTGCCCTGTCATTCTGACATTCTCTTTCCACTCATCGTCTGTGAAGTGGAGCAGGACAACGTCCCACCTGTCCTTGTTTCAGACTCTCATCCACAGACTACTGGTTTTGGAGTGGGATGGGACGTTTTTGCTGCTTGATAAATATAAGCAGCACGGCTCAATGCTTCATGTGCTTGTCGTCTCCTAATTAGGACCCGAAATAGATAAATATTAAGTCTGCTTTTTAAAAGAAAGAAAAGGAGGATGGTTAGTTTGCAACAACAGCGGGAAACTAGTATATTTGTGCAGTGCGCATGTCAAAAGATTAAATCCGATCAGAAGCTTGTGACCATCAACCCAACTTTATTTAGCGTTCATGTAAACTACGTTCTGATTCATCAATCGGAATGAATTCATGGAGATTGAAGCAATAAGTGTCCATGTAATCGGAGCTAGTGATAACTTGTGCTTTCGGATGGCAATTTATTCAAGGTGAAGGAACAAGTTCTGTGATCCTAAGAACTTGAGTACGCTTGCTGCTTACGTGGTCAGTCACGTGATTGTCAGCTATAAACAAAATGACTGTCATTGCTTGGACGATCAATAAAATCATATTTAATAGTACGAAAATAATATCTGATTATTTAAATATCCCAACAGTAAAATCGATGTGCTATAGTTTCAATGGTTTTAAATGAGAAATTTCATCTCTCAAAATGATGGATGTCATTTTGTCCAAGTAGGGCTGCACAATTGTTTGAATTTTAATCACGATCACGATTTTGGCTTCCCACGATCAAATTCACGTGATCGAGCAATATTTAAAATGCGTCATTCCATTCATAGAAAGCCAATCTAGTGGTAGGGCTGTGACTGTGGCAGTTTTTTACCACCGCGGTGGTCATGGACCAACTGCCGGCGGTGACACGGTGGTTGGGGGCGCGGGTATACACACGTACATATGTATGTATGTATGTATGTATGTATGTATGTATATATAAATAGGCTTCCTCAATTAAATAGCCTACATTTTGAAAATAAAAAATATAAACGAGGCTCAAACATCCATTTAAGCATGTGTGTTTATTTTAGTACTTCCCTCAGTGAAACAACATACTACAGCCTGTAAAACATTTAAATAAATCTCAGTAAATAATGGTTAAATAATCTTTTTATATTTCCCCACAGAGGTGCGTCACAAGCCGCTTTGCGTTAAAAGGGATTTAGGACACGTGCAGGAAAGAGCATCGCTTTTCTAATATCTTCATGTTTTCTCCCAATGTTCCAAAACTGATACTTGTAGTAAAATGTGTGAAGAGCGAATTTATCTTCCGCAGGATCAAGAACTTTAGGCTTTGTTTGATTATGCGCTGCGAGACAAAGTGAAACTAAAAATCTCTGGCGTGTATGAAATGCGCTATACACATAAACTTGACGCACCTTAAGTCTAATAACAAACACAAACTGTGCTAAATAGAGTTTGAAGTAAAATGAGTCTGTCCTACACAGTTTTCTACTTTACCACAGTAAATTATGCAAATATACTCCTAATTAAAAGCAAGCAAAAGGAAGAAATGTTTATAATCCCCTGTGAGAGAGACGTAAATTAAGATTTAGGAAAATAAATAAGAGATTCCATGTCCAGTAGAATAACATGGAGTAAGCCTATTGTTAAATTTGTGGAAAATCGGGTGACCAGATCGCAAAACCTCGCAAAGCCTAACGTTAACTCAATCGTTCGGCATGAATGTTATGTTTCCATGGCTGTGCTGTAACATTTAATTGCGACCCTATTATTTATTTTGTAAATAAAGCTTTGTGCTTCACTCGTGTCATAATATTCACGTAAAACAGCATTCACATACCAAAAAAAAAAAAAAAAGGAGAAAATTCCAATAGATATCAGTCGGTCATAAGGCTATAAACTATATATTAACAAAGAATAATTAAAATGAAAATCAACAATAATTAATTAAAATTAAAATCAACAAATAATCGTGATAATTAATCGGGATCTCATTATTGATCAAAATAATCGTGATTATCATTTTGGCCATAATCGTGCAGCCCTATGTCCAAGCCTATAATTAATAAATTAATTGAATGCATATTATAAATATTTTTTTTAAATATATTGCATACCATAATAATGTCCCATTTAAAAGTTTACATGATTTTGTACTCCCTCTCACAGTATTGGAGTGGGGATGTAATATTATTCTATTGCCAGCATTTCAGTAATAAAAGTGTCCGTATTTAAAATGTGTGCACATTACCATGAAGCGCTAGTTACCGTACGGTGCATTTCAGTGGTCAAAAAGGATTACTGTTGAAATAGGGCTTTAGATACTATACTCCAGATTAACTGCACAGAGATTATTGTCATGTCTCTAATATGGTTTTTCTCCCCTGCTGTCTTCTCTCGTTTGCCTTTTTTACATTTTAAAGGTTTTAGCGCTCCAACATCAATGTTTACTTTTGTGGTTCTGATCATCACCATCATCATTTGCCTCTCCCATGTCGTCTTTGGTCATTTCAAATACCTCAGTGCGCACAATTATAAGGTCAGAAACCACTTTGTCTAATTTTTTGCTTTTCGGACACAATGCAGCCCAGAACTTTCTCTAATCCGCAAAGTCCTGTGTTCACAACAGGTTGACATGGACGGAGTGGACAATGGACAACCACCCGGTTCATCCCCACCTGTCAAGTCTGTGGTAAGATGTGGTAAAATCATGACAACTGTCACTGTGTCACATGATGATAATGAGCTAGAAAGAATTTAGAATCCCTAGTTTTTAGCAGGGCCGAGTTAAAAAATTAGATTTCTCGATTTTAACCGATTCGCATTTTTACGAGGAATCAATCTTTTAGTCTGCTGTTTTCAGTTGATGAACAATAATTTTTAGCGCTTCCCATCCAATAAATCGCAAATCAGCTTTGTGCTTTGTTACTTCCGTTACACAAAAAGCTTTGTTCGTTTTGATATAAAAGTCTCAGCTTTCAAACTGTACATTTGTTTTATGAAATTCAAACAATAAATGCCACTTTGGCACACTTTAATGTGACGCAACATTGGCTGTAGACTCCTCAAGCAGCACTTGAACTGATCATCTCTTCCGCTTTACTAGTAGTTAAAGCACTAAATAAACATGAAGGTATGTTGAAAGATACAGCATCTCATGTAATTGTTCAGTCAGTGTTTCAACTGGGGAAAGACGTCACAGCTTGTGAACAATGTCACGTAATGTTATATTTACCTCAAAAAAGCCATTCAGTGAACTTGTTAGTAAGCTGGAACATTTTGAGAACATCAAGAGGTGCATTTTACATGTTCATTATATTTTTACTTAACCTTTTCAATATTTAATGTATGATTGAATAAATCCATCATGAAAACAAGTTATGACAGCCACCATTTAAATGTTAGATTTCAAAAACTAATTAGAGTACAAACATAATTGTCATTAAAAAGTTATTATAAATGTATTATTATAAAAACGTCTTTTGTGTAATTTTAAATGTTTGTATACAGATCAGTTACATTTAACCTTGTTACATGTTATAAATGTCCCAACTGACAGGGTTCCCTGTAGTTTACAGCATTACAGAACATCAGAAGTTAATTGAAAGCTTGTGAATTTAAATTGAATTAAATCGTGAAATGTGTGTCAATACCCAGCCCTAGTTTTTAGTGTCAGTGGTAGTTGTGTAGTAGTTATTCATCTGGGGGCGTATTACAGAAACATCTTAACTTTTGAATCCTAGCTTATCTGTTTGGTAACTATGGCAATTTCAGTTAGGACCGCATTTAGGGCAAACACTGTTACAGAATGACATTTCTTAAGTGCATAATCTTATCTTAACTATGGATAGGAAACGGGTGTTACAGAAGCATCCTAACTCAACAAAAAATCCTAAAAGCTGACTTAACTTTAGGACAATCCCACTGGTGTCCTAACTTCAAACCTTCTTGAAATCCATTGGTAAAAATCACAGTGCAAAAAGACTTTTTCGAGATTGGTGTTACATTTATTGATTATACAAGACAAAGAGCAGCAACGTTTTGATGGTGGAGAGACTTTTGGAGGACCCAGAGGATGTGCTGTGCTTTGATGATAAAATACTCTTAAATAATTACAGACTCCCACAAGACATGATTTTGCAGTTAGTTGACGAATTGCGACCAACATTACAGAGGCCAACGAGCCGTCAGGGGGCATCACCGGTCATTCTTCATAACGCCTTAGGTTTTTGCAAAAGGCAATTTATAAAACAGGCTTCAACTTTTCAACGGAGCTTATCAATTTGAATCTCTGCCGCACTGAAATTAAAAGCATACCATTGTTTCTCCAGATTGATTTTAGGTTTATCTCAGAAGCAGTTTGCGCGTTGTTGATTGCTTGGTAACAGACCTGAAAGTTGATTACCGAACTCGATGGAGTGGTTTAAGATTTCCTAACTACAGATAAGATGAGATTTTGTAAGATAGGATAAGAAATCAAGTTAAGATTTGCTTCTGTAATACGAAATTGTAAAAATCCTAGATTAACTTTTATATCTTAAGTTAAGACCTAAGATAGAAAGTTTCTGTAATACGCCCCCTGGCATTGATGTATTGCTATATTGTCGTTATCTGCTTTACATCATCACATTCTTTCTATTATCAGCAGACGTACGTCGCACAAGTGCTACAGGACGAAAAGACTGCTGATGAGGACGAGGGCTAGGGGTCCTCGCAGGACGAGGAAGTGGTGACTGAGGGTGATTTCCAGTCAGGAGAGGAAAGCCTTATTGAGAACGAGGTGCATCAGTGACCCATGCCAGGGCCACACCATGTGCTAAACTTGAGAGAAACTAGCAGGAGATCCACTACACATCATTACACTTACTCTGTGTGCGTGCGTGCGTGTGTGTGTGTGCGTGCATGCGCATGCGTGTGTGTGTATGTGTGAGAGAATCCATCACAGCTGACAGCTAAAACACTCCTTTATAATTGAGGCTTGGAGACAGGATGGCCAATTGTCAAGAACCTGAAGTGGCTTGTGATTGTACTCCACCTATAAGAAACTGGTTCATCATAGTTTCATAATTCTTTGCATCGTTTGCCCTGTTCGTACAGCATTTGGTCAGTACCAAGTTTCTTGCCCTTACAAGTGCATGTCAAGTAAATAATACCAAAAATAGTAATGATACTAATTTGTCTAAAATTAAAATTTTAATTTACTTATGTTATGATGAATTGAAACCGCTATAGTGCCATCTCAGGTGGGGAGTAAAATTGTATATGACCCCCAAATCTTTTGCATAAAGAAAATATCAGAAGATTTCTTCTTAGGACATTGGTTGCATTGGATAATGGTCAATTTATACAGTTTGGCGACTGTAGGTGTATAAAACAAAAGTAGATCTATATGGCAACAGATAACAGACTGAGCACTACAAAAAACTATTTCTCCATCTTTGCCAACTAAGGCCCAAAACATTTCAGTGATGGTGAATCACATTTTACAATTAATCAAATATTGTGAGAAATCGCATGTATTAGAAATGCTTGTAGAATGAAGTTTTGAGTTTAGCAAGGGAACCAAATCTTATTTTCTTGGCCTGCTGAAATGGCACTATAGCACAATATATTGATGCAGATTCATTCATGCAACTTAACATTTTTCTCTACCAAAGTGAATGTATTTAACATAAAGGCCATTGCTAGTGGAAAACTCACTTAAGCCTGCTGAATTAACGTATTTTGAGTTGAGGAAAACAGCCGCCGAACATTAATTATCTCAACCGGAAAAGCCACTTTCAGACTGTCCTACAGACACAAAGGTAATTCGCCATCCCTGTAACTATTCAAGGTCAAAGTCAAACACATCTCTCACCCTCTTCTGCGCATCCAATGAGTTTAAATGTAAACCTTCGCATTACTAATCCATACTTGCGCTATGCGTGATATGACACTACTTTCTGAATCAGGCATCAAATGGACCAACTTTGTGTTGCTCTACTGTGGAATGTTCTGTCAATAACTGATACTGTAGCAAATTGAACTTAAACGCACAGCAGATTCCCTACGTGGACCTTAAGGTGGAATTTTTCTTTTTTATTATGCATGGGTATGAAATGATGGTTTCATCAGGTTTTTTTTTTTTTTATTGGCGCTAACAAATTATCATGTAGACATTAACCATTAAACATCAAACATATTTTACTACTTATAAATTACTGTAAAAAGTGCTTTGGAAACACACCCAGAATCCCTGAACATTGTAAAAATTGGGTAATGATGATAGCAAAATCTCATTGGGTCATATAAACATGCGTGTGTTTAATATGGCCTTCTTTACTGCTATTGTGGTGTATTCCTTTGCATTTTTACAAGAAAACTGGAAATACCAGAATCCATGCTATGGTTCTTCTTACCTGTGTGCATTTACAAGCTGTTCACTGACACTTGCAGTTCTGAGATCATTTGACTGGGTTTATGCATCATTTAGTGGTTGAAGTCTGAAAAAAAGAATACAAAAACTAGTACAATGACCACTATTTATTGACCACTTTTGTTTTTTGGCAACTACACTCTTTATATCTAATTGTCGCCATATTCAGACCTTTTTGCTACTTTGTCCATTATATACATATTGCATTTTTGCTCTCTGTGCATTGTTGAAATGCAAGTCAGAACTGGAAACTGGAAAGTTACTGGAGCGGACAAAGGCTGTGCTTTAACATCATTATATTTTCTCTGTCCAGCCCCTGATTTGTTAATCTTTCCCGCTAGTGGACCTAAATAGTTCTCATTGTGTCATTTTGTTTACAGGAATAGCAAAGCAGTGTTTAAACTGTTATTTTTCTGCAACAAATGTTGACTTGAAACATTTGCCGAGTGTAAGTGTTAAGCTTGTGAATTAGAACATTAGGAAGCTAATCAGTGATATTTGTTAATTTATGTATCACACTAATCTATCAATCACTGAGGAGCTTTGTAACTTTTAAATGCAAATAACACTGTAGGCTATGCACTTCATGTGAAAATATGTAACATTATCATGGTGTTTGTAACCATTTCAAGCCATTTTTTTTTTTTTTTTTTCCTCTTCTTCTTCTTCATTGATCTTGTTTGGACAACAATGAGTAACTGCGGTGCTTTGTACGTCTGACGCTCTTGCTGCTTAGATACTGTAGGTGATGTCCGTATGACTGCATCCTGGATCTGTTTAAGGAAAACACTGTTCTGAAGCATGATGCAGTGGCAATAATTTATGCCTCTTTATGACTTTTCCTATTTGTTACAGATGTTGTCCACGGTATTTATTTCATTCGTCTATTATTTTTTCCATCTTTCGAATTAACTGGCTGTTGACCTGGAATGAAGAGGTTAAATCGGTGTAATATTTTTGTAAATAGAAGCATTGCGCTGCTCTTGGAACACTAAACTGTATTTACCTTTGTACAGCTTAGACAGCAAAACCCTGTACAGTCGACCATGAATTGTTTGCTTTTGTCCATTCAGATTTCCCTTAAGATCATACTATGCTTGCGATTGCTGTTTTTAATAGTTTTGTATCTCAACCTCCCCTCAAATGATCTTTTGTACAGTGTCATCTTCAAACTCTTACATGTCTTTGAACAATAAAATAGACATTTACTGACAAAACCATATAAAGTGTGAAGAAATTTAATTTAAAAAAGTGCAAAGAAATGCACTAATTGTGTTTACGGACTATTTTATTATTATTCAGTTCTAGCATTTTGTGGCACATATATATACATACATATACATATACACACATACACACATACATCAGGCATAACATTATGACCACTGACAGGTCAAGTGACTAACACTGATATCTCTTCATCACAGTACCTGTTAGTGGGTGGGATATATTAGGCAGCAAGTGAACATTTTGGCTATATCCGAAATCGCCCCCTATATCCTCAAAGAGGGCATTATTTGAGGGGACAGCCATTTGTAGTGATGTCCGAAACCATAGTGGACGTTGTTGAGTGCACTCATTCAATCCCACATTGCACCGCAATAACGAGTGTACAGCCGATGTACAGACAACGGCTGTCCGAATTGACACACTCGTTTTCATTCACTCCTTCACTGTATTAGTGGACTAACGTAGGGAAGAGTGAATGAGGGTTTAGGGGGCGATTTCGGATTCAGCCTTTGTCCTCAAAGTTGATGTGTTAGAAGCAGGAAAAATTAGCAAGCGTAAGGATTTGAGTTTGACACGGGCCAAATTGTGATGGCTAGACGACTGGGTCAGAGCATCTCCAAAACTGCAGCTCTTGTGGGGTGTTCCCGGTCTGCAGTGGTCAGGATCCATCAAAAGTGCTCCAAGGAAGGAACAGTGGTGAACCGAAGGGAGTGAAGGTTCACCACTGACATGCATTCATTGACTTGTTTGTGAGTCGATCCTATTTGATTCATTTGGATTTTGGGACTTTCATTTCGACGGTTTAGCCTTGCACGATACACACACACACACACAGCTGTCTAAGAAAACCTGCTACCACTAGATGGCAATTACATTAGAAAATCAGTTATTTTGAATTCTTATAATAAAGGTGGCTTAAATTTCATTGATTTTGATTCTCTGAACAATACCTTAAAATTAGTTGGTTTAAACGTTTCCTTCACAATCAATCTATTTGGAGTATAATCCCAAGATATGTCTTTTCTCAATTAGGGGGTATACATTTCCTTTTAATGTGCAATTATTCAGTCAGCAAACTTCCTGTCAAACTTTCCAATTATCATCAGCAGATGCTTATGGCTTGGAGACTTATTTACAAGCACAATAAAGCTGACTTTGATAATTTATCACCACACAATTTTTTTATTTGGAACAACTGTAATATTCTATATAAGAGGAAATCTTTATTTCTTGAAAACTGGTTCACTAATGGAGTGATGTTAGTAAACCAGCTGTTTGATAGTGATGGTAATTTATTATTCCGATTAGTACAGAATTTAATATAGTTTTCAAGGCCATCTCTTTGGAAAGCTGTATGCTGTTTAGAAACAACAATAGTGCTACAGTGACTTCTGTCTGTCCCCCTAGCCCTGGATCCACTGTGGTTGGCTCGATTTGTTTTTCAGTGCATAATTTTTGGACCTTGTTGCTTCAATTCCTTCCTCCATTTCTTATTGGAATAACCTTTCTGATGACATTAAATGGTTGTATGTTTGGTCACTTCCTCTGAAATTCTTTCTAACAAATAAAATCAATGAAATATCCTATAAAATTATTCAAAGATTTTATCCAGTTAAGTATTTTTTAGAAGTGATATTGATACTTCCTGCTCTTTTGGTGAAGCCTCTTCTGAAACTGTTGATCATTTGTTTTGGGAATGTCCCTTTGCTTGGTCTTTCTGGAATAATATTGATGCTCTGATTGTCCAAAAGGTTTTTTGTAACTTTTCTTGATCATGTAGACACATTCTTTTTGGGTTTTATGTCAAAGACAAGAATCTACTTAATGCAAGTTTTTGTATAAACCTTCTTTTATTTATTGGAAAGTTTCATATCCATAAATGTAATTACACTCACCTAAAGGATTATTAGGAACACCATACTAATACTGTGTTTGACCCCCTTTCGCCTTCAGGACTGCCTTAATTCTACGTGCCATTGATTCAACAAGGTGCTGAAAGCATTCTTTAGAAATGTTGGCCCATATTGATAGGATAGCATCTTGCAGTTGATGGAGATTTGTGGGATGCACATCCAGGGCACGAAGCTCCCGTTCCACCACATCCCAAAGATGCTCTATTGGGTTGAGATCTGGTGACTGTGGGGGCCATTTTAGTACAGTGAACTCATTGTCATGTTCAAGAAACCAATTTGAAATGATTCGAGCTTTGTGACATGGTGCATTATCCTGCTGGAAGTAGCCATCAGAGAATGGGTACATGGTGGTCATAAAGGGATGGACATGGTCAGAAACAATGCTCAGGTAGGCCGTGGCATTTAAACGATGCCCAATTGGCACTAAGGGGCCTAAAGTGTGCCAAGAAAACATCCCCCACACCATTACACCACCACCACCAGCCTGCACAGTGGTAACAAGGCATGATGGATCCATGTTCTCATTCTGTTTACGCCAAATTCTGACTCTACCATCTGAATGTCTCAACAGAAATCAAGACTCATCAGACCAGGCAACATTTTTCCAGTCTTCAACTGTCCAATTTTGGTGAGCTTGTGCAAATTGTAGCCTCTTTTTCCTATTTGTAGTGGAGATGAGTGGTACCCGGTGGGGTCTTCTGCTGTTGTAGCCCATCCGCCTCAAGGTTGTGCGTGTTGTGGCTTCACAAATGCTTTGCTGCATACCTCGGTTGTAACGAGTGGTTATTTCAGTCAAAGTTGCTCTTCTATCAGCTTGAATCAGTCGGCCCATTCTCCTCTGACCTCTAGCATCAACAAGGCATTTTCGCCCACAGGACTGCCGCATACTGGATGTTTTTCCCTTTTGACACCATCCTTTGTAAACCCTAGAAATGGTTGTGCGTGAAAATCCCAGTAACTGAGCAGATTGTGAAATACTCAGACCGGCCCGTCTGGCACCAACAACCATGCCACGCTCAAAATTGCTTAAATCACCTTTCTTTCCCATTCTGACATTCAGTCTGGAGTTCAGGAGATTGTCTTGACCAGGACCACACCCCTAAATGCATTGAAGCAACTGCCATGTGATTGGTTGATTAGATAATTGCATTAATGAGAAATTGAACAGGTGTTCCTAATAATCCTTTAGGTGAGTGCATATGAAAAGTAAACCCCACTTTAACTTTTTTAAACAAGAATTGAAGATGTATTTAAATATAATTTCAACTTCTGTTAACAAGAAAGCAATGAAAAATTTGTGCCATGTTTAATATTCTTAAGATTTAGTTTTCTTTATTTTTGTGCCCTCTTTTTTCCTTCTCCTCATTTTTCTTAGGAATACTGCTCATATTTTTTCTGTTTAATACTGAACCATAATTTCCTTTTGTTTTGAAAGATTGTTTATTTCTTGTATGTATCGACTTGTTCTGTTTGTTAATATTGCATTTAAAAAATATAAATAAAAAAACACTAGATGGCAGTATCCTACCAAAACAGACGACGATTATACAAACTAGAGTATTTATGAATGGTTATGGCAATAACTGTGACATTAGCATATTATATTTTATGAATATGTAAACAAATTAAAAGTGTTGACAAGCAGCTGAGGGCTGTCATTTTTGTAATATTTTACTTTATTTACCTCAGGAATGTTTACTGTGCAGCTGCACTTGTAGATTGACCATAGGTTGAATACATAGTTAACCAGATCAAAACATATTGAATGACAGGTGCAGCTTCAAATCTGTTCATAGGCAATACAGGTATATGTAAACTAATAAAACTAATGGACAATTAATGGTGTTGTGTTGGTAAGAATCGCTTTCGCTTTCAACGGGGCGGGGGCTCAATCCATGCTCTCCAGAATCCTACGGGTGACGTCATGGACACTACGTCCATATTATTTTCCAGTCTGTGTTAAATATGCGAAGAGGCTCCACCCCTGGGGTGGTTTTGGGGGCAGATTGTTTTGCTGTTTCAAGTGCGGTTCAAAGTTCAAGTCGGGGTGTGTACAGCGTGGGTTGTGGCTTCACAACAGCACAAATAAACACCCCTTTTCACTAGCACGTCTCATTATTGCCTGATAACGCTACAACTGGGGTCAGAAGAAAAAACGATTGCAGACAGCTGGAGGTACAGTGGCTGATTTGAGTCCCGATTGTGCGCGCATGAGCCAAGCAGCTGTGATCTTCCGCGGGTGAGAATGGATAATCCCGTTCGTATTACGATGGAGAGAGATGACGGTTATGCTGGGGCAGCAAATATGTCTAGTGTGCACACCGCGTCTGTAACCAGTAAGGCGAATTCTGTGAAGAAAGAGCCGTGTGAAGCCACTGCTGCGGGTGAGAAAGCGAGCCGTCAACCGCTGCCGAACGTCATGACGTCAGGCGCCGGCGCGTCGTTCTCGCGTGGAGCGAGGGGACAAAAGGTAAACAATAATGGCGGCGCCCATGAATCGAATATGTCGGTTGGAATAAAAACACCTAAATACTCTGGCGAATCGGATTGGGAGGCTTTTCATGCCCAATTTGAGCTATTAGCTCATGCATATGCTTGGTCAGAGGAACAGAAAGCCCTTCAGCTCGCTCTTTGCTTAACAGATGATGCGCTCTCATGTTTGTCGCTGATTATGGTGCATTAAGGCCGCATTTACACTGCAGGTCTTGATGCACAATTCCGATTTGGTAGGGATGGCTGACGCGAAACTGACGTTTGGACGCTTTGTCGACATCCCGAAGCGCAGATGTTTCGAAACACTGCTCCGAACTGTGATTCAAAACACCCATGTCACGTGACTATGGCTAAATGAATTCATCAGGTGGTGCCTGTCGAAACTGCGTTTGATTGAAAGGGGCGGGAACAAACCACACAGTCACACATCTGTATGAACCTAATTCCCCACAGTTTAAAAGTTAAGTTATTAACATCTTCACATCGTGGGTTTTGTGAGATGAGAGAGATTTTGTGATATAAGTGAGATTTACAGTGTGCTTTGGTTAGTTATATTTAGGCTAAATTTAAATGTCATATATATATATATATATATATATATATATATATATATATATATATATATATATATATATATATATATATATATAATTTGACTGATAGATATAGACAGTGACAGATAGTTAAGATAGATATAGTGACATTCATATAGGCTAAGTTAGATAGTGACAGATAGCACAGCATAAGTTTGAGATATATAATTATATAGATTTATAGGTGATATGTAGATAGATATATTAATAGAATGTATAAAAATGGAGACTCCACGTAAGAGATGCCGTACATCTGTGGTTTGGGAGCATTTCAATTGGAAACACCAAATAAAGTGAGATGTGTGTATTGTGTATTGTATTGTGATAGGCAGCTAGATTTTGCCCAGAACACATGATCCATTAATTTATTGGAAAGAGAGCAGTAATTTTCCCTCATTTGTATGTACTTGCTAAAAATATTTGTGCACGCCAGCAACAAGTGTCTCTTGTGAGAGGATTTTTTTCAAAGGCTGGAGAAATTATATGTAAAAAAAAAAAAAAAAAAAGTCTAAGTCCTTCAACAGCAGAGCAATTCATATTTTTGAATAAAAATGTTATGTAACAAATGTGACACATTGTGGCTTTATTTCTTTTATTATTAATCGACAAAAAAAACCTACAGTTATATTCACAATGAGGAGGCTACAGGTTACAAAACCAAGATCATGTGTCAGACAGATGTTAAAAACTTTTTTTAATTTTTTTTTTTAACATTGATCATTGTCAAGGTTATTTCAGATCAACACATGCAAGTGACCACTAGGTGTCGCCGTAGAGACGGGTGTCGGATTGTTTCGAAGGTTCGAAACAATATGGCACATTTGCTTCAACTGTTTCAGTGCTTCACAAAGCCTTGGTCTGCCCATCACTACGATTTGGTGACTATATCTGATTATTTTGACGACCCGCTTACATCATCTTTTAAAAGCGATATTTGCATTTACTATACACTGGAGAAACAGCCCAAGACATTCTGACCCGGAAAAGGAAGTAAAACAGCGCAATATGCAATGGATGCAGACTGATTATTCAATGATTTGCTTTCTGCACTATCTTTAAAGGTCAGCGAAACATTGCTCTCATAAGGTGGAGGAAAACGAGGAGAGCCCTTGAGTTGACGTCATTCGCCTCCGTCCCTTTTTCAATGACGTACGACGCGCATTTACTGGGGAATATCTGATTTGACCGCTTACATGGCAGACACAAATGCACGTATCCAAATCACATCGGATTTATTACCACATATGAGTGAGGCCTGAATCCGATCTGAGGATATCGGAATTCATGCGGTTTTTTTTCTGCTTACACGTTAACATGACATATCCGATCTGTGCCACATGAGAGGGAAAAATTGGAATTGGGTCACTTGAACCATGCAGTGTAAATGGTAGTGATGGCGAAGTGAAGCTTTCTGAAGCAGTGAAGCTTTCAGTACAATTGTATCGGAAAAAGGTTCATTACTCAAAGCTTTTCAAAACAGAGCTCAGCGGGGACATCTGCTGGTGAAAGTGAGGGAAAGCGCCGTGTCGCAGAATGTTTCGCGACCAATGCATTATCTATGTATTTGGAATTATGAATGGATGGATGAATCAATCAATCAATATATTAAATACATGACAAGTTGACAAGTCTGTTCCATTGCACACTCCAAGTAACTCAAACCAATAAAGATAACATTTTGTATTGTGAATCTGGATATTTTTCCTGTTTGTAAACAAATAAAACTCATGGATAGCGGAAGTAGGCTAAATAACATGCACACAAAGAAACACACACACAGAAAGACCTTCACATGATTATAGTAGCCTACAGACCAACGATGTACTGTAAGACAGATGGGCAAGACTTATGGAGGACATTAATGCTTAATGAACATTGTAAGAGGTGTTCTTTAGAATTACTGGTGCTTGGGGAGAGGATAGTGCTTTACGTGTTTTGAATGAATGCTTTTAAATAAATAGCCTATATATATATATATATGAAATGAAAGCAGGTTCCCTGACAAAGTCTCGCAACAACTCTCCTAAACTTGCACTTGCAACTTTTGTGCAAGTGTGCGTCCTGTGTCGTGCATTTTTAAACCTTTTTGAATCGGAGTCACTCGAATTGAATTGAAGCAGTCATGTGGGTGTGTGTGAAACGAAGCTTTGGACGTCATTGGTCACGTGATTTTGATAGAACAAACCAAGCATCGGTACAAAGCTTCACTGAAAATCGTTTCATTTTTTTGACACAGGCTTCTGGTGTCACTGTTAACATAGTAAATGTGGCCTTAGATGCCACTTTGAACAGTGTTTCCCATCTGAGCTTCTCCGGTCTGAGTTGCACAGCCGTCAAAGAATTCCAGGAGAACCACTGTGAGCTCTGGCCAACAATATTGAATCTCTAGCAAGGCGAGCTTATACACAAATTCCACCATCAGTGCAGAGCGAGCTGGCCCGTGATCAGTTCATCAGAGCTCTTTCTCCAGCAGAACTGCGCATACATTTATGTTTGTTTAAAATGCTAATTGGCAATATGACAAAAACAGTGCTTTATTTTTTCAGCTACAGTAGGTCTATTTAACAGTAGCATTCAAGAAAGAAATTAAATAATCTTAAATAATTATTATAATTATAAGGTACATTAAGTATAAGTATAAGGTCCCTTTACCTGCACGGATTATACGTTCAGTAAAGACATACCCGACTGTGTTGACCTGAATACTCCCAGGACGTGTGCTTTATTTTCTCATGCATGCATGTTTCTGTTGCTTTCTTCATGTGCTGTACGTATATATTTGACTGTTCTGCTTCCATTGTTTAGTGAACGGTGGATTCAGAGCTCTGCACACGTCCTGACTCCTGCTGTCACTCTGCTCTTATTAGAGTGCTGTCATTCTTAAAGTACAGGTGCTAATAATATTCCATATCGTACACCGTTTTTAATAGCAGAGTATCGCAATACTTTTCTAGTGCTGGTATATCATGCAACACTACAATAAGCCACGAAAAAGAAGCCGAGCGAGCTGTTTGAGAGGCGGCTTTCTGAGAGCGGTGGTGCATGTGCTTTTGGTGTGAGTGCGAAAGCTGTGGGATTGAGTAAAATTATGCCCAATCTCGCGCCAAAATTCAGGTCAACACCAACACTATTCAACCGGAGTGAGTGAGACAAGTGAGTGAGAAGAGGCGGGTGTGTCGCCGTCGGAGAGAAGAGAGAGTGAGCGAGTGCAGAGCAGGAGTACTGGGACAGTTTCAGATATTTCAGTATCAATACTAATTTAAACAAAACAATGAATCATGCATAATGAATATTTTATCATCAGTATTCATTTTCATAAAGTTAGACATTTGAAAACAATATGTTGATATAATTTATTCTACATATCAGAGAATAAATGGGCACAAAAGCATAAGTTTTGTCTGATATTCTCATCTGCTGTAAAGGTTCCTTATCAACACAGAAAGCAGACTGGAGTATAATTTCTCTCCATTTCAAGAAATGCTTAATTGATGATATGAACGCCAGATTGTGAGCTAGATGAATAATTGAATATAACAAACAAACCGGCAGTAATTTGTAGTGTTGTCAAACTTGTTGAGGTCAGAATTTAACAAGTGTCAGCATGTTACGGGAAGGCACATGCTTAGTTGTAGTTTCCAGTCAGCTGTTCAGAATCAGTTCTGTCATTGATCTGTTGACCACATTTTCAGACGTCTCAAAAACAGATGAAAGAGAAAAAATCTATCAGCGCTCAACCTTACGACATCAGGAGGCTGTCAACAACATAAGCCTTTACAGGTTTGTCAAGATGAGACTGACTGTTATATTCAGACGTATGGCTGTCAGACGGAGCACTGCTCAACAGTATGTGTTTTTTTGAGTATGTTGATGCGAGGAAATCACAAGATCTGTCCGTGTGGCAGCAGGCTTAATTGAACATGAGTAAAGGCAGTCAGTCAGTGAATGAGTCTCTGTAATATGGATCATTTGCAACCTGATGCTTTTATTAGAGCTTGGCTGTCACAAGCTTGTAAGGTTTTCTGTCATGCGCTGTTTGTTTTCATGACTCTGCATTAGAGTTGAGTTCAGAAGAACAGCAGCGGGGTGGATGTCCCAGCCATCTGCTCCAAAGGAACTGTTCACGACTGCCAAAGGCAATGCATTTACGTTTACGGTTAATTAAATACGTTGAATTTAATGCAGTTAACTCATTGATCTAATCTGCCTTTTTTTAACCCTTTAAGTCTCAAAGGTACAAGAATGTATACTTAACGGCTTTAATGAGGGAAAGAACTACAATCCCATGGAGCTTTGTGAATAACATAATTATATATTTAAATTTTATTGCAAAATATGTAAATACGTAAGTAGTTTGAGAACATAGGGAGATTATTAGTCATTTGCAGTCTTCAATGGGAGTGGACGGACACTAAAGTGTTCTTTTGGTCGTGATTGGTGGAGATTTCTTTGAAGAATCATGGGTAATGTGTGTATGGGTAATGTAGTTTATTTAAACCAGGAATTCTGTTGTTAAACATAATTAAGTGCACACTTTCCTTATAATGTACTGGAATGTGGAAGTGAATTGGTGTCAAAGATGATATGCTTATAATCCGAGGTGAGATTAAGTCACACATGTCAAGTCAAGTCAAGTCATAGCTTGGGTCAAGCAAGTCACTGGCAAGTCATACAAATGTTTGATGACTGAACTGAATTTATATAGCCAAGTTGTTAATACAATAAAATTCTAAAAATTAAGACTACATAGCATAAAATGTAAATGTAACTGAAATTAGGCCAATATAATTGGGTGAGATGCGTTCTCTTTGTATTATTTGACTTTTCTCTCTCCTGCTAGTCCTGTACAGTGTGACCATGTGATTGTTATATGACTAATAAACTTAAGAGAACTCACTTTGTGTTTGTTGCTCACACCCTGACGAAGGCTCATTAGTTAGCACATGTAGGTGTGCAGTACTTATCACCTGTTTTTAAAATATTAAAGCCATGATGAAATAAAGGCTTTTTGTATTTCTTCAATAACAGTCGATTGATTTTAGGGGCGTAGCCATCATTTCAGAAGTGAGGGGGACAGAATGTCAAGTGTTATAGTCGTTTTTTCTGACCTGTCTAATTGATGGTTTTATTTTTAATTTTATATATTTTTTGCTTAATTGGCTCAAAATGCTATTTACGTAACCTATCATAAGAGAAAAAAAAAGTTTTTTATAAGAGAACAAAATTTAATATTAATCACTTTAATCATGTTTTACTAAAATGTTTTACATTTGTGCGGTGTTGGGGGCATTTAAGCATTTTTTATTTATATAATTTCAATCAACGGGAGACTATAAAAATTACTTTTTGTTACATAATTTGTCAAAAAGCCACTCCATTGCAGAACACGCACAGACACAGTGGAGTGACTTTAACCCAGCCGTCCAATCACAAATACACAAACACCGACGAACCGCCAGTAGCCTACAATGTCAACAGTTGACAACAAGCACAAACGGAGCAAAATGATTGAAAACAAGAGCCAGAGCAAATAAATACAGGATGTATTTAATGCAATGTATACCTCAATGTATACCTCCCTCAGGGCAGGGGGCAGCCTTTTATTTCAGCCTTTTCGATCTTTAAGCGTGTTCAGCTACGTTAATTCTCTATGATGTCTGAAGTCTATATGGCAGTTCTTAAAGGATTAGCTAACCCAAAAAAACTCACCCACATGTTGTTCCAAATTTCTCTGATTTTCTTTCGTAAAACATGAAAGATGGCAGGCAGGATGACAGACTCATACGATGAAAGTTGATTTTGAATTTTTCCATTGTTTCACATCTAAATATCCCTTTAAAGACCCCAAATGATCAGTATTAGAGCTTTTTGTCCATTTCTGTTAGCTTTGGGTCATCTATATGCAAGTATACCCCTGAAAGTTATTCATAACGTTCTTCCTCTTGTCTCCTAACAGGTGGAGTTTCAGGATGTAGCAGTACTGAGCATGCTGATTGTCTTAGTTTTGCTCATGATGGCTGTGAGCAGTGAACCTACGGTCTGCACAGGCCAGCACAACTCCTCCTCCACCAAGGACTACTGCTATACAGGCCGGATCCGCAGTACCGTGCTCCAGGGCCTGCCCTTCGGAGGAGTGCCCACCGTACTTGCCCTTGACTTCATGTGCTTCTTGGTGCGCATCACAAGCCTACAATTTTCAGTTGTTGTTCATTTGCCATGAGTTAGTCATTTAAAGTCAACATGAAATTAATCTTGACCCTGTTTACTTTCTTAATACACATTCCTGGTCTTGTTTTGCACTATTGAAATGAACGCTACGTAAATACATTTAATAAATTAATTCACAATATGTACACACACATTCATTATCTTAAGCCTCATCTGATGAAATTATTTTACAACATTTATTATATACACCTCTGAAAAATACAGAGGTCTGGACCACGGTGACCTCATAGCTGGCTACGGCCATGATTACAGTCGTGTAGGCAGCCTATAGTTTACCTCAACACTTCCGTTCACATGGTCGGAGCTAGAGGTCTGGTTCAGCTAGTTTCGCCACAGAGCTTTTTCTGTAAACATGATGTTGTGCTAGTATCAAATTCAAATGGATAAATGCTCGTTATAACTTCAATAGAGCGGCGTAAGCGCCAATAGAATTTGTCAGCGCTGTGTGTGAGACGGTCCAGCTGCTCTCGCGCTGCGACTGCTGGATCTATTTATTTATTAATTTATCTGAGGTGACAGAACACAGTTCCAGACCGTTCCGGCCCACTTTAACCCCTGAGTGTTAGCCTACTATTGAAAGTAGCTACTTTTACATATTGAGACATGTTTAAGAATTGTAAGAACTGTATATTTGATGTTTGAGTTAGGGGAGGCGCAATGCGTGAAAGAGGCTTTTCCAAAATACGCTTTATTTGTGTAACTTCACCTTTAAATGCCACCTCTCCATAATCAACAGCAATATTGCACTTATTTTTAAAAGCAACGGCCACATCTCAAATTCGAATCAACAACTGATGGATTGAACAAAGCCCCACTTTTTTTCCCCCTCAATAATCTGTTACACTCGGATGTACGTCAAACTACAGAGAAAAAAAATGATGCTACTTCTATGTCATCGCAACTTTATTGTTGACTAATGGAAAAGTAATAATAGAAAATAATCTTAGGTTTAAAAAAAGTCTTAGGTTTAAAAAGTGTTGAATTGCATCCAGATGCTCTCAATGGTGACATTGACTTTCAGATTGCATGTCTCAGTCAAAATGCCTCCTCATAAGTGAGTGCAAGTGGTGCTTCAGGAGGGGACTCAACTGTAACAAATAGAGGTCATTGTTCAGTTCAACTTCACATTCATGTCAGTTCTGATATGGAACGACCACTTTTCATTATCCAATCAATTCCCAATGGATAAAAGTTAAGTAAAACGGGTTGTGAAAGCAATTTTCATGTTGACTTTAATAAAAGTGTGTAAAAATGCTTTGAATTTTGTGGCTTTAAAATCCACTCTAGAGTTATATTTCTGATAATCTTGGGTCTTTGATTAAATCTTTGATGTTTTGCTGCGGTTCTAAATTTATGCTCTTTAGGAATGCGTTTCATACTTGTGCTTAATTAGCATTTTGGTATTTGTCACATATTTGTGGCGTTGTGAACAGGAATTTGTGTTTGAATGCATGTGTGGAATGAGATGTGAATTTGATTGTGTAACATGTATGTTCTGGGTTTCCAGTTTCTGCTGTGTGTGTTCTCTGTCTTGAGGAAGGTAGCCTGGGATTATGGCCGTCTCGCATTGGTCTCTGATGCCGACAGGTAAAAATCTTTATATTCCATAGCTTTCTGTATTACACAATATTAGACAAACAAAAAATGAAGACCTGTTTCTTTCCAATGTTCTGATGTCATTTTCATTATAGTACAATCAAATAAACTGTACAACCATCACGACAGCACTATTACGGTCCTATTCCAGCGTCTCATACTGCGGCCTCAGCTGGCTGCATTATCACAGCATGCTCTTGGCCCCAATCTAACCCCAAACAAACACTCATCTTTCCATTTTCTGGCATTTTCTGCCAGACTAAATATATACAGCTGGACACTCGATTCAAAGGTGATGTAGACCTTTGATATGGCCAAGATTGCAGGAATGCATTGAACACTGTAAGACGACAGCATGCTCTTAGCTGCTGCATAAAGGGTTTAGCCAATGGACTGGTTGCTCAGACAGCTCAGCCAGTCTTATTCGATTAGTCATATGACCCTGCCTTTCAATCACACTCACATCCTGCAATTTGGAAGCTGGTTTGAGTGGCATGTAAGTGCACAAGAGATTGTGTTTATGGGAGATCTGATTATATTCCGGGCATCTCAAATTTTTGTCTTGTCAGATCCCATAGTCACATTTTACTACTCTGATGTCTCAACCTGCTCTCCATGTTTCAGGCTAGCACATTTATTTCAGCAAAGTCATGATTCAGCTTGAGTCAAATTAAATAAATGGGATGGTTTATTTTGTGTGTACCTGCTCAGCATTCATTGATCTATTTTGAACATTTGGTTCCATAAACACTTCCCTGAATTACAACACCCACATTTTAAATGTTATAAAAGTTGCATGCATGTACGTGTTGGACCCAAAACATTTTTCAGGGTTTCTTCCCTAAAATAGTCTCGTTTCCTTGTGTCGCAGATGTAGTATCTTGCTTACAAACAGGTCAAGCCACCATTGCTATTTTGAAAGTGCCCTGTGGTGAAGTGATGTGGAACTGTAAAGCTGCCAAAAAAAACTGGAGTTCCCATTCAGTCAGTCACTCTCGACGCCACGTCGGACTGCCGACGAATAGGAATCTCGCTCGCGAGAGCCAATCTACTTTGAGTGTAACTAAAACGAGCCAATGCATATTGGCATGCAATGATTGCACCAGGTGCTCATGCCACGCTGTGCAGGTATTAATGAGACACAGGTGATTGCATCAAATCAGCATTTTGCTTCGGGGCCGAGTGGTAGATGGTTACGCCACTCTTTACTTCGCAGTCCTGACTGAAGACGGAAGCCACCTTTTGGAAGCGATCTCTTCAGATGGTGTTGGTGTGACGGCACAGCAGCGGGTCGTGTGGTTTTCCGATCATCTCTCTTTGTTGTTTGTGAGAACAATCACAAAGGCTGTTCTCACAGCTGGTTCGGTGCGCTAGATGGAGAGCGCTGAAAAGCCGTCAGCACCAAGGAGAGCGTCCTTCTGAAAGAGCTTACACAGATAGAGCTTGCGTCTTTTTCAAGATGACATTCTATCTGTGTGTTTCTGGATGCGGTGGTTTCCTGTCACCGAGGGATGGTCATCAGCGCTGTATCTCGTGTTTGGGCGTTCAGCACGCTGAGGCAGCGCTGGTGGATGAATCATGTTCTCACTGCGGGAACATGACCATCTCGGAGTTGTGATTGAGGCTCCGTCTCGCAAGGCTCTCGTCTCGTGCCTCTGCCTCGATCTAGCCCTCCACAGAACCAAGCCCCGGGGAACCCTCATCCCTCTCGCACTCCGCAGCCAGTAGAGCTGCCATTGGAACGCAGTGAGCCATCCACGAGGTTTGCATCCTCCGTATCCTTTGGGGCTCTTCTCGAGGACCAGATGTCCATCGCTGCATCGGAGGGAGGGTCAGAACTCTCTGGAGAGGACGTGTCGGCGCAGGGGGCTCCTCCGGGAAGACCCGCTGTGCCCGATACTGATCCGGAGATGATGGCTATGCTTTCCCGGGCCGTCGAGAGAGTCGGGCTCGGGTGGAACCCTCCACCGTGGTAGATAGAGCCGGTCCCTCCAGCCGATATGAAGACCGGCTTCTACAGCCCGTACTTCATTGCACCCAAAAAGACCGGTGGGTTACGGCCAATCTTGGACCTGCGAGTCCTGAATCAGAGCCTCCACAAGCTACCGTTCAGGATGCTCACGCAGAAATGCATTTTCAAATGCATCCGTCCCCAATATTGGTTTGCAGCGATCGACCTGAAGGACACGTACTTTCATGTCCTGATCCTTCCTCGACACAGGCCGTTTCTGCGCCTTGTGTTCAAGGGTCGAGCATATTAGTACAAAGTCCTGCCCTTCGGGCTGTCCCTGTCCCCCCGTGTCTTCACGAAAGTCACGGAGGGGGCCCTTGTGCCCATGAGAGAACGGGGAGTTCGCATCCTCAAATATTTCGACGACTGGCTCATTCTAGCACAGTCCAGGGATCAGTTGTGCAAACATAGGGACCTGGTGCTCAGACACCTCAGCCAGTTGGATCTTCGGGGTCAACTGGGAAAAGAGCAAACTCGCTCCCGTGCAGAGAATCTCTTTTCTCTATATTGAGTTGGATTTGGTCGAGCAGACAGCGCGCCTCACAGAGGAGCGTGTCCAGTCGATGCTGAACTGCCTGAACACGTTTCAAGGCAGGATGGCAGTTCCACTGAAACAGACATGGCCGAGTCCTGAGATGGGAGTGGCAACGCGGCACTCACCGGGGTGAGCATCACACCGGCCTGTCGCCAGTCCTTCAGTCCGTGGTCAGACCCCTCGTTCCTTCAGACCGGAGTGCCCCTGGAACAGGTGTCGAGGCATACTGTGGTTTTCACGGATGCCTCTGCCATGGCAGCCAGTCCAGCATAACTGGGCTTTGCAAGGGGTTTGGACGGCCCGGCACCTGTTCAGGGGAGCCACGTACAACTGGGCTTGCAGTGTCAGGGGTTTGGACGGGCCCGCACCTGCATTGGCACATTTGCCTCGAGTTGCTAGCAGTACATCTTGCTCTGAGCCACCTCAAAGGGCGGTTACGGGCAAAGATGTACAGGTCCGCACAGACAACACTGCGACCGTTGCATAGACCACCTTGTCGGTTGATATGCGCTCCCGTCGCATGTCGCAACTCACCCGCCATCTCCTCCTCTGAAGTCAGAAGTGTCTGAGGTCGCTTCGGGCCATTCATGTCCCTGGCGTACGCAACCGTGTAGCCGACGGGCTTTCACAAGCTGCGCTCCCAGGGGAGTGGCGACTCCACCCCCAGGTGGTTCAGCTGATCTGGAGACAGTTCGGGGTGGCACAGGTCGACCTGTTTGCTTCCCCAGAAACGTCCCACTGCCGGTGGTTCTATTCGCTGACCGAGGGTACACTCGGCACGGATGCCCTTGCGCACAGCTGGCCCCAGGGGCTGAGCAAATATGTGTTAAATCCTCCTCGACCCAAACCCCCCCCCAAACACCCTCTTGGGATCTTGCTCTGGTGCTCCGAGCACTGCAGAATGCCCCATTTGAGCCTTTGCAGTCAGCAGAGCTAAAGATTCTGTCTATGAAGACTTTGCTGTTGGCTGCATTGGCCTCCATCAAGAGGGTAGGGGACCTGCAGGCATTTTCGGTCGACGAATCGTGCCTAGAGTTTGGGCCCGGCCTGGCTATGTGCCCAAGGTTCCTACCACTCCCTTCAGGGACCAGGTGGTGAACCTGCAAGCGCTGCCACCGGAGGAGGCAGACCCAGCCCTAGTTTTGCTCGGTCCCGTCCGCGCTCTGCAGATCTACGTGGATAGAACTCAAAGCTTCAGAACCTCAGATCAGCTCTTTGTCTGTCATGGAGGCCAGCAGAAGGGAAAGGCTGTCTCCAAGCAGAGGATGGCCCACTGGATAGTGGATGTCATCAAGGTGTGCCCTGTCCGCTCAGGGTGCGAGCACACTCTACTAGAAGTATTGCATCCCCCTGGGCGCTGGCACATGGCGCCTCGCTGTCAGACATCTGTAGAGCTGCGGGCTGGGCGACACCCAACACGTTCGCTAGATTCTATAGCCTACGTGTAGAGCCGGTCTCCTCCTGTGTTCTCACCTCAAATGGGTAGAAGCACTGAGAGGCCCCGGCTCTTGTCGGCTTGCTGCGCTCTGGCGCTCTTATTCTCTAGAAGCAAACTCTGTAAGTCCTCCATCACCCTCGGTGCCGGACGTCGCGGAACGTCGGGCATCAGGCCCCTTGCCGCTGAATCCTTGAGAACCGGTAATGGGCTGGGGAAGCCTGTGTCTTTCCCTTGGGAGAGCCTTCCCGTCACTGGGACTAAACCCCCTCCTCCCTTGTGGGCTATGGCTCAGCATTGTACTCCACATAACTCCTTCGGGGTACGATGTGGGCTCCGCAGTGTCCCCTTCTCTAGGGCATGCTTTCTCAGTGTTATCCAATAATCACTGAGCAGGGTCATGCGGAACAGCAGTGATGGACTTCCTGGTGTGAGCCCCGTCTCATCAGGCGGCTCACACTGGGCACTGGAGAGGGGCAGAGGCCATGGCACTTTGGTAGGGATTCCTATTCGTCTGTACTCCGACGTGGCGTCAAGAGTGACCGACTGAATGGGAACGTATCGGTTATGTATGTAACCCTCGTTCCCTGAAGGAGGGAACGGAGACGCCACGTCCCGTCGCCATGTCCTCTGTACCCTGCTGGGGTGCCTGTCTACCTACTCGGCTCTTCAGCAAAAGGCTGTCTCATTTATACCCGCACGGCGTGGCATGAGCACCTGGTGCAATCATTGCATGCCAATGTGCATTGGCTCGTTTTAGTTACACTCTAAGTAGATTGGCTCTCGCGAGCAAGATTCCTATTCGTCGGTACTCTGACGTGGCGTCTCCGTTCCCTCCTTCAGGGAACGAGGGTTACATACGTAACCGAGACAATATGTGTTATCTCTAGAAAAATACAATCTGATTCAAGAATTTAACCATTTTGTGGTCATTTTAATGGTTTCATTCTTACATATTGACTTTACTTGAATTTTACTTTATAATAAAAAAATTATGCTAACACCAATAATGCAAAATTCACATTAAAATGTAATAACTTGTATCAGAGTGTCAAAGGAAAAGTGTCATTGTATCTCAGCTGAGTAATAGTATCTTCTTCCGCTGAATTTTGACTAGTTTCTGTCAAGCATGAACTTGAATAATTTCTTTTCCCTCATCAGTAGGCGGAATCAGCACTATCAACGTCTGGATGAGGAATAGTATGTGTTGTTTTTACACTTCAGCTCTCTCTTTCAAGGACGCCTTGTGTCTGCTTTTTGAATTTACCCTCTGGCATTTCTTCTGCTGTGTGCTCTATCTGGTGGATTTGGGCTGAATTTGTTCACTGTGTATCTGTTTCCTAATAACTCTTTTTACTTCTTCTTTCTATTGCCCTTTTTTGGCTTCTTTCCTAGAGTCCATTGGTTGAGGGTTTCTCAAGATAATCATCACATTTACCTGAGCTAATCAATATAATCGTATGTCTCTTATGGATTTGTGTCTTTTGAAGGTGAAGTGTGTAATTTCCTTGCACTCGCGTCACCAAACAAAACTTCCAAACAGATTCTACTACATGTTCTACCATTCCGTGTCTACCATTGTTCAGCTAAACAGGTAGTCCTTTTCCAAACTCACAGAAGTTGTTGTCATAACAGACTGCTCAAACAAACAGAGCAATGTTGTGCAAGCGCCACAGTGTTGAACTCTTCAGGAAGTCAAACTATTAAATAAACCATTAAATAAATATGTTTTCATTCCTCTAAGCGTGGACATTCTGGCCAGGGTCTTAGCACCCTACGCTGAAAAATTTTTTTTTACTGCTTGTTCAAATTGCTTAATTAAAATGAGCTAAAGCAACACAATTGCTATACATTTTGTACTAACTTAATTTGATTGTGTTCAATCCACTTAAATATAAGTCAAATTGAAGTTTACTTATCTGTTTGTGTTGAGATTACATGAATGATTTGTGTTGTGTTAATTGAAACTGGGTGGGGCTTGTTAGTTCCCAGCATGCTTTGCACATGGCTAAATCGAGAGAGAGTAAATGTTGTTATTTTATATGTAAAAGTGTTATTTTATGTATTTTTGAGCAAGATGAGAAAGGGGGAGATTTGATTGTGTTTAATATTCAATTATGTTGGAATTATTAGAACAATTTAAATTACAGTGGGTTACCATTGTGGAGAAGAGTGGGGCATTTGCTTAAGCTGTGGACTAATACAACTAAAGTCAACAGCTTTGCTGAAAGAGCTTTTAATGCTCAGCATTTAAGATACTAATGTGAGCTTGTTAACTGGCTAGTGCAGTATTATAATTCAATTGTGTAACATTAAAGTATATGAAATTGAAGTAGATGAATGAAGCCTTTGGGTTGACTACATTATTCAACAGCTAATAATGTGTTGCTAATGTTACACAAACCATATTCCCATTCACCATCTCAGAGTCAGACAGCTGCCTTCTAAAAATCAGCATCCCTAGAAATAATTATAGGAAAAGCCAGACCCCTCACATTGATGGGATTGTTTACATATTTGTAATGGTAGAAAACAGGGTGGTTTCAAACCATATTTTTGAGACTTTGGTAACACTGCCGTTTTAAGGAGAAAATACTCAGCAATGGTTTTGACTGATGAATTTGTGCATGTCTTTGTCTTAAAGCATATTAAAAACACCAAAAAGACATGAACAGCAACTTGATTATCACTACTGGCGGTATTTAATAATTAGTCGACATCAAATTGACCCTGTGAAGAGACTAAGATAAAGATTAATAAATTAATAGTTCATACAGAATTAAAATGTGTTGTTTATTCACCTCATGTTGTTCCAAATCCATATGAATTTCTTCTTTGGAACACACAAGAAATATAGCATTGCTCTTTTTCCATGCCAAGACTACATAATATCCAACTAAAATCTGGATATTTAGTACATCCTACTTTACCTGCATACATACACAGTATACTTGCATAAAGCAATATATACTAGTAAATCTGGGTTGTGTGAATGTTTATATTGTTTTTATATTACATTCAGCTCACATGTATACTGTATATTCAGCTCATATACAGTATACTCACATAAAGTGATTATGTACTATATATAGCAAATCTCAACTGTCTGATTTTATTTTTGTCACAAAATGTAACTATTATCATTCAGCAATTTATATAGTTATATGTACACATACATATAGTATACTCACGTGAGGGGTGATTGTCGCATAGCGTGATCATTTCTCCTTGCGCCTGAACAGTCAAATACACACACACACAGATGTCAAAATGTCCATCGTGTGGAGTATCTTCGTGTCTTCGTGTGGAGTATTATGTGTCAGAATATTACGTCCATGCATTCAGCAGCCCAATTAAATACCCGTCTGTCATTAATGTTAATCAAACAACTACAGATGTTAAATAAATGTATAAATATTAAATAAACATACTGTAGGCCTATCTGAACGAAAAAGAATTCACTAAATTTACTGTTTTTTTTTTTTTGTTTTTTTTGCTTCTTTGTTCTTTTATATAGCCTAACTAAAATAACTCATAGGCCTAACATATTAAATTTTTCATATTAGCCTATGCTCATATTCCCCATCCCAGCTGATATACAATATAGTCTTGATTTGGGTGGTCACTCTGCATTTGAAAGGATTTTAAATCTTCTAAATCATGTAAAATGACTCAAAATTAAGTAATGTAAGCATAATAAGCTTAAATCATATAAAATGTAATTTCCAAACAGCAAAATTGTGGCCAGTGAAAATGCTGAGTGCCTAGTAACCACTACCCACAGTGGCTGGTAAGCAAAAAAGTTCATGTCAAGCCCTGTATAATATATATATATATATATATATATATATATATATATATATATATATATATATATATATATATATATATATATATATATATATATATAATCTGCTAAATGTTACTATAAGGCATGAAGAGATTAAGATGCTATAAATATTAACATCATGATTTTCTGTAAAGCTGATTTGAAAATTTGATTTTGTGTTGTGAAAAGCACTATACAAATACATTTCTTGACTGTCAAAAACCCCCATAGAATTAGCACGTGTTATTTGCTGGAAATATTAGTTCTCAAATCTTATGTGTAGAAATCTTGTCGTCGTTTGTGTTCATTTTATGTAATGCATCAAAGTGTGCGTAACACCAGGTGTGTCTCATCATTAACAACTGTGACAAGCCTCATAGTCTTATAGAGTCTCATAGAGTCTTGGGGTGAACTAGTCCTTTAACATGATCATAGTGTTTTATATTTCAGATCTTCCATTGTCAATATCAAGCTAATCATCATTGTAATAACTGCTGAATGACGTGGCATGCCATTAAGTGATTGTACACTTGTATGTTAGCTTGAGTTCAGTGCTCGGAGAGGGCATGTGTTTGATAATGTGTGTTTGTGTTCAGTGTGGCCTCCGCCATGCAGACGCCTGCCGACTCCCAAAAGGAGCATCTCACCTCTGTGTCCAACCTGGTCGACTTTAACCAAAGGGACAACGTAAGTAGCTTGCGATGTCATTTTTGTGGATGTTCAAAATGGAATACTAGCATACTGCACAGTATACACTGTATAGACCGTATACATTGTGTAGCCCAGCCCATTTTCAGCACTGCGCTCATCTGTCTTCCGGTTTGTAATTCCACAGCTTGAAACTCATGAAAAGAAGATCTTACGCATTCATGAATGAAGCGCTCATTTTGAAATCTTCCCGGTTGCTGACATTTGTTAAGACATCCTCAAACACAATATTTTAAAGATGGCTGCGCGCTTGTTTCTCTGGCGCATAAGGTCTATACAGCCTGCTATTTGTTAAAACGTATGTGAAACGGCATTCAATATGTAACATATAACAATAAGTAACATACACTCACCTAAAGGATTATTAGGAACACCATACTAATACTGTGTTTGACCCCCTTTCGCCTTCAGAACTGCCTTAATTCTACGTGGCATTGATTCAACAAGGTGCTGAAAGCATTCTTTAGAAATGTTGGCCCATATTGATAGGATAGCATCTTGCAGTTGATGGAGATTTGTGGGATGCACATCCAGGGCACGAAGCTCCCGTTCCACCACATCCCAAAGATGCTCTATTGGGTTGAGATCTGGTGACTGTGGGGGCCATTTTAGTACAGTGAACTCATTGTCATGTTCAAGAAACCAATTTGAAATGATTCGAGCTTTGTGATATGGTGCATTATCCTGCTGGAAGTAGCCATCAGAGAATGGGTACATGGTGGTCATAAAAGGATGGACATGCTCAGAAAATATACTCAGGTAGGCCGTGGCATTTAAACGATGCCCAATTGGCACTAAGGTGCCTAAAGTGTGCCAAGAAAACATCCCCCACACCATTACACCACCACCACCAGCCTGCACAGTGGTAACAAGGCATGATGGATCCATGTTCTCATTCTGTTTACGCCAAATTCTGACTCTACCATCTGAATGTCTCAACAGAAATCGAGACTCATCAGACCAGGCAACATTTTTCCAGTCTTCAACTGTCCAATTTTGGTGAGCTTTTGGTAGCAAATTGTAGCCTCTTTTTCCTATTTGTAGTGGAGATGAGTGGTACCCGGTGGGGTCTTCTGCTGTTGTAGCCCATCCGCCTCAAGGTTGTGCGTGTTGTGGCTTCACAAATGCTTTGCTGCATACCTCGGTTGTAACGAGTGGTTATTTCAGTCAAAGTTGCTCTTCTATCAGCTTGAATCAGTCGGCCCATTCTCCTCTGACCTCTAGCATCAACAAGGCATTTTCACCCACAGGACTGCCGCATACTGGATGTTTTTCCCTTTTCACACCATTCTTTGTAAACCCTAGAAATGGTTGTGCGTGAAAATCCCAGTAACTGAGCAGATTGTGAAATACTCAGACCGGCCCGTCTGGCACCAACAACCATGCCACGCTCAAAATTGCTTAAATCACCTTTCTTTCCCATTCTGACATTCAGTTTGGAGTTCAGGAGATTGTCTTGACCAGGACCACACCCCTAAATGCATTGAAGCAACTGCCATGTGATTGGTTGATTAGATAATTGCATTAATGAGAAATTGAACAGGTGTTCCTAATAATCCTTTAGGTGAATGTATAACAATAAGTAACATAAAACAATATGTAGTAACATTAAAGTATTGTAACATGTTCTAAATGTTATTGTGCTGACAAGGAGTTTAATGTTTATGTTGCATTTCTATAAATTTTTGTATTGGGGACTGTTATCATTAACTGCATTACCTGTTATTGGAGGGTCGGGTTAAATATACGTAGAGGCTCCACCCCTGGGGTGGTTTTGGGGGAAAGTGGAGAGAAGGGGGCAGAGAAGTGCCTCACTGTTTCAAGTGCGGTTCTCTGTTCAAGTCGGGGTGTGTACGGTGTGGGTTGTGGCCTACAACAGCCCAAATAAACACCCCTTTTCACTAGCACGTCTCATTATTGCCTGAGAACACTACAGTATTAAGCACAATAGATATTTTATGCACATTAATACATTGAATTATTTGATGTATATTTGCATTCCATTAACACCAAGAACGATAACTATAACGATAACTACATTAGCGTCCACCCCAACACACAGTACTGTTCTGTTTATTACAAGTGGACACTGCCATTATCTCGTCTGCCAATTTAAATGCTCGAGGTCTTTAAAGTCGGGTGGATTCTGGTTGGCTCGGTTAGTCAATGTTTTTCATTCATTAGTAAGAAAAAGTCATTCTGAAAGTGATTTCAACAATATTGTTCCTATGTGTCTTTATCAGGGTTATTATCGTTAACTACAACTACAATTAAAAATAAAAGCATAAAATAAACATTGTCGTTATGTTTGCCATTCTCAACATTCCCTTTGTCTCCCTTCACATTTATTGTATTATATCTCTCATGCTCATGTTCACACAGTTTGAAAAGCACACACAGGCAATATTTCTTGTCATCTACCACAGCTCTGTCTCCCTTAATGCACACACATCTGTGGATTTCATAATGGAGCACACAACGCCTTTTGACAGCCATTTGCTTGCCTCTCCCTTCACTGCTGCGATCTGGAATAACTGCACTTAAGTAAACTGGTGTCACGTGCACCCACGCAGCCTCTAACTCCTGAAGCAGCACTGGAGACGTTGTTAATGTCTCTGAATGTTGAGGTGACTGACAGACACTAGTTAGAGTGCACTGAATATGATCTCTTTGTCTCTGTTTGTAGGGGTTCTGTTCCTGGTTAACTGCCATCTTCAGGATAAAGTGAGTAATTTCTGCTTTTACTTTATGAGCATACTGTATTTCTGTTTATTTCAACAATAAAGATTTACTAACTATAGGAACTATGCTGCAAAAACGATTCAAAGCAAATCAAAAATTGATTTTTGATCACAAAACCCCAATACATTAGCACATGACCACATTTACATGTCAGCAGTGTCCATGGACCTTTTAGAAGTAGAGGAAGTAGGAAAGAGATACACCAGAAGATTATTCCAGTTGGTATATAACAAGATTAGCCAAGATTATATATTATATTATATTATATTATATTATATATGCACTGTAATGTCAAATACGTCAGTGTAATGTTTGTAATGTTTTCAAATATTTCATTTATATAGTGCTATTTTGTTTGTATTGTGAACTAAATATTGTGCTTGTTTATTAAAAATAATAGTAATAAATTATAGATTTTATTATTTTATTTGTAATAATTTATTTATTAGTACATTTATGAATAAAAATCTTAATGGTATACTAACATCTCTCCCACCGTTACAGAGATGACGAGATCAGGGAGAAGTGTGGCGAGGATGCCGTGCATTACCTCTCATTCCAACGGCATATCATTGGTCTGTTGGTGGTGGTGGGCGTGCTCTCGGTGGGCATTGTCCTGCCCGTCAACTTCTCAGGAAACCTATTAGGTGAGTCAGGAAAGTTTGAGAGTGAGTCATCTAGGATTACATGTCTGAATGCAGCCATTCAAGTTTCTCTTCCCTTAGCTTATATGACTAAAGACTCCCTATGACCCTATGTTTTTTGTCTTTTCTTCCTGTAGATAATAATGCCTACAGTTTTGGGCGAACTACAATAGCCAACTTATTTTCTGAGTAAGCCCGGATAATGTCTTTGACACTGAATTGACCGTTGAATGATTGTTGATGAATGCATCAGCTCTGTTTTTCGCTCTCTTTCAGTAATAACCTGCTATGGTTGCACACTACATTTGCCTGCTTATATCTGTTACTGACTGTGTACAGCATGAGGAGACACACATCAAAGATGCACTACAAAGAGGATGACTTGGTGAGCAGAGACAACTTACCCTAAACACTTCAAGGAAATGTTCTGGGTTCATTACAAGTTACTATTTACAGCTAGGGTTATTATAATTAACTAAAACTACAATTTTCATTACTTGAAATAAGGTAAACGTTAACTAAAATAAAATAAATATTTTAATAAAAAGGTGCTTCATCTAGGTGCCATTTCTCATTTTCATTTTGTTTAACTTGATGTACAAAAATAACTAAAACTGAAATAAAATGAATAAAAACTATATAGAAATATTTAAAAAAACAATTTTACATTCCCCTAGTGATGCGCGATGCCGCACTGACAAGATGGCAATGGCCAGCTCGTCTCTACTTTACCATTACTTTACACTTCAAAACTGCTCTTCAGAATCCTACGGGTGACGTCACGGACACTATGTCCATATTTTTTTTACAGTCTTTGGTCATATTGCTCTCTTAATGGGGATCAACATAGAGCATCAATCAATATCATGGTTGAAATAATATTGCTAATGATAACAATAAACTGATGTCTCCACATTGTCTCCTTTCACAGGTGAAACGCACTTTATTCATTAAAGGGATCACAAAATATGCAGAAGAGAGTGAAATAAAGCAGCATTTTGAGTAAGTTCCTGCTGAAAACACATTTTATGTCACAATACTAATTAGGATCTACCTTCCCCTCAGTAAAGGTGAATTTATGAATAGGCCCACAGACCTATTACTTTAGAAAGGATGGAAATTTTGACTTCATAGTGTACACATTTACCACTCTTAAGTGTGTACATCATCTCACAGAGACTGCTGTGTCATTATTTGAAAAGCCTAACAATTTGTTGCATGCCAGTCTTTTATTTTGGTACCATCGATTTTAGATTTACTCGCCTCTATGCAAAAAACGGTGGCTTCATTTTACTTGTCGGTCAGTCGCTTTCTGTCTAAGCAATTCTTGTCTAGCATAAACTACAATGTGCGCCAGACAATACTGACGTCCGGCTCCTGCAAGACTTTCAACATTGTGTTCCAGTGCCAGGTTAAAAAAGTGGGAATTTGTAGAACTATTTCCTGTCCCCCTCATGGGATTTCTTTTATGTCTCTCTTATACATTCTCACTTTGTTCTTATTTTTATCTCTTTGTTTTCATATACAGGAAAACATATGAAAACTGCGTAGTTCTGGATGCTCGCATTTGTTACGATGTTGCCAAGCTTATGTCTCTGGAGTCTGAAAGGTAAAAATTTTTGGCGGTGTCCACTCCTTTTTTTAAATAAAAAAATGTATTAAAGTACCAAATACCATGTTTTATTAGATGTTATATATCATAAAATTACATGGTATTAAATGGCCTTGAGATGGATGGATGGATGGATGGATGGATGGATGGATGGATGGATGGATGGATGGATGGATGGATGGATGGATGGATGGATGGATGGATGGATGGATGGATGGATGGATGGATGGATGGATGGATAAAATCCTGAATATCTACTGTATTTGTTTTATGATAAGTAAATAGATTAATTAATAAATAAAAGAAAGAAAGAAAGAGCCTTGATATGTATACTATTTTTATTGTGATAAATTAAAGCATTGATATCTACTATATTTCTATTGTGATGAATGCAAGTCTATACACTATATTTGCATTATGATAGACAGACAGTTAGTTAGTTAGTTAGTTAGTTAGTTAGTTAGTTAGTTAGTTAGTTAGTTAGTTAGTTGTTTGAATGCATTTTATTTGTTTACATTTTCATGTTTTTAATGTAAATTGCTACAGAAAAAAGGCAGAACGCAGCAAAAAGTTCTACACGGACCTGATGACCAAGGAGCACATCCCCACTATGATTAACCCGAAACCCTGCGGCCACCTCTGCTGCTGCATCATCAACGGCTGCGAGCAGGTCAGTCACCCTGAGGCTCATGGGAGTTTCACATGTCACATGCATTATAACCTCTCAATTATAACCTCTCAGAGTTTTAAATAGTAATGGGTATCTAGATCTCGTATTAGTACATGAACCATCATGCATTTCACATTCAAATGTAAATCATGAATGCATAACCTTTCCCCATTAGACACGCAGTCAGTATGTCACAGATCCCAGAGCTGCTAACTTTTCAAAAAATCTTGGAGTGAGATTTGGTGGGGCCCACCAAATTTTTGTCGTCGTACAAAGCAAAAAGAGGGCTCATTCAGCATCATTACTGTACAAAAAATGATAAGTATATGCTGATAATTAATTGTGACTATTAAGACAAAATGCATCTACATTACGCTTTGCATATACAGTATATCCTATAGACACACACACACAATTTTAAAGCACTATGTAGAGGCATGATTTTGTCTATTTTAACTTACAAGCTACTTGTTAGTTTTGTTACATTCAAGCTACCCTTTTGAAAAAATAGCTACACTACAAGTTACTATCAAAAAGTAGCTAGCTTTCTTACAATGACATTGTTACAAATAAGTGAATAATTGATAATGAAGAATGTTATAATACTTTGTTAGCACACATTACAGGTCTTAGGGTGAACAATTAATCCATGCAAGTTAATACACAGAGAAAAATAGTTTGTCGCGGTAATCTTTAATCAAAATCTGAAAAGTAACTTCCGGTCTGGAAACGGCGTTCCTTCTCAGATGATGTCAGTTTGACGGCTTAGGTTTGAAAATGCTTAACCACTCCCCTCCAAACATTAGTCTGCTATGAGCTGAGAGATGGAGAGGAGGAGCGCTGAAGTCAAACCCTGCCCTCTATTCAATATTCCCTTTCACTTGGAAATGCGTCACAGCACTGAAGAAAACTCACTTCCTACTTCCAGTTCACTGGGACTTTAAATTTACAGCACATGCAGTGAAGGAGCGCAGCATTTTGAACAGAACCGCTCTGAGACGCTGGTCATGAGCTGCTCGTGCGAACAGCACCTGCATATTGAGCTGAGTGTCTCACCGCATCGCTTTGCTCATTACAGACTCGTTCTCGTCTGAACCCAAAACAGAATGTAGCTTTTGGTTGCACATTTATCTTGAACCCCCTTACCGAAATCATAACTAGTCGATCGAGTGGTTCAATAGGTAGATCTATAGATAAACTTAACTTTCAGGCATTTGACCAACCGGGTTGACACTTCAGCATGAGAAATCCCCCCCCCCAATTTAAAGCAGCAGACAACAAAACTGCAGCGCCTGCTTAGAATAAACATAACAATTTTGTCCTCTGGTATGGACGCTAATATAGTTAGTAGTTGTTCTTGGTGTGAACTGGCCTTAACTTGTGTAATGTTAATCTATCCCTGCAGGAAGAGGCTGTCAACTACTACACTAAGCTTGAGGGCAAACTAAAGGAAGAATACAGAAAAGAACGTGAGAAAGTCAACACTAAACCTCTGGGAATGGCTTTTGTTTCCTTCCAGAATAAAGCCATGACAGCCCTGTAAGTCTAATATACATTTTGTTCTCTGTGTTTGTTAACTAACCAAAAAGTACTGAAAATGATCATGGTAGGACCATTGTATTCTTTGAGGTATCACGTTAATACCAGTGCACATGAATATTACAGTGCATCTGGAAAGTATTCACAGCGCTTCACTTTTTCCACATTTTGTTATGATATTGCCTTATTCGAAAATGGATTAAATTCATTATTTTCCCCCTCAATTCTACAAACAATACCTCATAATGACAATGTGAAAGAAGTTTGTTTGAAATCTTTGCAAATATATTAAAAATAAAAAACAAAAAAATCACATGTATATAAGTATTCATAGCCTTTGCCATGACACTCAGGTGTTCCTGTTTCCACTGATGTTCCTACAACTTGATTCCACCTGTGGTAAATTCAGTTGATTGTACATGATTTGGAAAGGCACACCTGTCTATATAAGGTTCCACATTTTACAGTGCATGTCAGAGCACAAATCAAGCCATTAACTCTAAGGAATTGTCTGGAGACCTCAGAGACAGGATTGTCTCGAGGCACAGATTTAGGGAAGGATACAAAAAAAATGTTTTGCAGCATTGAAGGTCCCAATGAGCACAGTGGTCTCCATCATCCGTAAATGGAAGAAGTTTGAAACCACCAGGACTCTTCCTAGAGCTGGCCGCCCAGCCAAACTGAGCGATCGGGGGGAGAAGGGCCTTAGTCAGGGAGGTGACCAAGAACTCGATGGTCACTCTGACAAAGCTCCAGCATTTCTCTGTGGAGAGAGGAGAATCTTTCAGAAGAACAACCATCTCTGCAGCACTCCACCAGTCAGGCCTGTATGGTAGAGTGGCCAGACGGCACATGACAGGCCACCTGGAGTTTGCCAAAAGGCACCTGAAGGACTCTAAGACCATGAGAAACTAAATTATCTGGTCTGATGAAACAAAGATTAAACTCTTTGGCCTGAATGGCAAGCAGCATGTCTGGAGGAAACCAGGCTCTTCTCATCACCTGGCCAATACCATCCCTACAGTGAAGCATGGTGGTGGCAGCATCATGCTGTGGGAATGTTTTTCATTGGCAGGAACTGGGAGACCAGTCAGGATCGAGGGAAAGGTGAATGCAGCACTGTACAGAGACATCCTTGATGAAAACCTGCTCCAGAGCACTCTGGACCTCAGACTGGGGTGAAGGTTCATCTTCCAACAGGACAACGACCCTAAGCACACAGCCAAGATAACAAAGGAGTGGCTACGGGACACCTCTGTGAATGTCCTTGAATGGCCCAGACTCGAACCCGATTGAAAATCTTTGGAGAGATCTGAAAATGGCTGTGCATCGACGCTCCCCGTCCAACCTGATGGAGCTTGAGAGGTCCTGCAAAGAATAATGGGAAAAACTGGCCAAAAATAGGTGTGCCAAGCTTGTAGCATCATACTCAAAAAGACTTGAGGCTGTAATTGGCGCCAAAGGTGCTTCAGCAAAGTATTGAGCAAAGGCCTTGAATACTTATGTACATTTTTTTTTTTTTATAAATTTGCAAAGATTTCAAACAAACTTCTTTCACGGTGTCATTTATGGGGTATTGTTTGTAGAATTGAGGAAAATAATAATGAATTTAATCTGTAACATAACAAAATGTGGAAATGTTGTGAATACTTTCCAGGTGCACTGTATATTCAGTGTACTGGTATTACCTTGTGATACTATAATTTTACCTTCACAATACTCAATAAAAAGGGAAAATAATATTAATATCTGGGGTTCTTTTTCCCTTCTCAGCATCCTGAAAGATTTTAATGCGTGTCACGGCTGTCATTGTCGACGAGAGCCGAAGTCCTCCCCCTACAGCAACAGGCTCAACACACTCAACTGGACAGTCACATATGCTCCAAATCCACAGAATGTTTACTGGTAATATCCTCATCTTAAATCTCATGAATTTATTATGATTATAGTTTCACAGTGCTAGACTGGATCCACTTGCCTGTTCATTCTGGCCAAGAACTGCCCAATTACACAGGAAGAGACTAACCACAGACTAACCACTACATGCATCTGAAATCGATTATACCAAAATAATATTTCATTGTTGACTGGAAGTTGCATAATGCATAGGGCGTGCCATTTTAATATGCAATATGTATCTAGGCTTTTCTGAGAATATTGGTAAGTCAAATTTATTTGTATTGTGCTCACAATACACATTTTCAAAGCAGCTTTACAAATAATCATGATGTTGTTTATAATATTTTAATATTGTCATGCCCTATAGTCGCATTTAGCAGATTAGAGCTGGGCAATAATATACATTTTACAGTTTACATTTTGCAATAATACAACTTACTTGTACAGTCAAACCCAAAAAAATTACTAGTGTGTACAGGACTCTATAGTTAATTTATGTAAGTGAGGATAGCAAAATAAAGTAAACCGTGACATATTATATCCAAAATTTCCTCATACAGTGGACTACCAGTAAAATTGATAAAAACAACAAGACACTTTGACCTGATCATGTTTTGCTGAAGTGTTTTTTCTTTAATTGCTAATGCAATCTTTTACACCACAGACTGAACAAAATGAAGCATTGCTTGG
This sequence comes from Paracanthobrama guichenoti, assembly GCA_018749465.1. Classification (NCBI taxonomy): domain Eukaryota; kingdom Metazoa; phylum Chordata; class Actinopteri; order Cypriniformes; family Gobionidae; genus Paracanthobrama; species Paracanthobrama guichenoti. The sequence goes on from CM031955.1 coordinate 35,486,006, forward strand.
TCATTGGTTGAACTAAATTGGTATTATCTAAATGTATACTTAAATTTAACAGCTGATTGGTTGATTGTAATCCATTATATACATTTCTATCAGAGTTATCTGACATTATCAAGATGAATTTGAGTTCTTGTCATATTTTATTACAATTTTCTAAACTATAGTGAATAAACTGTGTCCCAATCACTTTTTGGGAGTGTATTGTATGTATGTGAAAAAAGTTGGAGGTAATATATTCAACTTTATATATATATTGCTGGTCGATAATATAGTTTACATTTTCGACACTATATCAAGCAGGTAAGATTTGCTATATAGAAAATGCTGCTTAACGTAAATGTACTGTATGTATCCAGGTAAGGTTGGATACTTATAGTACTCGTATAAATTGTTTTGTATCTTGTATGTTATATACCTTGTACCTTGTTTTCCACAGGGAGCATTTGTCCATTGGTGGCCTCAACTGGTGGCTCAGATGCCTCGTCATCAACTGCTTTCTCTTCATCTTTTTCTTCTTCTTCACCACCCCAGCCATCATCATCTCCACCGTGAACAAGTGCGACGTCACCAAATCCGTGGAGTACCTGAATGTAAGGAGACTGTTAAACTGGGTGTTAATGCAAATGACAATGCAGTGTTACTATGGGGTCATGATTCTGTCACTCATCGCCTCCCTCCTTTCCCTCTGTGTCTGATCCTCCAGAACCCCATCATCACTCAGTTCTTCCCCACCCTGCTGTTGTGGTGCTTCTCGGCTCTTCTCCCCACCATCATCTACTACTCTGCCTTCTTTGAGGCCCACTGGACACGGTACAATGCCAAACCCTGTATATCAATGTATTTTTTAACGATTTCATCGTTTATAGATGCTAAACTAAACCATTTTCTGGTGGACTCAGAGAGTATGTGACCTTTGCTCCTCAGATCTGGAGAGAACAGAACCACCATGCACAAAAGCTACATATTCCTCATCTTTATGGTTCTGCTGCTGCCATCTCTTGGTCTGAGCAGGTATTTTATCACACCTGGTTTACATTGAAAAGTTAAAACTACAGGTGTTATGCTAGAGAAAATACAGTTATCCCATCTTTTCAGTATCATTTTTCATATGCATTTAAAGAACACGGACTGTATCCTTCAACAATATTTCACAAACGCTACTGAGCCTCAATTTTGGATTTTGCTTGCTAACAATTGATTTTTTTATTGATTTTTAAAAGGGGGTTAAAAATCATGTTTATTAAGCATTTTTCATCTATAAACGAAAGTTGTTGATTATATGCTAATTTGAACAATACAAATATTGCTTTTTGTATTTTCACATAATAAAATTTATTTGGCTAATTGTAGAAAAAGAATAAAATCTAAACTCTATTATCTAAACTCTATTGTTTTTCATTTGCATTAAACATTTTTATGATCTTTTCCTAAATGCAGTTTGGATGATTTCTTCCGCTGGCTCTTTGACAAGACATTTCTTGACCAGGCAAAAGTCCGATTCGAGTAAGGATTTGCAGTTCTAGCAACCTGTTATGTTTAAAGGATTTGGTTCGTGCACATAAATTTAGAGTTTATATGGCTTGATTTCTTTTCTTTTAGGTGTGTCTTCCTTCCAGATAATGGAGCTTTCTTTGTGAACTATGTTATCGCTGCGTCTGCTTTCATCGGTAACGCCATGGACCTGTTACGCATTCCTTATTTTCTCATGTACATGATCCGACTGTGTCTGGCACGCTCAGCTGCCGAGAGGCGCAACGTGAAGAAGGTCTGTGTAGTTTGCAAGTGTCGACGATACTCTCAGCCTTACCATTATAATCATTCAAACATGATTACTCAATGTATCTCATCTATTAATGTATTTGTTCAATAACTCGTATCCTAATGTTGTGATTTATGTGTGGTTGTGTTTTGTTACAGCATCAAGCTTATGAGTTCCGTTTGGAGCTGCTTATGCCTGGATGATGAACGTCTTCACTGTGGTCATGACCTACAGCATCACCTGTCCAATTATTGTACCATTTGGTGAGTGACGCATTTCTCACTGAAGAAAAATTCTTATTTTTTCCACAGGCAAGCACCACTCACTTCATCTTCAAACGGTGTAAAAACCTGGGTGACTTTAATTTTGTCTACAGGCCTGGTGTACATGCTACTGAAGCATCTGGTGGACAGGTATAACATGTATTATGCCTACCTGCCCTCCAAACTGGATAAGAAAATCCACTCTGGAGCTGTCAACCAAGTGGTTGCAGCACCCATCCTCTGCCTCTTCTGGCTGCTCTTCTTCTCTACTGTCCGTATAAGTAAGACACCGCCAAACAGTGGCTCTCTTCTAACTACACAGCATTTTTAGGTGTCAAAAGCCTTATTCATATGTTTCTCATGTGGACGTCTGTAAAAATAGATTGCATGGCACCTCAGTAGCTGCGTTACATGGACCCTAATAATCCATTGTAATCGGACAATCGTATAGTAGCACAATCGGAATAAATTTTCAGCTATAAACTAAATGACTGTCATTGCTTGGACGATTAATAAAATCATATTTAATAGTACGAAAATAATATCTGATTATTTAATTATCCCATTAAATATCCCAACAGTAAAATTGATGCGCTACAGTTTAAATGGTTTTAAATGAGAGATTTCATCTCTTAAAATGATGGATGTCATTTTCTCCAAGACTTAATGTATGCATATAATTAATTAATTGAATGTATATAATAAATATTTTTTTAAATATATTGCATACCATAATAATGTCCAATTTAAAAGTTTACATGATTTTGTACTCCCTCACAGTATTGGAGTGGGGATGTAATATTATTCTATTGCCAGCATTTCAGTAATAAAAGTGTCCGTATTTAAAATGTGTGCACATTACCATGAAGCGCTAGTTACCGTACGGTGCATTTCAGTGGTCAAAAAGGATTACTGTTGAAATAGGGCTTTAGATACTATACTCCAGATTAACTGCACAGAGATTATTGTCATGTCTCTAATATGGTTTTTCTCCCCTGCTGTCTTCTCTCGTTTGCCTTTTTTACATTTTAAAGGTTTTAGCGCTCCAACATCAATGTTTACTTTTGTGGTTCTGATCATCACCATCATCATTTGCCTCTCCCATGTCGTCTTTGGTCATTTCAAATACCTCAGTGCGCACAATTATAAGGTCAGAAACCACTTTGTCTAATTTTTCGCTTTTCATACAGTCTAGCCCAGAACTTTCTCTAATCCGCAAAGTCCTGTGTTCACAACAGGTTGACATGGACGGAGTGGACAATGGACAACCACCCGGTTCATCCCCACCTGTCAAGTCTGTGGTAAGATTTTATAATCATGACACCTATGTCACATGATCATAATGAGCAAGAAAGAAGCATCCCTAGTTTTTAGCAGGGCCGAGTTTTAAAAAAAATGGACCGAACTTTTTACCGATTCGCATTTTGATGAACCAATATCGATTCTTAAATCCAGGACCAGGCCTGGACTTTATGTTGTGTTTTGTTTATGTTTTATTATGTGTTTGCGTGGCAGTCGTCCGTGAGGGGCTGCCCGCGTTACTTTCATTTTGTTTATTTATTAAAGTCTTTTAAATGTACGCTGGTTCCTGCCTCCTTCTTCCCATAACAACGAACTGTATTACATTGGTACTGAAACCCCGGGGGGAAGAAGGGACATGCTGTCGAAGACCCTCGCTGCTGAGGGGGATCGCAGATGAAGGAAGACCGCGAGTTTCTGCCTGAGGCGATGGTGCTGGAGCGAGTGAAGACCGGTGGGATGGGATTGTATACAAACATTCATTTAAATGTTTGTATACAGATCAGTTACATTTAACCTTAATGTTATAAATGTCCCAACTGACAGGGTTCCCTGTAGTTTACAGCATTACAGAACATCAGAATTTAATTGAAAGCTTGTGAATTGAAATCGAATCAAATCGTGAAATGTGTGTCAGTACCCAGCCCTAGTTTTTAGTGTCAACAGTAACAACTACTAGTAGTAGTAATTCATCTGGCATTGATGTATTGCTATATTGTCGTTATCTGCTTTACATCTTCACATTCTTTCTATTATCAGCAGACGTACGTCGCACAAGTGCTACAGGACGAAAAGACTGCTGATGAGGGCGAGGGCCAGGGGTCCTCGCAGGACGAGGAAGTGGTGACTGAGGGTGATTTCCAGTCAGGAGAGGAAAGCCTTATTGAGAACGAGGTGCATCAGTGACCCATGCCAGGGCCACACCATGTGCTAAACTTGAGAGAAACTAGCAGGAGATCCACTACACATCATTACACTTAATGTGTGTGTGTTGTGGTGGAAAAATGTAATCGTAGAAGAAGATTAATCATTATGCATGAGATGTTTATTGATTTACATATATTCATACAGTAAAGAACCATTATGTTTGTAACATTTCTGCTATGCATAAACACTTTTCTAAGCTCTAACAGACACAGTGGCTTAGAGGTCACAGGACACCTAAATTGAGGGTTTGTTTGACCCTAGGGGGTAGGGGTTGGGTACCGAAACCCGGTGTCAATATGGCACTGGTACCTATATAACCGGTATGTAACCGGACCGAATCAGAACACAGATTTCGGTGCCTCATTTCGGTGCCACTTAAATTCAAACATACTTTTCGCGTTATAACAGTTATAATTTGACTACGTGTTTTATTCATATCAGATACACATTATATAAGTTACTATATAGTTTACTCTATTCTTCTCCCACTTCAGCGGTCACTTACTTTCATGTATTTCGTGAGACGTGGATGAATTTACATGATGTAAATCTGACAGATGCGATTCTCTGTGGCGCAAACTAACATGGCGGCACCCATCGTGCATTATAGATCAACTAACATGATCATTATAAAGGGTTTTAAATGACAAAACACATTCACTTACACATATTTGAAAATCAGAATATCAGATTCATGATTCCCAGTTCATGACATACTTAACAAGTTTGTGAATATTTTGAATTAAAAAAAAATTTTAAAACTAAAAAAAATCTGTCATACAGCACTGCGGCTGCTGTGTGTCATGTGAGAAGCATGACGCGTCGCCATGGAAATAATAAGGCGATGCATTCTAAAATATTTAGCCAGAGAATATGGTCATATTTCTGCAAAATAAAGCTGAACCTTGAAGCTGGTTTGAAGGATACCAAGAAGACTTTGCTGTTATTAGTACTGTTACTGTTATTTGGTGTTAAATTAGGCCTATTGTAGTTTGGTTAGGTGGCTTAGGTTTTACTGTGAATTTGTTAATTAAATTGTGTTTTATACCTATTTATATATTTAAGTATACTTTAACCTTTTATTATTATAATTTTTTTAAAGAATAAAAAAATAAAAAAAAATAAAAAGCCGTTCTTTAATGTCACCCACCGTCGTTTTGTGGCTCTTTTTTTTATTTAAAGTATCGGTTCAGGCATCGGTTTGGCACCGGTATCATAAAAAAAAAATACGATACCAACCCTAGGGGTCAGGGCAGATCTAATTCTGAGGGTCCAGGTGCAAAACTGAAGATAGATTACTGTTATTTGTGTGCTGCTTCTTAACTTTTACCATGTGTGGAAAATTACAGGAGGAGAGCAGTGGAGACCTTGAGTTTAAGAGAGCAGAGCTTTGTTGTGACTGTTAGTTAGCACTCTGCAGACATTCATGATGGCTGTATGACTGTGACTCTTTTCTTGCAAGAAAATAAATCTTTATAAAGACAATTGGCGAAGGTTTGTCTCTTATTCAGTGATGCAACTGAGTTAATTTTTCCCACAGCAGTGTGAATCCATCACAGCTGACAGCTAAAACACTCCTTTATAATTGAGGCTTGGAGACAGGATGGCCAATTGTCAAGAACCTGAAGTGGCTTGTGATTGTACTCCACCTATAAGAAACTGGTTCATCATAGTTTCATAATTCTTTGCATCGTTTGCCCTGTTCGTACAGCATTTGGTCAGTACTAAGTTTCTTGCCCTTGCATGTCAAGTAAATAATACCAAAATAGTAATGATACTAATTTGTCATTAAAATTTTTATTTACTTATGTTATGATGAATTGAAACCGCTATAGTGCCATCTCAGGTGGGGAGTAAAATTGTATATCATCCTCAAATCTTTTGCATAAAGAAAATATCAGAAGTTCCCTTTCGAAAGGGAACCCGCACTGCGTCCAGAAAGCATAGGGGAACGTCTCAGTGTAACAGATGTCTGAAGCTACTATCAAATCACGTCAATCCTATTGACCGGCGACAGCCCATGATGTCATCAAAGTGCGACCCGGAAGTATATAAGGGTGCCTCACAGCATGACATTCACCTTTTTTTGTCTTCAGGGACTGCTCTGTTTGAAGCGCTACCAAAACGTAATTTAAGGGAAGTACTATTCTTTCTTTATTAAGCAAAATAATGAAATGCACAGAGAAGGCCAAATGCTTTCAGAAGTGTACTGATCCGTGTCCCAGGTATCTGACGCCTGGGGACACACACATTCTGTGCGTTTTCTGGGTGAAGAGCACGCACAGGAAGTTCTCGAGGGAGCTTCCTGTGCAAACTGTGAGCGTTTTCCCATCAGAACGCTCCGCTCTCGTCTGGCCCTCTTCTCGAGGGAAGAGGGCTCTGCATCTGGGACCGGTGGCGCGGGTCCTGCTCTTGCTGAGGCAGAGCGGCGACGCGCGTCATGGAGTTCCCGGATGGACCTCGCCGATCGTCTCGAGAGAGGTGTTGTTCTCTCAGAGGATCTGGCGGGTGACGAGGGTGAGCTGCGGGAGGAGGAGACGGGTAGTTCCTCCTCCTCCTCAGCGAGTGCCCTTCCTGATGAGCAAGGGATGGCTGTTGAGGGTAGTGAAGATCGGGGGAGTCCTGAATCATCTCAGCCATCCTGCCCCATGTATGTGGAGTTGTTGGAGGTTATGGAACACGCCACTGGCAGGCTGCAGCTGCCGTGGTGGCGCGTTAGGAGAGAAACCACTCACGGTCGGCTTGACGATCGGTTTCTCTCTGGCCATAATCGCCCGGCTCCAGTGAGCCTTCCATTCTTCCCTGACCTGCATAGCGAGGTCGAGGGGGCATGGAAGAACCCATATTCGGCCCGTATCCATCACCATCAGTGGGCACTGATGTCGAGGGGTTGGCCGAGCATGGGTATGTGTCGTTGCCACTGATCGACGAGATGTTTGCAAACTATCTCGCGTCGGGGCAGGCATCGACACTGAGAGCTCCAACCCTGCCATCCAGGCCCCTAAGAACAACATCTCGCCTGAATGGCAGGGCATACACGTCAGCGAGTCAAGCAGGGGCGGCTTTGCACTCCATGGCGGTGCTGCAGGCCTACCAGGTGGACCTGCTGGGGGATCTCGACCAGAGGATGGGGCTCTCCCCTGAGGCAGTAGCTGAACTGCGCCGCACCACAGATCTTGCTCTCTGGGCCACCAAGCAGACAGCTGCCGCGGTCGATGGAAAGAAAAAGCCTTTTTCCTGTATTCGCCGGTTTCGAGCGACCGCTATGTTTCACTGTGTGTAGTGATCAGGCCTCCTCTCGGCAAGAGAGTGGGTTCAGGCCATCGCTCATTTCTCTCGTGTGCGGCTCTAGGCGGGTGGCGTACTCCTGGCTAAAGCAGGTTGACGCTACTGCCTTCTGTAGTTTCCTGTGTAGTAGAACAGGTTAAGCCTTTGGGCTGTTAGCCGCCGCAGGGTAGAGTAGTGGTCTCCTCTCTATCTTAAGGGTCGGGGAGTGTGTAATCTAGAGACTAACGCTTGAGCTTCAGTAGAGATCTTATGTCTGGCCCCCGCGGCCTTGACATTGTCCTGCCTGAGTGCCTCCTCCCATGGGAGAGTTGAGGCTGCTGCTCCTCCGAGCCCAGATAAAGATCTATGCCAGCCCTCACCAGGGCCGCCTCGGTAGCTGGCCAAGGCTATACTAGGGATACTGGAGCCGTTTTGCTGAGGCATTGCCGCCTCTGGCCTTTCACTATGTGAATATAGGTGTAATTTTTGCATCCCTAATGTTGCCTCCTCTCATCGTGAGAGTCGTCCGGCCAAGGCCCGCCCCCTTTCCGCATTCCGGGGTGAGTTAGGAATACAGGCAGGTGTGGAGGCAGTATTGATAGCGACATAGCAGTAGTCATGGGGCAGGGTTAGGCAATCTTTTGCTGCGCAAGGTAGACTGCAAGGTAGACTTGGTTGCCTGTACCCGCCTCCCAGAGCTAGCTTCATGGACACAGGCCGCCAGGTATGTCTGGCAGGCTCTTACCCTGTGTATTTCAGGGTCAGGTGGTTACACTCCCCTGCTGTCAGCCGGCTACGTTTGAGTACTCCACTCCCAGATCTGTAGCATTCTGCCTCCACCTTTATGGCTCCGGTCGAGCGGTATTGTAACCTTATTTCATGTTGGTCCCCATTTACACTCCCGTGCAGCCAGAGCATTGCCATGTGCTGACGCCCATGTTCACCTTTGGCAGGCCACCGAATCGGGGCCTCCATTAGGACATAGTGGCGTAAGATGTATTCCCCTTGCTAGAGAGGGCTCACTGCGGTTCGCTGGGTACACTGCTATTGGTGATGTAATTAGGTTCCAAGTCTGTAGGCACTGAGTAAACAGTTCTGCCAGTAAGACTGCACCGTCACGTAACAGGCCTCAGCAGGCCTCTATGACGGTTGGCCCCAGTAGAGAAACTGGGTTGGCCTCGGCAGTCTGGGCAGCAGACTCTTGGACAGGTGGTAGGCCCCGGTGGGCCTCCTTGGAGGAGAGTCCCAACACTGATGGGACATTGGGAGGCCCCAATATATGTATTGGTGTGGTATGCTTCCCTATGTTGTTGGTCTTTGTAGCAGAAGACTTGTCATCAGCTTGTAGGCCCTACCAGGCCTCCCTGAGGATGAGTCCCCAGCACTGTGGGTATCTAATTTGTCAGCCAGTAGTTTACTGTCAGCCGGTTGGCCCTATCAGGCCATCCTGGAACTGGGCAAGTCCCCGGGTTCTCGGTTTCTCTGTTAGTTAACAACAGCAGGCCTCACCTGGCCTCTCTGAGGTGAGTTCCCGGTTCCTAGTCACTCTGACAGATAGCATGTATTGCTAGTAGGTAGCAGGGCTCTTCTGGCCTCCCTAAGGCTTGCTGTCAGGTAGTAGGCCTCACAAGGCCTCCCTGAGGGCGAGCCCCCAAGTTTTTGACACTCCAGTAGCTAGCATGACTGGTTGTCAGGTCTCCAGGCCTGAGCTCACCAGGCCTCCCTGAGGGCCTGCTATCGGGTAGTAGGCCTCTCCATGCCTCCCTGAGGGCAGGTTTCCGAGTCTGGATGCTCGGACAGCTAGCATGATAGGCTATCGGGTAGTAGGCCTCACAATTGAAACTTCAATGTTCAGCGTCGCATCCTGAACCTCAACACACAGTTGTCTTCATTTAAACGCAGCGAGACTAAATTATATTACCAGTGCTGATGCCACTCTCTCTGGCATTGCGGTCTTTGATATTGAAATGAGCTGAAACGAAAGTTAAAGAATGACACATTCATTGTGTTTTACTGTGAAATGAGAGGTCTGCATCTTTATTAAAATCAACACATTAATGATTTATCTCTCATACACCCGCAATTTTTGGAATGTTTCTTTTTATTACTTTACCCACCTGACCCGCGGATATAACCGCAATTGCATACTCCGAGTCCTTATGCGAAAAATGTCTTTCTGCAACATGACCGTGTGTAGTTAAATTGACTAAACGAAGCGATGATTTTTTTAAATTGTTTCAGCCCTAATGTAGACATTAACCAAACATATTTTACTACTTATAAATTACTGTAAAAAGTGCTTTGGAAACACACCCAGAATCCCTGAACATTGTAAAAATTGGGTAATGATGATAGCAAAATCTCATTGGGTCATATAAACATGCGTGTCTTTAATATGGCCTTCTTTACTGCTATTGTGGTGTATTCCTTTGCATTTTTACAAGAAAACTGGAAATACCAGAATCCATGCTATGGTTCTTCTTACCTGTGTGCATTTACAAGCTGTTCACTGACACTTGCAGTTCTGAGATCATTTGACTGGGTTTATGCATCATTTAGTGGTTGAAGTCTGAAAAAAAGAATACAAAAACTAGTACAATGACCACTATTTATTGACCAACTACACTACACTTTTTTGGCAACTACACTCTTTATATCTAATTGTCGCCATATTCAGACCTTTTTGCTACTTTGTCCATTATATACATATTGCATTTTTGCTCTCTGTGCATTGTTGAAATGCAAGTCAGAACTGGAAACTGGAAAGTTACTGGAGCGGACAAAGGCTGTGCTTTAACATCATTATATTTTCTCTGTCCAGCCCCTGATTTGTTAATCTTTCCCGCTAGTGGACCTAAATAGTTCTCATTGTGTCATTTTGTTTACAGGAATAGCAAAGCAGTGTTTAAACTGTTATTTTTCTGCAACAAATGTTGACTTGAAACATTTGCCGAGTAGTGTAATGTGTTAAGCTTGTGAATTAGAACATTAGGAAGCTAATCAGTGATATTTGTTAATTTATGTATCACACTAATCTATCAATCACTGAGGAGCTTTGTAACTTTTAAATGCAAATAACACTGTAGGCTATGCACTTCATGTGAAAATATGTAACATTATCATGGTGTATGTTTTTTTTTTTTTTCATTGATCTTGTTTGGACAACAATGAGTAACTGGAGTGCTTTGTACGTCTGACGCTCTTGCTGCTTAGATACTGTAGGTGATGTCCATTTTGTCCATTCAGATTTCCCTTAAGATCACACTATGCTTGCGATTGCGATTGTTTTTAATAGTTTTGTATCTCAACCTCTTTTGTACAGTGTCATCTTCAAACTCTTACATGTCTTTGAACAATAAAATAGACATTTACTGACAAAACCATATAAAGTGTGAAGAAATTTAATTTAAAAAAGTGCAAAGAATGCACTAACTGTGTTTACGGACTCTATTTTATTATTATTCAGTTCTAGCATTTTGTGGCACATCCTTTGCATCTAGCATTTTGTGGCACAAATTGTGACGACTGGGTCATAGCATCTCCAAAACTGCAGCTCTTGTGGGGTGTTCCCGGCCTGCAGTGGTCAGGATCCATCAAAAGTGCTCCAAGGAAGGAACAGTGGTGAACCGAAGGGAGCGAAGGCTTACATGTGTGGTCCAATCAAACAGACTACTTATTTAAAACATAGTTTAGCAAGCAGCGTAGTTCAGATTATAGTTAAGAGTATGATCATTTATAGTACTTGTATAGAAATTAAAATATATGATTTTAAAGCAATGTTCCATCTTCCAACCAAATGTTTTTAATTGAATTTGTGGTTGATGAACACTTGACTTACTTAAATGTGATTGTCAGTTAACTGAAAAACATTAAGTTTAAGTAATATGTAAAGTAATATTACATTTAAGTAATATGGTTTTACAACGCTGTTTTCCTCCTATAAGGAGTCATGATGTCGTTTTATGGCAGCTTTCTTCTCTCTGCCACGAAACAGTGAGTACAATCTTTGACCTCTCATGGTCTTATGGTGGAGTCTTGTGATGTGTCTCCAGAGAAGGAAAAACAGGAACAGAGAGTCATAAGCTCTCACGGTTTCTCTGATATATGATTCACTAACGAATCTTTCATCTGAACCGATTCTTTTCAGTGTACAGTTGAATCATTCGACTGCATTTGGCGTCGGCAAAAAGTATTAACCAATAATATTACCGGGACAAAGAGATAAATATTAGACTTCGTGGTTGTATTTCTATGTTTCTTTATAGTAATAAATTCGCCGTTCTGAATTCAAATTGTCCGTATGAATCTGATAACCATATTAACACCGCTCTAGTCGTATTATTTTAAAATTCTCATTACCTATACAACCTAAATCATCTTATGACAATATTCCCACGGAATATTTTCATGTATTTTAAAAGTTATTGAAGTAATTCGTCGTGAGAGAAAAGCCTCTTAACTTACCTCAGACGCTTTCAACGGCAGCTGCGCGCGTGCAATCTAATCAGCTCAACGGCTTTTGCGCGTGCCAATGTCTAATATTAACAAAATGTAAATTATATGAATATTAAATATGTACATACTTGAAAATAAGTCTGTTTGCAAACTGTTCTTGCTTCCCTCCCCCCCCTAACGTAAGCAAATAATGTTCCACGAACGTTGTATTGTGGTTATATATTCACAAATGTAGTTCAAAAGTAATTTAAAATGTTTCGAGGTAATTTTAAATTTACATCTTGATAACCTAACAGTGATAACATACTAATAAACAGCAATTTTACTACAGAAATAAAACGTAAAATCCCGACTGAGGGTTTTTCTGACACTTCTGGGTGATGACGATGAACAGTTCACCGAAAAGAACCGATTCTCTTAAATGATTCAGTTCATCAAACTCTAGGGGTGTAGTTTAGGGTTGTGGAAGGTTATGGAGTGTGTTGAGACGTGGAGAACTCCACTATGCCTTTCATTGAGTGTTCAAAGAGGATATTGTGTCTTCCTTTTGTGTTTTAGGGTGTTTGTTACATGTGATGCAGCCTGAATGTGTGTAAGAGGTTTAATCGGAAGGGCTGAGGAACAGAAGCAGTCATGGACGGAGCTTGGGGTGTTATTCTCATATCTCTGGCTATGTTCGTGGGATGTTTTGTGCTCGGGATAATTCCACTATTGATCAATTTATCAGAGGTAAGATGATTCATATTCAACAAGTGTTGATGCACTACTGTAAAGCAGAACATAACGGCATAGGACGATAAAGCAATATATCAAATGCAGATAAAAACAAAGTGTTAAATACACGAAGTGTACATTGTTGCATGCATGCATGCATATGCATTAAATTAAGTTTAGTTGCATCAGTAAGTATTTTACTATACATTGTACTGTAACCAGTGGATTTGCGTTCTGTCACGTAGCTGGTTTTTCTGCACGTGATTTTTAATCTAAAAACTTCTCTAGCAAACATAATTTAACTTTTTTTTTATGTCATCGTACATAAAACGTACTGTGGTATATATGGTACGATTACCATGTTCATATACTTTGGTATGTACATGGTACTTCAAAGAATACCATGGTGCATGTCTAAAAACATTGCAATACTCTGGTAATTTTTTGTCAGTGTGATACTGTAAACCATGGAAGTCCATGACTATCAACAGCTAATGCAGTAACTGTCTATTTTGAAATTGAAAAGCATGTTTAAAGTTATTTTAATGTTCTACAACCTTACACAGCACAAGCTGCAGCTGGTTACTCTGCTGGGGGCGGGGCTTCTATGTGGCACTGCTCTGTCAATCATCATCCCAGAGGGGGTGGAGTTAGTGCAGGAGTCATGGAAAGGTGAGACTGGCATCATCCTCTGTTTTATTCATTCACTTCCCTTTCAGGGAATGGATATGCAGTCATGCACACTCTCAAAATGTATTTGATTACTTTTATCCAAGGTCATTTAAAAGGTAACCCCATATTGACTTTGTTTACCAATACACGTTTTCTCCTCCTCCACCTTTAGACTGGTATTGCTCCACTATGGAAGAGAATCAAAACGTCTCCAAATCAAATGCAACACTTCTAGTCGCAAAAAAAGGTCTGCGTCCTCACTTCTTCATAGGAGTCTCTCTCGTCTTGGGCTTTACGCTCATGTTTGTGGTGGACCAGATTGCCAACTACTGCTCCAAGCACGGTACCTCAATCATAAACTTCTCATTATAAACACAGCTCTCTAATTATACATTCACTTCTTCCAAACATAGGCTCATTGTGTTTGGAATAGAAATTTTTAGTGTATGTATTTTTGATTTTCGCTACGCAACAAAAGTTTTCAAACTGTAGAAGGCTGTATTGTTTAACCATGTCAGAAATAATACATTATTTTGCATTTTTAATCCAACATCTTTGTAAAAAAAAAAAAATCTACTTTTCAGTTGACTCTTTCAAGAAATATCTAGATAATCTTTCACTATATTTTCTTTCATGTAATTGCATTTTAATTAGCACAATATGTATTTTTTTTGTCGCTTATCCAAAACAAAGGTGTAGCTTGATGATGATGCCTTGATTTCGCCTTGATCATGGGAGTTGTCTTCACATCTACAGCTGGTGGAACAGAATCCAATGGGACTCGGGCAAAAATCATATTCATGGATGAGCTAATGTATTAAAGATTTAATAATGTTACATAACGTAGCATGAAGCAGGGTGGGGCTGAAAGCCATTGGAGCGGAACGAGGCCACTGGAGCGATTGCTAATGAGAGACAAGCGCGACACACGGCTCGAGAGCTGTGGAGCTTTTATCATGCCACAGACAAGCACTACTATGCACACTGCAGTAAGCTAGATCGATATTAGGCATGGTAAAACATGGTGCGGTAAATCAAGAAAATGAGATTTAAACAATAAGACGAACCGTGTTGAGCTATATAACAATGATTTGTTTTCTGTCAATGAATGTATCCAAACAGTTGCTCACCGGTCTAATAAAACACATCATATATTAAAGCGTCTTAGGTGTTTCCATGGTTTCTACAAAATTAAACTGGAAATCGAGGGTAACGCGGGTATGATGTCATTGATTGGCAACAAATGCTTATTTCTCTGGATTTAAACATTCTTGGAAAAATTTGGGATAATATACACTCACCTAAAGGATTATTAGGAACAGCATACTAATACTGTGTTTGACCCCCTTTCGCCTTCAGAACTGCCTTAATTCTACGTGGCATTGATTCAACAAGGTGCTGAAAGCATTCTTTAGAAATGTTGGCCCATATTGATAGGATAGCATCTTGCAGTTGATGGAGATTTGTGGGATGCACATCCAGGGCACGGCTCCGCTTCCACCACATCCCAAAGATGCTCTATTGGGTTGAGATCTGGTGACTGTGGGGGGCCATTTTAGTACAGTGAACTCATTGTCATGTTCAAGAAACCAATTTGAAATGATTCGAGCTTTGTGACATGGTGCATTATCCTGCTGGAAGTAGCCATCAGAGAATGGGTACATGGTGGTCATAAAGGGATGGACATGGTCAGAAACAATGCTCAGGTAGGCTGTGGCATTTAAACGATGCCCAATTGGCACTAAGGGGCCTAAAGTGTGCCAAGAAAACATCCCCCACACCATTACACCACCACCACCAGCCTGTGGTAACAAGGCATGATGGATCCATGTTCTCATTCTGTTTACGCCAAATTCTGACTCTACCATCTGAATACCTCAACAGAAATCGAGACTCATCAGACCAGGCAACATTTTTCCAGTCTTCAACTGTCCAATTTTGGTGAGCTTGTGCAAATTGTAGCCTCTTTTTCCTATTTGTAGTGGAGATGAGTGGTACCCGGTGGGGTCTTCTGCTGTTGTAGCCCACCCGCCTCAAGGTTGTGCGTGTTGTGGCTTCACAAATGCTTTGCTGCATACCTCGGTTGTAACGAGTGGTTATTTCAGTCAAAGTTGCTCTTCTATCAGCTTGAATCAGTCGGCCCATTCTCCTCTGACCTCTAGCATCAACAAGGCATTTTCGCCCACAGGACTGCCGCATACTGGATGTTTTTCCCTTTTCACACCATTCTTTGTAAACCCTAGAAATGGTTGTGCGTGAAAATCCCAGTAACTGAGCAGATTGTGAAATACTCAGACCGGCCCGTCTGGCACCAACAACCATGCCACGCTCAAAATTGCTTAAATCACCTTTCTTTCCCATTCTAACATTCAGTTTGGAGTTCAGGAGATTGTCTTGACCAGGACCACACCCCTAAATGCATTGAAGCAATTAAAGCAGTTGATTAGATAATTGCGTTCATGAGAAATTGAACAGGTGTTCCTAATAATCCTTTAGGTGAGTGTAAGTACACAAGTCAACAAAATATATAACACTGTTCTAGTGGTTTTTGGATATTTAAATCCAAAAGTCTTACATATTGTGCCTTTAAAGATGAGGCCTATTTTTAGAGCCATTAAGATCTTTTGTATGTGCATCAAACTTGTATTTAAATTCTCAGTAGCTTAGTGTAATGTCAAATTTAATTCTTAGTATATTATTGACAATATAAAACACAACTGCAAGCATGCATCATGGATTTAATGTATTTCACTTGGCTGAACACAGACACAATGAAGTCTGCGGAAAGACAACCCGGTGTGAAATGCTGTCAAATGCTCTCTTGAGAATGTTTCTGTTTATCTTGTTTCCCAGAACCCCGAGCACGCATGTACAGTGGGAACAGTGTCACTACCACCCTGGGTCTGCTTATCCACGCCGCAGGTAACAAGGGCTTCACTTCCACTATTGTGTTCCCACATTGCCCTGATAAAACAGATTAGATTACAGTGAATCATGCCAGTAGTGCTTGTCCTGAGGATGATTATTCAGTGAACAATGGGCTTTCAATTCTGCTTAATCTTGCATCTGTCCTATGATAACAAAAAAGGGACACAATCACAGAACTCATTGTCTGGTTTGGTTTTCATGGCTAGTGTTGCATTTCTGTTTTCACTCAGAGAAGAGATGTCCACAGATTGTGAGGAACTGACATTCACATTGTGTTTCTCTCTCTTCAGCTGATGGTGTCGCTCTGGGAGCAGCTGCTGCTTCATCGCAGGTGTCCGTGCAGGTTGTCGTGTTTTTTGCTGTCATTTTGCACAAGGTGAGATTTCAGTGGTATCAGTATTCTTTTCTCAACTATCTGTACTAACACTGCTGAGTCAAGCTGTATTGAGTGACCCTAGTAACACCAAGATCATGGGTTCCATTCTCAGCATGAACTGATAAAATCTATACCTTGAATTCAATGATGGTCACTTTGGATAAAAGTGTCTACCAATTTAATGCATAATTGTAAATGTAAAAGTATTGATATGTCCACAAATCTTTAAATCCAAGTCAAAATTGTATATAATAGTCTTTAATATATTAATTAAGGTTGCCAATTTAACGTGTTAACTATGGAAAAAAAATAACATGTTAAAATTATTACAGTTTTTAATGCACTCTGCCCTGGCCCAGACCTGTACGTCATCTTGCATTGCATGCAGTTTACGAACATGATGCGGGACAAAGCCTGACTGCGTGATGAAGCCTATGCAGTTAAAGTGCCACTAAAATTCAAGATATGAGGGTCCAAAACATCTGCATGATTGCAAATGTGATACTGATTTTATAAAACAGTTCAATAAACAAGTTACTATTGTGTTACATTTTAAACACAATATTGTCTGTTTTTGCTCAGTTTTGCCAATGAAAATAATTCCAAATAAAGCCTCAGCAGAACTGTTGTGCTTCTTTGAGCAACACACAGTGGTGTTTCATTACTGAATGAATCCGCGGTTTTTAACTAATCGAGTGAGCCATTGATTCAGTGACCCATTCATAAAGAATGGCCATTTGCGTCGTTCCTGAATTAATCAGCCATTTGAATGAATCGGTTGGATAAATGACTCACTCATTAAGACTGTGGCTGAATCCGAAATCGCCCCCTAAACCCTCAAGCACTATTCCCTACGTTAGCCCACTTATACAGTTCACTTGAAGGAGTGAGTGAATTCGGACAGCCATTAAATATACATCGGCTGCACACTCGTTATTGCAGTGCAATGTGGGATAGAATGAGTGCACTCGATAACGTCCACTTTGGTTTCGGACACCATTACAAATTGCTGTCCCCTCAAATAATACCCTATAAGGGGTATAGGGGGCGATTTTGGATTCAGTCAGTGACTTGCCGTTTTTAGTTTAAAATCATTTAGTATCATTTACTTTTCATTCATATTCATGCCACCTCTGAGCTGCATTAAACAGTCTGTGTAAATACCACAGATGCGCCTTCTGAAAAAAAAAAAAAAAAAAAAAAATGTTATGGCCACATTATAGCCTTAAATTGATGTGTAATAAATTCTATGTTGAATCAAAATATTTATTTCTAAACCTACTTTTTGTAATGTCTATTCAATGCTTTACTTATCTAACACAGTAATGACTTTATATTTTGGAGGGTAATTTGTGATTAATTCGATTAATTAATTGGCACATTGTGCAATTAATTAGATTAAAAATCACTTGACAGCCCTAATATAATAATATAATAATAAAAAAAAACCTTATGTCCACTGCCATGCCTCTCTCTCTCTCTCTCTCTCTCTCTCTCTCTCTCTCTTTAGGCTCCAGCTGCATTTGGTCTTGTGTCTTTCCTCATGCACGCAGGTCTGGAGAGGAAGACTATTCAGAAGCATTTACTGGCCTTTTCTGCTGCTGCGCCACTGATGGCCATCAGCACCTACTTCATCCTGAGCGCGGTGAGAGACTCTGTTCTCTTCATTCATCCTTTGAAACTCAGGCCCTGTTTACACCTGGTGTTTTAATCCGTCTCTTTTGTCCACTTTCAACCACTTGTGTCCTGATTTCTTCTAGGGGAGGGTTTTTGGGCGGGTAAATTTATGGGTGGGTTTTTTCAGATCTTTTGATCTAATGGACAAAATAAGCTTGCGCAATTTACATATGAACACGCTCAAGAGATGACGGACAAACACGGCACACAGGTTTCGTTTCTGCTCTGACAGCCGCAAGACCAGCCGAACGCTGTGAATGTGTGTTAGAAATCAGAAATGGTGAGAGAACATTGTTCTTGGTACGTTTCTCATCTTCAAACCAAACTTGGCTCTCCAGCCGACAGTTTAAATCCGGTCTGGCTAGCACGCTTCCCATAATGTTTACGCATTAGGTCAGTAGGCAGTAGATGTCTTTTGTGGCTGTTCGAACACATTTGACCACACACTACAAAAGCAATCCGGTCGAATGCGTTTTCCACTACCTCTGGAAGTGGTCGAAAGTGGACAAGCTCAAAACTTTTGGGCCCCGTTTACACCTGTATTTAGCATAATCCACAAATTTATATCTGGATACTTTAGATCGATCGTGGGCCCTGTGTCTCACCTGGTTGCCTGTTGACGGCAGCATTGCTCAAAAAGTTGCCTCGTGTATCACCACTTTAAGGATAAAGTAGTCATCTAGAACATGAACATGTCAAAGAAATTAAGCAAACACCATGGGCCCTATTTTAACAATCTGAGCACATGGCGCAGGTGCACATAGGGCATGTCAGAATCCACTTTTTCTAGTTTAATGATGAAAAAAACGGTTGGTGTGCCAGGCACATGGCCTAAAAAGGTTGTGCCTAGTCTGTACCGAGTCATGGGTGTGTTTTGGGCATAACCTGCAATAAACCAATCAGAGTCTCATCTCCCATTCTCTTTAGAAGTAATTAGACTTGCTATTTCCCTGGCAGAATTTGCAAGCGATAAGACTGAACGCTTCTCCAGAGACGAATCCTTTTCTTTTTAATATTTGAAAAATGTGTGTGTGTAATAATCAGAGTATACGTACGTTGTGCACCCTCCTATAGTCACATATTACTAAACACACCCTTTAAATAACACAAAAAATACTGCGCTATTGACTTTAGAGCAGGTTTTTGTTGGTCAACAGCACAGTCATTTTCAGTTGCCCAAAATGGCAACTCGCCAACGATGCGCCTGAACACGTCTCGTTATCAGAACAGCACACCCATGGGTGAACAGATGGCATGAGTGCATTTGCTATTTAAACAACGTGGAGCTGGATGTGAAAATGATAACTGCGTCAGGCTGAAACTAGCAAAAAACACTTGTGTCGCGCCTGGCGTCACATTGCGCCGGGTGCATGACAGGGCCCCTTGTAATAACTGTTGACTTTTAAAAAAAAATGTTTTGCAGTCTAATGGCTCGTCCCAAAACCGCCTGAGCGCTACAGGCATTGGAATGCTGTTCTCGGCTGGGACTTTCTTGTATGTGGCCACGGTTCATGTTCTGCCTGAACTCAACAGCAGAGGGCAGCAGCACTCCACTCACCTCCACCATCATGCAGGAACTGGATCCTCCCAGCAGCAGGGCGGTCTGGGCATCACTGAGAGCCTTACTCTGATCCTGGGGACTGGACTTCCTGTGCTGTTGGCCCTTGGACTGCCAGATGATTAATCTGAAAAAACAATCCAACAGCCAAACATGACCTGTGACGTCTAATCATTAATTTTTTTAATGCTTATATTTTTATAAAGTTTTGAGAATGCTCTTTTGAGTTTTGTTCTGTCATGATTAGTGTTATGAAACTCCCCACATGTTCAGTTGAATTATTAGACAGTTTTAAACTCTTTGTTTGTTTTATTTGCTGAGAAACAAAATACAAGCCTGTGGAATTTATGTGCAGTTAGTGTCCGACTCTGGGTCATTTGTCGCCTAGTCATATTGAATCAAAGACAAAAGAGATTGATATTTATGTTCTTGTATCTAGAATCAAATTTTATTTTGTTGTATGGCTGAAGTATGTTTTTCTCACTGCCATGAAGTTGCAGTACTTTAAGTGCAATAGTGCTCTTTTTCCAAAGAGTTCAAAAATATATATTTTTTTGTATTAAACCAAGAATGCCTTGTATTAGTATAAACCTATTTTTAGAATTGCAATTACAATGCAATGATGGCACGACAATCTCTTTGGTACGTGACAATCTATTAAAAGCCATGAAAGCTGCTGTTTTTGTGTGCATTTTTTTGTTTTGCAGATCATTTGTGTGGACATGGATATTCCTGTCTAAAAACATATTCATAACCCAGTCCCTACCCATAACTTACCCTAGTTATAAGCCTAAACTTGACATAAACTGTGAACTTGTCCTTCAAATCTGATTGGTTGATTGGAATGTTTGTCCAGGATCAAGAAAGATGAACTTCTGCTGCTGATGAATAGTTATTAATACACCAATAGATGTGCAACAGACCATTGTCAGACTATATTTATCTTAAACATGTAATTCAAGTTTAGTCATGCATGCATGATCTTTTTAGTAATTTGACACAAAAATGCCCTGACTGAATTTGCAATAGTACTGGCCAAGAACAATGTGAAGGTTTCTAACTAGTGCTGTCAAATCGATTAAAAATTTAAAAATTGTGTGTTCGCATAATATATGTGTGTACTGTGTATAATTATGTATATTTGAATACACACACATACAGGTTTGTGTGTATATATACACTCACCTAAAGGATTATTAGGAACACCTGTTCAATTTCTCATTAATGCAATTATCTAATCAACCAATCACATGGCAGTTGCTTCAATGCATTTAGGGGTGTGGTCCTGGTCAAGACAATCTCCTGAACTCCAAACTGAATGTCAGAATGGGAAAGAAAGGTGATTTAAGCAATTTTGAGCGTGGCATGGTTGTTGGTGCCAGACGGGCCGGTCTGAGTATTTCACAATCTGCTCAGTTACTGGGATTTTCACGCACAACCATTTCTAGGGGTTACAAAGAATGGTGTCAAAAGGGAAAAACATCCAGTATGCGGCAGTCCTGTGGGCAAAAATGCCTTGTTGATGCTAGAGGTCAGAGGAGAATGGGCCGACTGATTCAAGCTGATAGAAGAGCAACTTTGACTGAAATAACCACTCGTTACAACCGAGGTATGCAGCAAAGCATTTGTGAAGCCACAACACGCACAACCTTGAGGCGGATGGGCTACAACAGCAGAAGACCCCACATTCAGATGGTAGTCAGAATTTGGCGTAAACAGAATGAGAACATGGATCCATCATGCCTTGTTACCACTGTGCAGGCTGGTGGTGGTGGTGGTGTAATGGTGTGGAGGATGTTTTCTTGGCACACTTTAGGCCCCTTAGTGCCAATTGGGCATCGTTTAAATGCCACGGCCTACCTGAGCATTGTTTCTGACCATGTCCATCCCTTTATGACCACCATGTACCCATTCTCTGATGGCTACTTCCAGCAGGATAATGCACCATGTCACAAAGCTCGAATCATTTCAAATTGGTTTCTTGAACATGACAATGAGTTCACTGTACTAAAATGGCCCCCACAGTCACCAGATCTTAACCCAATAGAGCATCTTTGGGATGTGGTGGAACGGGAGCTTCGTGCCCTGGATGTGCATCCCACAAATCTCCATCAACTGCAAGATGCTATCCTATCAATATGGGCCAACATTTCTAAAGAATGCTTTCAGCACCTTGTTGAATCAATGCCACGTAGAATTAAGGCAGTTCTGAAGGCGAAAGGGGCTCAAACACAGTATTAGTATGGTGTTCCTAATAATCCTTTAGGTGAATATATATATATACACACATATATACATTATCTGCGATTAATCACGTTTAATCGATTTTACAGCACTTTTTCTAACCAAATTGGTCTCAAATTTGCAACACAAAGTCCATACAAAAAATATTGTGAAATATTCCAAAACTTTATTGATTAATAAAGCATTCAGAAATCACATGATTTGTTCAAATAAAAATAAATAAATTATATTCAATAAATACTTGGTCCTTGTTTAGTGCAGTCTAAAAGCTTATTAATTGTCTTTGGCTTGATGAATCCATTTATCAGCACTGTAAACACCTCATTTGTATGAAAAACTACATTGTCTAATACTCCTGGTGAAAGCTGGATTTACATTTTCAAATGCGCCTATGTTGTTTTTTCACTCCTCTGTCTATTTTTATATTTCTGCAGTAGGATTAATTTAGTAACACTCTTCATAGTTTCAGGTGGCCCAAGTGAGCGGTCAGCTCTGCTTCTCGTGCCATCTGGTCAAAGGTGCGACGGGACGTCTGCTCCCTCACCCTCTCCCGCATGCAGCAGGAGGCGTGAGCCACTTTCCTGCTCCTCTCCTGGGCCTCGGCCCTCTCTTTCTGCAGCTTCTCCCTGCGTCGCTCCTTTAGCGTCACGGCCTTGCATCTTTGCTCCCACTGTGCTGTCTCCTCCTTCAGGACTCGGTCTTGTAGTCTGCGATGATTTATTTCCTTTTCCTGGTTGTCTCGTCTGACACGTTGAGCTCTGCGACGACGCTGCTCCTGCGCCTCCAGCACAGCGCGTTCCAGCCTTTGGTGGCAACGTTGCACCAGCGTTTGCTTCTGCTCCAACCAATTCCGGTTCTCCCTCCCTGCTCGCTCCTGCGCCATCCGCATCTGCTCCTCCTCCTTCACCGCACGCAATCGCATTTCCTGCACCCGCGCTTCTACAAGCAGCCCGTGGTTCTCCGAGGAGCGTTGCAGCTTCCGCTCTAGTCCTTTTCTCCTCAGCTCCTTCTCCACACGCTCCTGCTCCTCTGCCTTCTTTTTAAGGAGGAGGTGCTTGAGTAGCTCCCTCTGGTTCTCTTGCTTGAGCCTCCTCCTTTCTCTCTGTTCCTGCATTCGCTTGCTCCTCATCGCATGCTGCTCCTTTTCATGCGCCTCCTGGAGCTCCTTCTCTCGCTGCACCTCCTCAACGCGCTCCTTCTCCTGCAGGAGCCTCTCCTGGTAACATTTGCGTTCTTTCGCTTCCCTGCTCGCTGCGTTATGCTTGAACCTGCGTCGAGTTTGTTGCTCCTCGGCAAGTCTCCTCCAGCGCTCCTCCTGCTGAAGCGTCTCCCGCTTGCGCTGCTCTGCAAGAACGGCCTCCTCTTCCTCTCTCTGCCTCCTCCGCTTCTCCAAGTCCTCCTGCCAGCGACGAATATGTCGCGAAAGCTCCTTTCGTCGCTTTTGCTCCAAGTTAGCTCGCCGCGCCTCCTCACGCCTCTGCTCCTCCTCACGACTTTGCTCCTCAAACTTGCTCTGCCGTAAACGAAACTGCTCCTCTTCATGCTTGGCCAGCATCAATGCGGCAATCTTGTGATCTTTCTCCGGGATGGTGATGCTTAGTTTGCGACTGATCTCCTGCGAGAGGCTTTTTAGTCGGCGCTCCGTCGCCGGAGAACGTCTGAGGTCGGCCAGACTGAAACTGCAGGGGAACTTCTGATTGCATGTGGTCGTAAACCTGTCCGAGATGGTGATCGCAGACTTTGAATGAACACTGAACCGTGCATCACTGGGACATTTGGCTTTGGAGTCTGTGCTTTGACTCTCGGCTGTGTGTTCCGGGACAGTTTCCAGGGCTGTGAAGGGTTTCACAGATGATTTTCTACTCCAGCCCTCTTGTATGATCCGCTCTCTCTCCTCTTGACACAGGCGCAGTCGTTCTCTTCTTCCTTTCTCGTACTCTTCATATAATTCAGTTACTTCCTCCAAAGAGGACTCCTGGTTTTCATCAATAAAGTCTGTTAGGGATTTGAACAGCAGATCAACAGGTTTCACTCCCAGTTTTGCACAGGATTCAAGTGAACGTGGACTTGTCAGAACATATCTGCTATCTTTAGCTTCGGGAGAGTTAAAATTATTAAAATCCAAATGCAAGATTGGTGAAATTGTTCTAATATGCTCCATTAACACCTGTGTTCAATATACTGAGAGCATTTAATCCGTTACTAACACTAACTCTGGTGTTATAAAACGGTTTACAGACAAATATAAAACGTGTTTCAATACATTTTTAGTTCACGTTTTCGGTTTTTGTAACGCTTATTCGCGCCTGAACCTGCACTTCAAAACCTCGGACGCTTCTCAGATCACCATAGCAGCAGCGCAGTGACGTCACAGGAAGAGGCTTGGTGTTCTTCAAATTCATAACAGCGCCATCTAGCGACCGGGCGTTTGCATTTTGCCGCGACATTTAGCAACAGTACTTTGCAAGCACAACATTCAACACAAAATACGTTTATTTGATTGGAAATGGTAAAACAGTAGATACTGTGTTGAAAATAAAGACAAAGGTATTATAGTGGAACATGTTGATAGTTAATGTGATGAACTAGGGGAGAGAACCTAACGTGGGGTTAGTTGTAACACGCATGGTTTAACACTTTCCACACGAAACTTAGTGTATTTACTAGTTGCCATATCAACATTATTTAATGCTGATCTAACTTAATCCCAGTTGCACAGATGGGGCATGTTGTCACAGTAGAGTCAATGCTCAGAAGTTATTAATTATTATTATTATTATTATATAACTATGCTATATAGCTGTGTTCTGCTGTGTGTTTGTTGTCAAACTCAAAAATGCACTTATTTTCAATGATTAAATGCCATAATTTTATTTTAAAAAGTTAGTAATTGTATTTTAGTTTGTCTTGGATATTTTTTTGATTTCCATTCTTTCAGGGGGAAATCAAGAAAAAAGTATGCGCTGTATTAATGAAACACAACCACAGATTTGCACTAGACGTGGG
This sequence comes from Paracanthobrama guichenoti, assembly GCA_018749465.1. Taxonomy (NCBI): domain Eukaryota; kingdom Metazoa; phylum Chordata; class Actinopteri; order Cypriniformes; family Gobionidae; genus Paracanthobrama; species Paracanthobrama guichenoti. Next base: position 35,511,148 of record CM031955.1, read on the forward strand.
AAATTAATGTGGGAAAAAATAAATACTCTGAACCACAAGTGGATTTACACAAGCGTTAGGTTGTGATACCATGTTTTTTTTTTTTTTTTTTTTTATCTTTACCTGATACCTGTGTGAACTTGAGGGGAAATGACTTTGAAGTATAACTAATAAAACAAAATATCATCAAAGGGGAGAGAAACCACCCTGCAGCATTTGTTTGCACACCATTTGCGTCGATATTTTTTCTAATGCAATATTCAAATAATCTCTTCATATATAAAATTGTCTTTAACCCTCTATGGGATGCATTATGTTCTAACCATGAAATATATATATTTTTAAATAAGTTTTTATTATATGAAATAGCTTAATTCATAAGCTTCATTACTCTCATCACATGGAAGAGCTAACTCTGCACTCTTCCTTTGCACTTTCCCTAAATATAGGCCTATTAATTTTCTGAAAAGAAGGCATGGACTCCACTAGACCCCTGAAGGTGTGCTGTGGTATCTGTCACCAAGATGTTAGCAGCAGATCCTTTAAATCCTGTAAGTTGCGAGGTGGGGCCTCCATGGATCGGACTTGTTTGTTCAGCACATCCCACAGATGCTCGATTGAGATCTGGGGAATTTGGAAGCCAAGTCAACACCTCAAACTCGTCGTTGTGCTCCTCAAACCATTCCTGAAGCATTTGTGCTTTGTGGCAGGAGCATTATCCTGCTGGAAGAGCCACAGCCACCAGGGAATACCGTTTCCATGAAAGGGTGTACATGGTCTGCAACAATGCTTAGGTAGGTGGTACGTGTCAAAGTAACATCCACATGGATGGCAGGACCCAAGGTTTCCCAGCAGAACATTGCCCAAATCATCACACTGCCTCCGCCGGCTTGCCTTCTTCCCATAGTGCATCCTGGTGCCATGTGTTCCCCAGGTAAGCGACGCACACGCACCCGGCCATCCACGTGATGTAAAAGAAAACGTGATTCATCAGACCAGGCCACCTTCTTCCATTTCTCCGTGGTCCAGTTCTGCTTTCTATCAGAACCAGCATTAACTTCTTGAGCAGTTTGAGCTCCAGTAGCTCGTCTGTTTGATCAAACCACACGGGCCAGCCTTTGCTCCCCACGTGCATCAATGAGCCTTGGCCGCCCATGACCCTGTGGCCGGTTCACCACTGTTCCTTCCTTGGAGCACTTTTGATAGATCCTGACCACTGCAGACCGGGAACACCCCACAAGAGCTGCAGTTTTGGAGATGCTCTGACCCAGTCGTCTAGCCATCACGATTTGGCCCTCGTCAAACTCGCTCAAATCCTTACGCTTGCCCATTTTTCCTGATTCTAACACATCAACTTTGAGGACAAAATGTTCACTTGCTGCCTAATATATCCCACCCACTAACAGGAGCCGTGATGAAGAGATCATCACTGTTAGTCACTTTTCATAATGTTATGCCTGATCGGTGTATATAAATATAAAACATTTATATTTACATATATATATATATATATATATATATATATATATATTTATATATTTATATTTATAATGTGTTTGTGTGTCTATATATAGATATGCACGCAAACACATAAAATCTTATAGGCCTTCGTGTATATATCCAGCATTCGTGAATAACCTAACAATTGGTGGATGCAACATTTAAAAGTTGCGTCAAACATTAATGAAAAGATTTCTTGGTTTGCCACAGATATGACGGCACTAATCAAGCAAACTTCCTATAATAACAAACATTTTCAGCTGGAACCCTTCATTATGAGACCGAGTGACAGATGAGCAGTTGTGCTTCTGGTGTGGTTCACATACTGAACAGACATCATCACCCAATTATGAAGAAATGTGTTTATTTCTACCCCCGTCCACTCACAGACCCACCCTTCCCACCAAACATTTCCATTTTGCATTTTTTGGAAAACAGCTCATTCAAAAGGCACCAAAGCAAGTTGTGCATTTACATGGTGTTAGAATGTGTCATGATACAGGCTGCATTAAAATACACAATACAAAAAGCAGTTAAAAAACAAAGGTATAAATAATGACAAATGTAAAAATTAGGCCTTCACTCTTTGAAAACATTCAAATCAAATACATGCAGCTGACAAAATGAACAGCAGATATCTGAACTGATTTTAACATTCAAAATGCCTCTATAAACTCAAATTGGGGCCCTTTAATGGTGTGATACAGTTATCTAAAAAACACTGCAAAATGGGATTTTCTTACTATTTTTGACATATCGTATGCAAATATCTAACCATTCTTAAATCAAGATACATTTACTTGAGAGGCAAAATAACTTCAAGTCTTGCTTTCTGAAAAGTCCATCAAAATGAATTGAGTTTATGCTTGACACTTGAAAAAAAAACCCTGATATTTTGTATGTTTTAAGCATAAACTTATGAAGAATTTATTAGAAACCAATGCTTAATAGTTTAAGCAATTTCCTTCTCAAATTAATGTATTTTCATTTAAGAATTTAGATATTTTATATGGAAAACAAGGCAAAAATACTAAGTGAGAAAACTTAGTACTGAACTACTGTCCTAATAGCTGCAAGTCTCTGCAATTACTAAACGAATCTAAAACAGGACAATTAAAACTGTTAATACCTACAAAAACACTTAAAAAACTAAAACAGAAAAGGGTTCAAACCTGACCCATACACTATTGCTAAATACTGAATTGGCACAATTTATAAGTACACAAAAATACAGTTTTTGGCTCAATGATGATGATGCCCATGACATCATAACGTTGCTCTTTTAATCCTCGTGTCAATACCATCTATTCCAGATGCCAGTTCTTCAAGAGACACGAGAGGGGCAAACGGATACATGTGCAGTATGAAAACTTTCTCTCTGGCTCTGTGTACAAGTAGGGTTAAAGTTCCTCTTCATCATCCTGAGAACTAGGCCATGATTCTAGACCATGGCCCGGAAGCCGAAGGATAACCCGGCTCCCACCGCCAACCCGAGAGAGAGGAAAAAGGCCATGATGGCTCCTGCAGTTTCTGCTTCGTGCTGGGACACTTTCCTGTGGGACAAACACAAAACATTAGAGGACATGAAGAACTCTGACTAAACTGTAGACGGACATCATCATCAATGCCAAATCCTGACTGACGAGAGGAGGAGCTGGGGATGGAGAAGGGTAATTAGCGCCGGAGAAACGCGACAGCTGCTGATAGTACTGAAGGAGCTTATTTATGTATGCTGTGATAGACATCGTATTCCTATAGGCAGACGTGATCAGCTGACAGTCAGCTAACTAACGTGACCTGCCAGAACTGACGCTATGCTTGATATAGGGCACTATTTGAGGGGACAGCCATTTGTAGTGCTGTCTGAAACCATAGTGGACGTTATCGAGTGCACTCGTTCAATCCCACAATGCACCACAATAACGAGTCTACAACCGATTTATGCTGAACGGCTAGAGAATACCCATAATGCACCGTGAAAGTCGCGTGCTGAATGAATTCCCGCATCTCACCAGAAGATGCCAGCCGCTGAATCATCCATCCATTTTTAATTGATTATTAAATTGTTTAATTAAGGTTTATACCATAGGCGTAAATCACAGGCGGGTCGGGGGGTTAAGACCCACTAAAAACATTAATCATTAAAAACCACAGTGTGTACTGTAAATAATATATTGATAAAATAATTGTGTGAGTAGTAAAACAATACAAACGCAAACAAGACAAAAATGCACTTTAAGTTTAGAAACATCCTGGGTTTTGCCTCACAGTGGTTTGGGCCATCACTCACCTCAACTACACACACAAGTCCGGCGGGAGAGTACAAAGTTCTTCAGTAGTTGTGAACTCCAGTAAGGCTGTTAAGGCTATTTTATTCACTTTAAACATCGGATGAAGTGATCAAATGACAAAAAAATTATGATAACGATGTATTTTTCGATATTTTGATATCGATTGTTGTTTTGGTGACACCGACTACAACTAACTCGACGATAAGCCTATATGTGAACTGACATTAGGCTAATATTGTAGATTTACCGCTGTGCTGGGTTTTGCTCAATACTATGCGGAAGTAGCAAGATCATTTAATAACTATTACCGTGTAGTGAACCTATGATAAGGTTAATATTTAAACAACTATTGCTTTGTGTTGTTGGCCAGATAAAATGACAGAGAAAAGAAAAACAGACTTAAGATCATTTTTCAGTGCACCAAAACGCCACAAGTACAATTTTGACTGTATTATTTGTGTCACCCTTCAAAAAAAATTATGTTTATTGTCCCCCCAACTGTTAGATGAAATTTACGCTGATGGTTTATACATGTTAGTTTCCATGACAGAGTTCAAGATAAATCTTTTCATTAATACTGGAGCTGCCAGTTTGCTAAGTTTCAAAAGGTTACTAAACATCAAGCACAAACTTAGTCTAGTGTCCAAATTCACTCACTCGTTTTATATTAGTGGAGTAATGTAGGGAATAGTGAATGAGTGTATTTCGGACCAGGGAACACAGACAAACAAACAAAGTCCTTGAACAGAAACCCAAACAGACTGCATCTGAAATCACATATATAGTAGGCGAAAAACAGTTTGTGACAAAAGTAGTGTGTCCTAATTCACAGTACTCATAACAGGCAAAAAGTCCATACTACTTCCGGTGAAATTCTGAAGTGTGCATACGATGGACACTTTACTATCCCATGAAGCCACGGGATTTGTGAATGGCAGTGAAGAGACGCAACTGATGCTGGTAGGTCACATGATAATGACAATATGGCAAATGTAGTACGTCCAGATAGACACATTCATACTACACTCACCTAAAGGATTATTAGGAACACCACACTAATACTGTGTTTGACCCCCTTTCACCTTCAGAACTGCCTTAATTCTACGTGGCATTGATTCAACAAGGTGCTGAAAGCATTCCTTAGAAATGTTGGCCCATATTGATAGGATAGCATCTTGCAGTTGATGGAGATTTGTGGGATGCACATCCAGGGCACGAAGCTCCCGTTCCACCACATCCCAAAGATGCTCTATTGGGTTGAGATCTGGTGACTGTGGGGGCCATTTTAGTACAGTGAACTCACTGTCATGTTCAAGAAACCAATTTGAAATGATTCGAGCTTTGTGACATGGTGCATTATCCTGCTGGAAGTAGCCATCAGAGAATGGGTACATGGTGGTCATAAAGGGATGGACATGGTCAGAAACAATGCTCAGGTAGGCTGTGGCATTTAAACAATGCCCAATTGGCACTAAGGGGCCTAAAGTGTGTCAAGAAAACATCCCCCACACCATTACACCACCACCACCAGCCTGCACAGTGGTAACAAGGCATGATGGATCCATGTTCTCATTCTGTTTACGCCAAATTCTGACTCTACCATCTGAATGTCTCAACAGAAATCGAGACTCATCAGACCAGGCAACATTTGTCCAGTCTTCAACTGTCCAATTTTGGTGAGCTTTTGGTAGCAAATTGTAGCCTCTTTTTCCTATTTGTAGTGGAGATGAGTGGTACCCGGTGGGGTCTTCTGCTGTTGTAGCCCATCCGCCTCAAGGTTGTGCGTGTTGTGGCTTCACAAATGCTTTGCTGCATACCTCGGTTGTAACGAGTGGTTATTTCAGTCAAAGTTGCTCTTCTATCAGCTTGAATCAGTCGGCCCATTCTCCTCTGACCTCTAGCATCAACAAGGCATTTTCGCCCACAGGACTGCCGCATACTGGATGTTTTTCCCTTTTCACACCATTCTTTGTAAATCCTAGAAATGGTTGTGCGTGAAAATCCCAGTAACTGAGCAGATTGTGAAATACTCAGACCAGCCCGTCTGGCACCAACAACCATGCCACGCTCAAAATTGCTTAAATCACCTTTCTTTCCCATTCTGACATTCAGTTTGGAGTTCAGGAGATTGTCTTGACCAGGACCACACCCCTAAATGCATTGAAGCAACTGCCATGTGATTGGTTGATTAGATAATTGCATTAATGAGAAATTGAACAGGTGTTCCTAATAATCCTTTAGGTGAGTGTATACAGAACATACTTTTTTAGTAGTCGTGAAGTAATTACTTATTTCGTACCTACTCTAGAGCGTATGTGATCTCGGACACAGCCCATGTGTGACAACTACAGCTAAGAACTAATAGCATTTCTCTCCTTAACAAGCAGCACAAATTGACTTTGGATAGAAACATAGCACACCATGAATTTGTAAAGACTATATTATTTTTGTAGCAGACCAATATTAAGTCTAATACACTATATTTTGTTGATGCTGTTTTGTACTTACTTTGGTCCGAAGCACATGCAGAGACTAGCCAGGTATCCGTTGCTAAAGGAGAAGAAGATCATGAAAATGATGTACCAGGCGTCGTGTTCGAACATCACGGGCAGGTAGTGTCTGGGCTGAACGTTGCAGAGGATGAAGAGAGGAATGAACACCACGCGTGCGATGACCAGGATGGGCAGCCACATGCTGTCTTTACCGGGCTGGACAGAAAGAGACCAGATGTCAGACTTTAACTGTGCAGACATTCATCAACCCATCATCACCACTCAAATCATATTATATTACATTACTGCTGTGCCCCTTTTGAGCCAATTAACCAATTTCAAAATGATCCAGTAGTTTTGTAAATACATTAAGTGCTTAATTTAGTTTTTTCCCCTCACATTTGAAAAGGAAAAGAAGCAGTGTTATTATTAAAACTACTAAAAACGATTTTAAATAAAACTGAAATAAAATAAAACAAAATTAAGTACTAAATTACTAAAACGACAACTGAAATAAAAATAAAGCTAAATGGAAATATTAAAAACAAAACAAAAACTAATAAAAATGACAAAAGCACAACTTAAAAATTAAAACTATAAATATAAAAATAAAAGACCTTTTAAAATATTAATAAATACTTTAATAATATATAAATAATACTAAACTAACACTGAAATTAATAAATATTATTAATATATAATAATGAATATGATTAAAATATTGTGTAAATGGTCCAGCAATCAGCAATTTAGTATCATAACGTCTGTACTCAATCATAATTTTGCATTATATCATAATAGTTATTTATGATTTAACCCCATATCTGCAGCAATGGCTATATTTATGGCAATCAATAGCAATCACTTCACAACATTGTTTACAATATTTTAACAATAAACCCAACAACAACAACAGTAATAATAACAATTACATAGAATATTTCAACTTAATATATGATAAAAATTCTAAAATTATTCCAGGAGAAACCTTTTTAAAAATGTCCATTAATATATTTCTGAATAAAAGTGTTGTCTAATATCATTTAAAAATGGACATTCTATTAAAATGTTTTATTACACTCAAGTACACCGATTCAACATCTCATACATACAACCTGGTCATATCTATTTTCAAAATAATAACAATAATGAACTCCTTGATTTAGTACTGGATTCACCTCATAGTTTTATGCATTCGTTCCATTTGCCATTTATTGTATATGTACAGATTCAGTATGGGTTTGACATCAAATGCTGGTATATTTCATTCTGTTATTAATTGAAGTGCTTTGTCTGCTTGTTCATAATTTGCCAGCCAATCCCATATGGCCCGGTATCCAACAAAAAACAATATAACACACAGTTAGCTGTCATTATCATCAAATAAACTACCACGGTCTATCAGGACAGCGTCAGCCATTATAAAACCCATGCTGTCCATTCACTTAAATAGCCAATCAGTGCATGAGAAAGAGCGTAGAACAGGCCTTCGGCATCATGAATACATTCTGGGATCATGTGAAGGTGGTTTGGCCCTTAAAATACTCAAAACCCATGATGATACCAAATCTAAATACAGCAAATTTACAGTGACTGCTTGGACATGACATTTAAATTCATCCACCATTCCCATGTACAGCAGCCAAGTTTCTCCCATAATGCTCAGCTTATCCCTAACAATGCACACTTATTTAAATCTCATTTAGATGGACGCTGTAATGGAGTCAAACTATAAGTATCCTCAAGCACATCAGCGGAGAAACAAGCGTTACATTGAGTGTGGTAAACACAGCACACATGAGCGTCAGACAGCTGACTGCACACGAGGTGGCCGTCCAGTGGGCATGTTAAAGACTCTCAACATGCCAGAAATACAGATAAGGATTTCCAGAACGATTCCAATCTGCTCCATTGAGGTTTCCACATAATAGATTAATCAGTTTTCCCTGAGTTTGATATTTTATAAATATTTTCTGTTTTGACTGGCATTTTAAATTAATGAGAGGAAACGAGTCACTCAAAGCAGATCAACTCTAATCTGGACTGTACAAACAGGATAGAGAGAAAAAACCTTCACATTGACCTTCCCAGGCACCAAACACATGAACACATAGCTAAACTTCAGTAGCATTGCAAAGGGAAATACAACCTTCATATTACAAACCCGATTCCAAAAAAGTTGGCACACTGTACAAATTGTGAATAAAAACAGAATGCAATGATGTGGAAGTTTCAAATTTCATTATTTTATTCAGAATACAACATAGATGACATATCAAATGTTTAAACTGAGAAAATGGATCATTTTAAGGGAAAAATAAGTTGATTTTAAATTTCATGGCATCAACACATCTCAAAAAAGTTGGGACAAGGCCATGTTTCCCACTGTGTGGCATCCCCTCTTCTTTTTCTAACAGTCTGCAAACGTCTGGGGACTGAGGAGACAAGTTGATCAAGTTTAGGAATAGGAATGTTGTCCCATTCTTGTCTAATACAGGCTTCTAGTTGCTCAACTGTCTTAGGTCTTCTTTGTGGCATCTTCCTCTTTATGATGCGCCAAATGTTTTCTATGGGTGAAAGATCTGGACTGCAGGCTGGCCATTTCAGTCCCCGGATCCTTCTTCTACGCAGCCGTGATGTTGTAACTGATGCAGTATGTGGTCTGGCATTGTCATGTTGGAAAATGCAAGGTCTTCCCTGAAAGAGACGACGTCTGGATGGGAGCATATGTTGTTCTAGAACTTGGATATACCTTTCAGCATTGATGGTGCTGCTATCTATATTTTTATTGTGATTAATAAGAAAGAAAGCTTTGATTGGACGGATGGACGGACAGATGGACAGATAGATAGATGGATGGACAGATGGATGGATGGACGGATAGATTGATGGATGGATGGACAGTCAGATGGATGGATGGATGGACAGATGGATAGATGGACAGATAGATAGATGGATGGACAGATGGATGGATGGACGGATAGATTGATGGATGGATGGACAGTCAGATGGATGGATGGATGGACAGATGGATAGATGGACGGACAGACAGGCAGATTGATGGATGGATGGATGGACAGATAGATGGACGGACAGATAGATGGACAGACAGATTGATGGATGGATGGTAGGGGTGGCACGGTTCACAAAACCCACGGTTCGGTTCGTATCACGGTTTTCGGTTCTGTACGGTTCTTGTTTTTTCTGGATGGATGGACAGATAGATAGATGGACGGACAGATGGATGGATGGACGGACATACAAATGGATGGATGGATGGATAGATAGATAGATGGACAAATAGATTGATGGATGGATGGTAGGGGTGGCACGGTTCACAAAACCCATGGTTCTGTTTGTATCAAGGTTTTTGGTTCTGTACGGTTCTTGTTGTTTTTTCAACACTGCTTCTGCCCTGCCAAAGCACTGCTTGCGCGTGCGGTGTGAAGCCGGCGTTATACGACGCTGGCGCATCCTCCAACTCCGGGCAGCCTTCCTTATCTCTCCCACTTTTACATATGTCCACACACACCTCTTATTTCGCACGAAAAGAACACCCACTGCCTGAGGTAACACGGGCACGAGGCTACATTGCACATGCGGTGAACCGTGCCTAATGGATGGACAGACAGATGGATGGATGGACAGACAGATGGATGGATGGACAGACAGATGGATGGTGGATGGATGGTGGACGGATGGATGGATGGTGGATGGATGGATGGACAGATGGATGGACGGATAGATGGACGGATGGATGGACAGACAGATGGATGGTGGACAGATGGATATTTATATAATAAATAAATAAATCCTTGATCTTCTATTTAACCAAAGTGTCATAACAGTAGTCCATGTGACCTGAGCACTATATTCCAAGTCATCCTGTAGAATAGTTTTGTGTGAGGAACAGACTGGAATTATATGAATGTAAGTGTAAAACTGCATCAGGGCATTTCTGGTGCACAACAAAACATTCAGTCAGTTCCACACACAAAGCTATCATATGACTTCAGAAGGATGCTTTTGAATGTGGTGGAAAATTTTAATCACTAATGAAGAAGATTAATTAGATGTGTGTTGAATTCATACAGGAGTAATGTATTTTTGCCATGCAGGGCCCTCATGCAAATGCTAGAGACGTGGAGACTGCCCTGTTGACCTCCAGGGTCACGGGACAGCTAAAGTGAGGGCTCTCTCAAGATTCAAGAGATTCAAGAGTTTTATTTGTCACATACACAGTTATATACAGAATATACAACCGGCAGTGAAATGTAAACAGGTCGCTCCATGGACAGTGCAAATTCACAGTTAAAAACACAAGGAGGAAATTATATAGAAATAGGATAAAAAAGTACTATATATATATATATATATATCTGTAGAATTATAAATAAATTAAGTAGAAAAAAAATAAGAATAAATAAAGAAGTGGAATAAAATAAGTGAAGCTCTGTCTGTTAATGGTAATTATGACTACTTTTGTCATTGATGTTGATTTGAATTACTCTCTGGATTAGTTAAAAATGTAAATGTCACTATTGAAATTATCCAGAGACCCCTCAGATTTATGAAAGGCCGGTGGGCGATTCGGGCGAACAAAGGAATAGATCCTCTAAAAAAAGTTTTATTTGTATGCTTCCTCAGAATGGAAGCAGGACATTTGATTTATATAGAGAACTACAATTAATGTAAGGAAAAAAAACAAGAGGCTGTGAGGCTTTCTGTGTGACTGGGATTGAGATATGAGGACAATAATATTTTGGATTTCTGCAGAGCAGTAGAGATAAGTGGTACTGAAACAGTGGTACTTGATAGAGGAATAATGTGACAGGAGAAATAGCTTGTGTAAGTGGCAAAGTAAGGCTAGTGAGGGATTTGTATCACTGCCAAATGACATTTAAGATTTTGATCATTTGGAGATTACGCTTAAAGAGTGTTGATGAACAAGGCATTGAAAGAAAATTGTACTTTAAGGGAAATCCTAATGATTCAAGATTCAAGAGTTTTATTTGTCACATACACAGTTATATACAGAATATACAACCGGCAGTGAAATGTAAACAGGTCGCTCCATGGACAGTGCAAATTCACAGTTAAAAACACAAGGAAGAAATTATAATAGAAATAGGATATAAAAAAAAAAAAAAAAAAAGTACTCTCTATATATATATATATATGTCTATATCTGTAGAATTATAAATAATCAAGTCAAGAGAAAAAAAAGGTAACAAATAAGGATAAAGTGGAATAAAATAATTGAAGTAGACTTTGCAGTGAGTAAACTGTAGACTTATAAATATGTGGTTAACAAATGTATAAAGAGTATAATGTGCAAACAGGTTTATGACAGGTTGTTACACAGTAACAACGAGAACAGAGAAAGTGCAGTGCAATGTCAGTGTATCGATGTTTATCCTGAAGTGAAGTCACGTGATGTTAAGTGACTGAGTTCAGGAGTCTGATGGCCTGGGGAAGAAGCTCCTCCTGAGTCTCTCAGTTTTGGCCATCAGGCTTGGAGCGCTTACCAGATGGTAGCAGCGTGAAATGAGGGTTTGCAGGGTGATTAGAGTCCTTGATGATCTTGGTAGCTCTACCTTTGCAGCGTTTGGTGTAGACGTCCTGCAGAGACGGGAGAGCTGACCCTGAGATACGCTCGGATAAGCGCCGCGACTCTTTGCAGGGCTTTGCAGTCATGACTGGTGCTGTTCCCATACCACGCTGTGATGCACTGAGTTAAAACACTTTCTATCGCCCCTAAATAGAAAGTTTTCAGGATAGCTGGTGAAACCCTGAATTTCCTCAGCTGGCGCAGGTGGTACAGTCTTTGCCTGGCTTTTTCACCTGTGTCTGAATGTGAGCAGTCCAGGTCAGGTCCTCGGAGATGTTTACTCCCAGGTACTTGAAGCTGCTCACTCTCTCTACTGGTGACCCGCTGATCATGAGGGGAGTATGTCCGTTGCTGTCTCTTCCTGAAGTCCACAATCATTTCTTTGGTCTTGCCAACATTCAGAGAGAGACAGTTGTCCTGGCACCATGATGTTAGATGCTCCACCTCGTCCAAGTATGCCGTCTCATTGTTGTTGGAAATGAGGCCCAGGACAACAGTATCATCAGCAAATTTGATGATAGAGGTGGAGCTGTGTGTGGACAAACAGTCATGCGTGTAGAGAGAGTAGAGCAGGGGCTCAGGACACAGCCCTGTGGAGCTCCCACACTCAGGGTGATGGAGGTGGAGGTGGACTGGCCTATTCTCACCACCTGAGGCCTGCCAGTGAGTGAAGTCCTCAATCCAGTGGCAGAGAGAAGGATTCAGGCCGAGATCCAGGAGTTTGGAGGTTAGCTTGGTGGGAACTATGGTGTTAAAGGCTGAGCTATAGTCAATAAATAGCAGTCTTACGTAGTTCCCACTTTTGCTGTCGATGTGAGGGAGGAGTGGAGGACATGAGAGATGGCATCTTCAGTCGATCTATTGGGACGATAGGCAAACTGAAGAGGGTCCAAAGTGTCAGGAATGAAGGCGCAAATGGTGTTTTTAATGAGTCTCTCAAAGACCTTCATGACTATAGACGTGAGAGCCACTGGACGATAGTCATTTAGGCAAGAGGGTTTACTGTTCTTAGGGACAGGGATGATGGTGGATTTTTGAAGGAGGTGGGGACCACAGATGTAGCGAGGACTCATTAAAGATAGATGTAAACAACCCGGTGAGCTGATCAGCACAGGACCGCAGAACACGACCTGAAATACCATCCGGCCCAGCAGCTTTCCTGACGTCCACACGCTTGAGTGCTCTCCGAACTTCATCCTCCGAGACAGAGATCACGTGATTGTTGCTGCTCTGAGTAATTTCCTCTAACGCGCCACTTGGCGGAGTCGCGTTGCAGCGGTTACAGTCAAAGCGAGCATAGAAAGAGTTTAACTCGTTCACGAGAGCAACGGATCAGCGTTCACCTCTGCAGAGGATTTAGATCCAAAGGAGCAGATGGACCTCAGACCTTGCCACATGCGCCGCGAGTCGTTGAGTTGGAAATGAGACTCCACTCGGTCTTTATAACGGAGTTTTGCGGCTTTAACTGCTCGTCTGAGAGCATAGCAGGACGATCTGTATTCATTCATATTCCCTGAATGGAGACCGGCGTTGTAAGCAGCAGTGCGTATGTTCACTGCCGCGCGGATTGAATTGTCCACCCACGGTTTCTGATTTGAGAAGGACGTTATTGTTATTGTTTGCGTGGCTTGCTCTGTAAGCGTGTTGATGAAGCAAAGCGCCACGCCTGTGAACTCGCTTACGTCCAGCTGAACTCGCTCGAACATGTCCCAATCCACATCGCCCAGAGCTGCCTGTAGCGCGGTCTCTGAGTGGGGTGACCAACGCTTAACTTCCCGCCTCACCGGGGGTTCCTGGAGGAGCTTTTGTTTGTATTCGGGAGTGAGGAAAATGGCGGCATGATCCGATTTGCCAAACGCTGGAAGTGACCGCGCTTTATAGGCGTTCTTAAACGGAGAGTAGCAGTGATCCAGTGTGTTTGCTCCTCGTGTGGGGCAGGAGACGTGCTGGTGAAAGTTTGGCAGGACTTTCTTTAGGTTTGCTTTGTTAAAATCGCCCGCGACAATGAATGCCGCGTCCCGGGATGTTGGTTTATGACGCCGCTGGCAACATCATGAAGGCCAGATAAAGCCAGCGCTGTGTCTGCCTGCGGTGGGATGTAAACGGCGGTCGCGACAACCGCAGAAAACTCCCTAGGCAGATAGAATGGGCGGCAGATGATTGTTAAATGTTCCAGATGAGGCGAGCAGGACCGCGAGAGAGAATGGTGATGTTCCTGGGATCGCACCATTTCTTGTTGATCATGAAACACACTCCACCGCCTTTGGATTTACCGCCTCGGCTGTTCTGTCCATCCGAAAAACAGAGAAGTTCTCCGGCGGCGTCACAGCTGTGTCCGGGACCGCGGGCGTGAGCCATGTTTCAGACAAACAATAGATATTACAGTCTCTCATGTCCCGTTGAAAACTTATCCTGGCTCTAAGATCGTCCATCTTATTATCCAAGGATTGAACATTTGCTAGAAGAATGCTCGGGAGAGGAGGTCTGAATGCCCTTTTCTCAGTCTGTTACGGATACCAGCGCGTTTCCCACGGTGTTTCTTTGTTCTACGCCGCTGGCTCTGGCCATTGTTCAACTCGGCGTTCCGAAGAATCTCAGATGGCCACAGAGGATCGGCGAAAGTGTCCTGAAACAGTCCAGTGTAGAGGTAACCAATGTCCAAAAGAGTTTTGCTGTCGTAGTAGATCAATGCAGATGATAAGTTTGTAAAAACTGAGAGTAAAAGAAAGTAAAATAGTAAATAAAAGCACAGTCTTCGCGGAGCGACCTGAACGGCGACCAAACACAGCGGCGCCATTTTGTATTCGTGTATTTTGTATTAATGAATTGATTTTGATAAAGAGTCGGGTTTGGTATTGAACCCCAAAGGGTCTGTTATGATTTTGATTAATCAAGAGAACCACTGATTGTTTGTTTCTTCCTTTATGTTTTCTAAAGAGTATTTGGTCTGGCCTAGGGACGTGTGATGCATCACTAAACACTTGAGGCAACAAGGTTGGGGGTATCACACACACTAACATGTCAGGAGTGCAGAAACAGAGTTTTGCTCACTTTCAGAGATGAAATATGGATTTGTATTTCATTTTATATTTCCTTTTACTCCAGATGACAAGAATCCAGATGAATATTGGCTGTGATATTGTATCTCTCCCTGAGGGAGAGCACATGTTATCAGCACGTTTTGGGAAACTTCTGGTTAAGACTGGAGCTCGTAGCCCTGACAGAAGCATGCAAAGCTTCCAAAGAAGATTCACATTATGCGGTCAGAGTTTTGGGGCGCTGGTGAAAAACAAGACATTTTTAAAGTCTGATGGGCGCCCAATTCTGAATGCTTCTATGGTGTCTGCTCTTCTAGATGCAATTCTCTTGCCTGGCCAGGTTGATATCTGTAAATGCGCAGCGCACACTAATAATAAAGATTCTATTTAAACAGGAAACGCGAGAGCAGATGCGGCTGCGAAGGCCGCGGCAGCGCAGCAGTCAAAAGAACCAGAATGTCTTTTACTATCTGAAATAAACAAATGCTTTGACTTTTCACAGAGTATGCAGACCTTCGCCACAACAGCGGAGAAACAGCTGTGGAAACGATGTGGCTGCACCGTTCAAAATGGTGTATTGATGGCAAGCCCGGTTTACCCCGAAAATTTTGGGTTTTTTTGATAGACTATCTGGGGTTAAAGTATTTGCTGAAAATTTTCAAAAAAGATGCGCAATTGATGTGAATGAAAACGAAAGAAGGCCTAGAGCAAATCTGAGCCCATTTGAGACTGTTTTTGGAAAAACCACCATTCATGGGAATGGAAGGGGGTAAACAATAGCTTACATCAATAGAATTGTGAATTACTGCAAAAGAAATGTCTTCTCTGTTGTCTAAGGTCTATGTGCAGGTTAAGGGACTCCTTTACATGACATCAAACCAGATGATTTCGTGGTGATACGGGACTACAGAAGGAAGAGCTTGAAGGCGAAAAGGTGGCTAGGACCTTTCTTGGTGTTAATGACAACGCGCACCGCTGTGAAAGTAGCTGAGAGGGCGACATGGGTTCAGGCAAGCCATTACAGGAACGTTCCACCAGCGACCGGAGAGAAGGAGTCGAGAGGAGGGGTGGCGCTTTTTCATCAACAGAGCTCAAAAGACTATAAGCGCATCAAAAACAAACAATTTCTGGGCGTACAACTGTGCGATTCATCTTGCCAGCTGAAAGTTTCGAGTGCCTGGACGGTTTGAGGGGAACAATATTCATATTGACTTTATTATTGATCATAATTTATCGACAAGACCAATGGGTTAGCGTGGACCGTACTAGCAATAGCTAACAGCACTGAACATGCTCTAACAATGGTGAATGAAGAAGTGAAACAGATCAGAGATGCAGTCATTCAAAACAGATTGGTTCTAGACATGTTAACAGCAGAAAAAGGGAGAGTTTGCAAAATGTTGGGACTGTCATGGTGTTTTCACATTCCAGATTACAGCAGCAATGTCACAAGCGTCATCGATCATATGAGAATGGCAGTAAGAGAGCCTGAGAAAGCTGGCTGCCAATTTTGGCAATAATTGCAAAGACTAGTGACATCTACTTTAACCCTTCAGATGATTAAGATGACTGTATATGACGAGGAAGACTTTGATGAAATGACTAATGATGAGACACCTGAAACAAATTAGGGAATTTATATTTACTTTATTCTTCTTACTTTAACCTGGGTGGCATTAAAAGGGGACTCAGATATTTAAATACTTAAACAATACTTTGCTTGAAAAGGACTATATCCCAGGAAAATAGCCTATGCATATTTTCTTTCTTCTTTCACAAATTTAAGAGAGTGATCATTTATATGAAAATCAGATGAAGGGTATAAGTGTGATTAAAATTAGCTTGTTTTATTATTAGTACTAATAACATTGCTGTTTTAATTACTTCTATTTTTTAACATTACTACTATAATTACAACTATTATTCATGTATACACATTTAAAATTTTCTTGTAAGATTATCAAATGAATGATAAAAGGGGGAATTGTGGTGGAAAATTTTAATCACTAATGAAGAAGATTAATTAGTTAGATGTGTGTTTGAATTCATACAGGAGTAATGTGTTTCTGCCATGCAGGGCCCTCATGCAAATGCTAGAGACGTGGAGACTGCCCTGTTGACCTCCAGGGTCACGGGACAGCTAAAGTGAGGGCTCTCCCGGACCAAAGGTGTCGGGTAGGGGTGTCGCAATATACCGGTACTGGCTACCGTGATATTCAAAGCACAAAATATCGACATCGTGTTAATTTAGGGTGTAGCGATATACCGGTATTGGCAATAACCCCGATATTTAAAATGAAGAGGACTCTTATGATAACATGACGCGTAAATACTCCAGTGTCCCGAGTCCAATTGGAGCCCTTGTGTTTTTTTTTCTCCCTCCCTATTAGGCTACACACTGTTAATTGCAGCCATAAAAATAGTTCAGCTTTGTTTTTAATGTCAAAGTAGTTATATTTCGTTTCGTTTCTTTATTAAGTTAATTTAGAAAAAAAAATGTGTTAAAGTTTTTGTTTTTTAAAGTGACCAAGCAGCCAGCGGTCGATAGTGAGTTAACCACGTTTGATCAATTTAGTCTCTCGAATCAACACTTGACTTGTCTTGCCTATAATAAAATCCATAGATATGAAACACTTCAAGCATATCACGATGTTAGTTTAAATATTTACTAACACCACCACAGTAAAAAGGCATTTTTGACAAGCTGAGGCAGACTCGCAACGGCGAACGGTCTATAATCTACTAATAAACAAAATACAAAATAAAAAACATGCAGGTTGTCTTACCTTACACCTCTCCGCAAAATGAATATAAATCTTCAATTCCTGCGCTATATGCACATTTAATGGAGTTCACGTCAGCAAAAGCAAAATATTCAAGCTGCATGTTATCATCAGCTCATTTCAAGATCAAAGATTGCAATATGAGAAAGGGCGAGCTAAGCACTGGTAAGATCATTTAGTCTCATTAGTTTTAATGAAGACGATTGTGTTTTTGAGCATCTTAGACTACTTTCAGTTTGCGTGTGTGGCATGCGTGTTGCAGTAGCGCCGTCACATCTGACTGTCATATATAGCCTATAACACGCTCACACGTTTATTTTTAACAATTTGCCAGGAGTAAAATGTATATATGTGGTTTAAACAAACATATGCATTCACTCTTGTCCAGTTTCGTCTGAAATGCGTCCAAAACCGGATTTAAATCCGCCTCGAAAGAATTTCGGAAGACATTTACCCTTGATCTTTTCACAATATGATATCTCAGAGAAAACGAATGACGTGAACAGGTGTAAAAAGGCAGCGCGCTGCTGCTGGCGGGGACTCTAAACACCAGTCAGAGCCAGTCTTGACAGTCGCGGTTGCATGGGCTCGTGTTGTTTCCACCAGTGCAGCACAACTCATAGTTTCTTTTAATTAATCAATGTCTATTTACATAACAATGTATATTTTTGTATTTGTATTTGCAATCTAGTCATGGCCAATACAGCCTGTTCGTAGCACTTGATTTTTTTTGTTTTGTTTGTTCAAATCTATTACACGATTAAAACTGTGCGACCACATTGCTACATTAAAATATCGCATATAGTCTACTTAAAATACTTAATGTCTCATCTGCGGCCATTCTAGGTGCACATTATGCCTTCATTGGCGCCAGTACAATGATAGGTTAAAGAGCTTAAAATACGGGGTCACAGGTTAACAGGTTGAAGTATCAGTTTTGATGTTAATATTTATTCATCACACTGTTGAACATGACAGTATTTTCTCTCTTCTTGTTTCATTGGGAGCTTCAAAGAAGATGCATGTGCCCTTTGTTCATCAGTATCCAATTATGTTCGTTGGGTAAAAAAGAAAAACTAAATAAACAAAGTAAAAATTTATTTGATAACTTTTCCCCCCAATGTTTCTATAGATATATTATTATATATATTGCGATATATTGATATTGTGAAATCTTTCGGCCACAATAATCGTGGTGTGAAAAATCTAATATCGTGACAGCCCTAGGGTCGGGTAGAACTAATTTTGAGGGCCAGGTGTAAGGAAACCAGGATATATGGGGAACCATTTATGTGCTATGTTTATCACTCTTGCCATGTGTGGAAAACTACTGAGAGGGATTGTTTAGACAATGGGGGTATAAGAGATTGTGACTTCTGTTATGTCTTCAGGTCACACTCGATACAGACACTGATGACTGTGTTGACTGTGGCTCTTTCTTGCAAGAAATAAATCTTCATAAAGACAATTGGCTAAGGTTTGTCTCTTATTCAGTAATGCAACGGAATACATTTTTGTGGACAACTTTTATGATCAGTTGATGGTATTTTTTTGTTATTTATTCTCTTGTCCAAAAAAGAAAGTCATGTGGGTTTGGAACGACACTATTTGTTTGACATGATGTAAAATTTTCCAGAGAACCTTTTTAACAATGTTTTCCCTGCTCTGTTCTTTATAGCTGACATCTGTTCAGAAAGAACATCTTCATGAAAATCCCAGAAGGGGACGGTCAAATACAAAAAGCAGATGCTCCATTTGACTGAAGCTCTAATAAAGCATTCAGAGCATGTGTTTGAGGAGTCCCCATCTGCGCCTGACTTACACAACACTCACATACGTACCCACATACAAACAGCGGTCAGGCTCCTACCGGCCCAGTCCATCACATTGAACAGGAGGAAGCAGGACACAGGGATGAAATAAGTTTCTGTGAAAAGAGACAGGACAGCTGTGACATTTCTGTAGAGAACATCAACACATCAAAACATACATGCAAACACGCTCACCCCATGCACTGCCCTCAGCAATAGTGGACTTGACCTCAACAGTGACGGCTGGGAAGGTGCCAATAGTGACGGCGAAAACAAAGCATACGGAAAGAGCCATCACCCAGATCTAAGTCAGGAGGCGAGATAGAGTACAAGTGTTATTATAAATAAACACTTCCTGCTCTCAAGTGCTTTATTATGCATCACTAACGTGCCAGTTCAGCTCCAACTACGGAGGTAAGAGATATGAGCAGGTGGTTGAAGTTAATACCTGTTTAAAGATGCCAAACACTGACACAGCCGGTATGGGCTCTTCATCAGTCAGACTCAGAACCGGCCTCTTCTCTGCTTGACCTTCTGCATGCCAAGAACATGATGATAGGAGTCAGGCACAATGTCATAAAGCTGTATTTGTCATTTAGCAGCAAAAAAAAAGTTTTGAAATATCATGAAAAAACACATTAGGACGCCATTCAGCTACCCTGGGACTAGTGTTAAAGCATTTAAGAGTCCTGTGGGTTCTGAGGGCACTAGTGTCCCAAAGCCATAATATTTAGGTATTATAAAATAAAATAAAATAAGAAAATACTATTAAAATATAAAATTAAATAAGTGTTGAGTCATTTAAGACAGAACTCACAACAAAATGCTATAAAGTAAAAAAAAAAAAAAAAAAAATAAAATAAAATTAATAAAATGCTATAAAAATAAAACAAAATGAAATGCTATAAAATAAAAACAAAATGCTATAAAATA
Organism: Paracanthobrama guichenoti; assembly: GCA_018749465.1. Taxonomy (NCBI): domain Eukaryota; kingdom Metazoa; phylum Chordata; class Actinopteri; order Cypriniformes; family Gobionidae; genus Paracanthobrama; species Paracanthobrama guichenoti. The sequence goes on from CM031955.1 coordinate 35,531,586, forward strand.
AAAATAAAAATGCTATAAAAATAAAAAAAATACTATAAAATAAATAAATTAAACAAAACTAAATATAAAATAAAACAAAGCAAAACAAAATGCTATAAAATAAAACTAAAAGCTATAAAATAAAACAAAACAAAATAAAAAAGTACACATTTTCTGAGGCACAAATAAATTACCTCACAATCTTGACCAGAGACAAGGACCAGAGATATCTGGATATGGTCTGAATAGGGCTGGGTATCGATTCACAAGCTCTCAAATCGATTCGATTTTGATTCACAAGCTCTCAAATCGATTCGATTTTGATTCACAAGCTCTCAAATCGATTTGATTTTGATTCACAAGCTCTCAAATCGATTCGATTTTGATTCACAAGCTCTCAAATCGATTCGATTTTGATTCACAAGCTCTCAAATCGATTCGATTTTGATTCACAAGCTCTCAAATCGATTTGATTTTGATTCACAAGCTCTCAAATCGATTTGATTTTGATTCACAAGCTCTCAAATCGATTCGATTTTGATTCACAAGCTCTTAAATCGATTTGATTTTGATTCACAAGCTCTCAAATCGATTCGATTTTGATTCACAAGCTCTTAAATCGATTCGATTTTGATTCACAAGCTCTCAAATCGATTCGATTTTGATTCTCGTTCGATTTTTGATTCAACTCAATGAATATAGATTTTATACAAATACTATAGGTATTTATAAAAAGAACAGTGAACATAAGTTTACAAGTGGGTAATTAAAAAGAAATTACTTTTTATTTTAGGTACACTCGGGTACATTAAAACAGAACCCATCTCTATATTTCAAATGCATACAGTTGTTAAATACAATACAATTTTGCAACTTTATTCTAAAAGATTTATCTGAGAAGTATTTTATACAATTTTGTTTTTATGGATATTTTGATATATTTATTCTAAAACATAAAAAGGACATTGGATGATTTTCAGTACACGACAGGCTTTTCCTTGCGATTTTGCCGCCCGTCATGTGTGCAGTTACTTTTCATTCACGAGAAGCGTGTTCATATCTGGACATGAGTAGTTGCCGTGGTAATGAACAACAATACCGTAACGTGCTGACTTATGCGGACTAACTTTAATTTGAGGAAATCTGTTTATAATGTAAGCTATTAGGTTTGAATGATTGGTCCTGCACTGTCTATTGACTCTGTCTATTAATGGCTAGCATACGCGCTTAAGTGAACGCTCAAGTTTGATCATAATGCAAGGCAAGCATTCGCGTGTTATGTGATCTATTTTTAGCGTTTGTGTGCTCGGCTGTGGGGGTGTTGCAACGTCTGGGTGATGAGGTCTCATCAAACGGTTCCGCAGATTTGTAGTATTACACACCATTTTACCTCAGCATTACAAAAGGCGACAACGCAGCGGAAACTGCCATTTAAGCACTGAAAAAATGAATAACAGGCCTTTGTAACATTGCGCAAGGCAAATAAGAGGGTGACATCTAGTGGAGAAGACTAGTAATTAGATTTACGTTAATCTTATGTTCAATGTTAGAGGAAATAAATATGGAAAAAATCGATTCATGGCCTTTGAGAATAGATTTTGAATCGACCACATTTAAAAAAACGATTAATCGAAAAATCTATTTTTTTGCCCAGCCCTAGTTAATTGTTGATTTGTGACCTTCAGAGAACATATCTCGACGACTATGTACAAACCCGATTCCCAAAAAGTTGGGACACTGTACAAATTGTGAATAAAAAAGGAATGCAATAATTTACAAATCTCATAAACTTATATTTTATTGACAATAGAATAACATATCAAATGTTGAAAGTGAGACATTTTGAAATGTCATGCCAAATATTGGCTCATTTTGGATTTCATGAGAGCTACACATTCCAAAAAAGTTGGGACAGGGAGCAATAAGAGGCCGGAAAAGTTAAATGTACATATAAGGAACAGCTGGAGGACCAATCTGCAACTTATTAGGTCAATTGGCAACATGATTGGGTATAAAAAGAGCCTCTCAGAGTGGCAGTGTCTCTCAGAAGTCAAGATGGGCAGAGGATCACCAATTCCCCCAATGCTGCGCCAAACATACTGGAGCAATATCAGAAAGGAGTTTCTCAGAGAAACACTGCAAAGAGTTTGAAGTTATCATCATCTACAGTGCATAATATCATCCAAAGATTCAGAGAATCTGGAACAATCTCTGTGCGTAAGGGTCAAGGCGGAAAAACCATACTGGATGCCCGTGATCTCCGGCCCTTAGACGGCACTGCATCACATACAGGAATGCTACTGTAATGGAAATCACAACATGGGCTCAGGAATACTTCCAGAAAACATTGTCGGTGAACACAATCCACCGTGCCATTCGCCGCTGCCGCTAAAACTCTATAGGTCAAAAAGAAGCCATATCTAAACATGATCCAGAAGCGCAGGCGTTTTCTCTGGGCCAAGGCTCATTTAAAATGGACTGTGGCAAAGTGGAAAACTGTTCTGTGGTCAGACCAATCAAAATTTGAAGTTCTTTTTGGAAAACTGGGACGCCGTGTCATCCGGACTAAAGAGGACAAGGACAACCCAAGTTGTTGTCAGCGCTCAGTTCAGAAGCCTGCATCTCTGATGGGATGGGGTTCATGAGTGCGTGTGGCATGGGCAGCTTACACATCTGGAAAGGCACCATCAATGCTGAAAGGGATATCCAAGTTCTAGAACAACATATGCTCCCATCCAGACGTCGTCTCTTTCAGGAAAGACCTTGCATTTTCCAACATGACAATGCCAGACCACATACTGCATCAATTACAACATCATGGCTGCGTAGAAGAAGGATCCGGGGACTGAAATGGCCAGCCTGCAGTCCAGATCTTTCACCCATAGAAAACATTTGGCGTATCATAAAGAGGAAGATGCCACAAAGAAGACCTAAGACAGTTGAGCAACTAGAAGCCTGTATTAGACAAGAATGGGACAACATTCCTATTCCTAAACTTGAGCAGCTTGTCTCCTCAGTCCCCAGACGTTTGCAGACTGTTAGAAAAAGAAGAGGGGATGCCACACGGTGGGAAACATGGCCTTGTCCCAACTTTTTTGAGATGTGTTGATGCCATGAAATTTAAAATCAACTTATTTTTCCCTTAAAATGATACATTTTCTCAGTTTAAACATTTGATATGTCATCTATGTTGTATTCTGAATAAAATATTGAAATTTGAAACTTCCACATCATTGCATTCTGTTTTTATTCACAATTTGTACAGTGTGCCAACTTTTTTGGAATCGGTTTGTACAATCTTTGCCATAATAGGACTTTTGCACATTTTCTCTGTGGTCTCATATATTCCAGTGGTCCCATTTATTTGTTCACGAGTGTGTGATGGAGCATCAGATGTCACTGATGACATCACATGTTTAGAGAACAATTTGATAAATATGGAATGCTAGGCTTTACCTGGTTTCAGCAAATCCATCTTGTTTTCCTCATCTGCAATGGACTGAGAGCCATTGCTCTCAGAGTAATACCGGAAAAACTCCTGCAGAACAAATAGTTTTAGTCTTCAGCATGTAAACATGGAATCACAATTCTCTGCATTGATTAGTGGAAATGAAACACAGATGTGAATCTGAAGGATCAAGGCTTTACACCATACCATTTTGGGCAGGGCGAAGTAAGAAACGATGGCCAGGAGAATAACGACGCAGGCAGTGATGAAGTAGCCGAAAGCGCTGTCCTGTAACTCAGAGCCCGCTGGAAAACACAAGATTCAGGGTCAAAACCTGGAAGCACCTGTACCAAAATTTCAGTAGTCAGTACCAATACCAGTAAACTTTTGCAGTTCTCTGTACCAATTTCGGTACCAGAGCAAAAACTGTTGAATTCAGTACAGAACTTTGTGTCGTTTCATCTCGTCCGTCGGTTATCACTGTCACTCATCACAGTTTCTGATTCAGTTGCATAATGCTGTTGTCAATCCAAAAACTTTGCAGTGTACTTAGCAGCATGAAAAACTAAACTTGTATTCAGATTGTGAATGGGTAATAAATAGAAAGCCTCCCTTTGTAGTCGCTAAAGCTGTCAATCTCTAAAGTGCAAGTTCACGGATCTGATAAAAAAAGCTTGTACTTAACGTTATGCATAATTACAAGTAAATAACCCTAAGCCAAACCCTAACTCTATAGTAAGTACATGTAGTTGTTTAACTCTTTCCCCACCAGCGTTTTTTAAAAAGTCGCCAGCCAACGGCAGCATTTTTGATCATTTTCACAAAAATCTCATGGCCCCCAGAATATTCTGTTGTATGATTATCTCAATCTATTAGGTCATAACCCCCGCACCTCCGTGTTTTCTAATGGACGCGAGACAAACTAAACAATCAAATTACACTTCAAATAATTGTTTCCTAAAGTTGGTTTCTGTCATTGTAGGCAGTTTTTATCGTGATGATTTAATTTCAAGTGTTCGTTTTTAAATGAGTTTAGTTTTAGTTAGGGTGTGATGTCATGATTGACAGCTGAGATTGACGGCTTCTCTGAGTGAAGTTGTCACAGACTTTTCTCGGGATTTTCGGGAGGAGATTGGAACTTTAGCTTTAATTTCTACATTTGTACAACTGTTTATTTCACGCCGACATAATGAATTGTTCTGCATCTGTGAGAGTGTGGGCGGGTTTTTGATATCACGCCTCTACTTCCTGCTCTCTACTGCGCAGACTCCGGCCCCGAGGTCACTACTGCGCAGACTCCGGCCCCGAGGTCACTACCGCACTACCGCAGACTCGGCCCGAGGTCACTACCGAGCAGACTCCGGCCCCGAGGTCACTATCGCGCCAGACTCCGGCCCGAGGTCACTACGCGCAGACTCCGCCCCGAGGTCACTACTGCGCGAGACTCGAGAGTCACTACCGCGCAGACTCCGGCCCGAGGTCACTACAGCGCGTGGAAGGCAGACTCGGCCCGAGGTCACTACTGCGCAGACTCCGAGGTCACTACCGCGCAGATTCCGGCCCCGAGGTCACTACCGCGCAGACTCCGGCCCCGAGGTCACTACCGCGCAGACTCCGGCCCCGAGGTCACTACCGCGCAGACTCCGGCCCCGAGGTCACTACCGTGCAGACTCCGGCCCCGAAGTCACTACTGCGCAGACTCCGGCCCCGAGGTCACTACTGCGCAGACTCTGAGGTCACTACTGCGCAGACTCCGGCCCCGAGGTCACTACTGCGCAAGATGTCAGCACCATATTCGGACGTTGGCGGTTTCACTTTTCTTCAGTGGAAGGCAGAGAAGACGCATCGTCCATATTTTTTTATAGTCTATGATCTGAACATACAATATAATCAAAAGAAGGAACAGAGCCTCTGATTTTAAACAACAACAAAAAAATATTTTATTCTAGCTTCATGCATTCAACACTTGAATGTGGGTAAGTTTCATATGAAAACAACATTTTGAACAAAAAGCTGAGAAAATCAGGTTTTTGTCAGATTACATCTCGATTGGATCCAGAACAATGATCAAAACACAGATGGAGTAGATTATGTAGTAATCTATCAACAATCTACTTTGGATTTTCAGGTTGTTTTAGTCTTGCTTTTAGATGTGTTTGTGTTTTTTTTTATTTAGCTTTATTTTTTATTTCACCTTTTGTTTTGTACTTCAACTTTTATTTCAGTTAAACATTTCTAATTTTCATTCAAGTTCTTTCATCTAATATTTATATTTAATTTTTTTTTTCATTTCAGATTTATTTCGATTTACAGAAACAATTTATTTTAATAGCTTTAATTCCGGTTTGGTCCAAATTCTGGTTCCTCCGCTTTGGAAAGGAAGAACATAAAGAGAGTGATGAAGGAGGAATACATACAGGCGAGTGCACAGATCATGGAGAAAGCCGCAAACACTCCTGCCAGCCCCTGGCCGCTCATGATGGGCGTGGTGTAGGACGCTGGGAGCATTCCAGCCAAACCAAACAGACTCCCTTGCAGAACTGCCCCGAATGCTGCGAAATGAGTTGGAGAAGAAGAAAAACGATGGTTAGGATTTGAGATAAACGCACATGGTAAAGGTCGTGACAACACAGAACATCATGAAACATTTCTGAGAGTTCACTCTCGTCAGATCTGCTCTTTCAAGTAGAACCTTCCCCAGCTTGATTTTCAAAACATATTGTGTATTAATATCAGCATCAAAGGATGTGCGTGAACTCAAGCCATCTTTTACTCATTATGAAACCAAACCTTGTGACAACAGAGAAGAGGTCAAAGAGGCCTGGAAGAGACATACTGCAGATGATGATGATGATACTCACAGTTGATGCAGATGATTTTGATCATAGTGAATGCAAAGAATGGCAGGGGGGCCATCTCCACCTTCACCAGCACAGCTGTGATGAGAAACACCACGAAAATGACAGACAGACAGCCTGAGATCCTCAACTTCTGAGGAATCCTGGGAGAAATAAGCAGTGGAAAATAGTACAAGATCAGCTCTCTCTCTTTATTCAGTGCCTCATCATTCTTTATTACAACTGATTTTCCACATTGTAGAATAACAGTCAAGTCAACAAAACTATGAAACAAGAGGAACATGGGAGGGTGCTAATGACACACATAAGTCACAAGGGATGCTCTTCCTTCATTACTTAGTTCAACTTATCCATAAACTGAAATTTATAAAGAAATTCCTAAGTAGACAAATTACATTTTTCTACAAAAATAACTCAAAGCACAAGCCTTTAGATTAAAAGTGTTTAAAATCATGAAAAAATTGATTTAGTCCAAACGTTTTTAATCAGTATCAATCAATTTAGCATTTTTATGAGGGCCACAAATAGATTGAATTGCAATTAACGGTAGCCTGTTTGATTTAAACACAACTTCGAATTTGCTGAAAAGCGTTATGTATGTTTTATATATATATATGTGTGTGTGTGTGTGTGTGTGTGTGTGTCACTAATCAGGCATAACATTATGACCATATGACAGGTGAAGTGAATAACACTGATGATCTCTTCATCACGGCTCCTGTTAGTGGGTGGGATATATTAGGCAGCAAGTGAACATTTTGTTCTCAAAGTTGATGTGTTAGAAGCTGGAAAAATGGGCAAGCGTAAGGATTTGAGCGAGTTTGACAAGGGCCATTAAATACATGCACATGTATTTAATTTATCTAATTTAAATAAATATAAAATAATTAAAAATTACATTTTATAATTTACATCATTTAGTATAATGGAATTTATCTTTAGTAACCAGACTTTGAGTCAACTCATATCCTTAAAAATCACACAGAACATAATTTCAATGAGTTTCAATGTCCAGTTCAATTTAGTTGTGTGTTCATAGTCATTATACATATTTTATCTTTTAGTTAAATTGGTGGCAGCTCTAATCTATGTACGTTTGTAAATCCCTCTTGCATGTAATGTCAGAGTTTGTCTCACCTCTGATGGATGAAGGAGTTGAGGCAGGTGAAAACGAGCAGCGGTACCATGGCACACAGCGTCATCACATTGTTGAACTTTGCTTCTAAGACGCTACGATCGCTACCCTCTATCACCACCGTCCCATTGGCTGTCTGATTGTGTTCTCCATTGGTTTGCGGGCCCTTCAGACGGTGGGTGAAATACTGCAGAACAATGAGAAGTCAGAGATGTTGAGCGGTCCTCTATGTGAAAGTTAAGTTACATTAAGCATCATAAGCATCAGAGTCAATCTGCATATACAAAATATAAAATGTTGTTACATACACTAATATGAAACATAATTTGAACCAAACAGTCATTGTTGCTAACGATTAATGCAAGACCTATACAATGTAAAAATGCATAATAGGTCTTCTAAAATCTACATTTATTGTTTAGGGCTCTATGATTTTACTCAATGCAGAAAACACGCAATTTACTGTATAACACGGAATTTGTCAAATTTTTGATGAATAAATAAAAAGCAGGTCAGTACACTTCAAATTGCAATATAAACTAGTGTCTGTGATTATTAAATCCCAAAAAGACTTAAATATGAATCCTGGATGTTCTGTGACTCTGTGTGACTGAATGGTTTAATTTCTCCTCCACACACAAACACAAACACACACACACACACACACACACACACACACACACACAGAAGCACGTGTGACGCTTAGTGTTATATCTCATGTTTAACCACTACAGAGACATCAGAGCCAGCAGCAAACGTCGGAAGGACTAGCCAAGGAAAGGCTGCTCTCGGCGGGGTTAACGAGCGCTGAGCGCCACTGATCGACTGGATCTCACAACTCCGAACAATAAAGTTTTCAAATAGGTGCTCTCTTTATAAATAAACCACAGATTTGAGCTTTAAACAACTACATTCTCGCCTGAAAAAGTCTTAAAACTTTCTAACAAGAACACAAGAACGCATATTGAGAAATGGCCATAGTCAAATGCTTAATTCCAGAATGAATCAGCCGTTTGAATGAATCGGTCGAATCTCAATGACTCAATGATTCGCAAGTGACTTACTGCCACCTACTGGCGGTTTTAATTTCCCATTTAAAGTATCTTTTCATGTTTTAAATCATTTCAAATATCAGTATTAAAAAAAAATATGATGCATCTGTTGGTTATTCATTTGTCACCTCTGCACTGCATTAAACAGTCTGTGTAAATTATCTAAATGCCACTTCATATGCAGCTTCAGTGTTTCCCCTCCATTGCAAAGATGAATTATGTTGATATGGATTTAATTTGAATGGTAACAACCCTATTGTGTCTTAGAATCTTAATTTAGGATTTAATTTATTGATTAAATGTAAGAATGAGACACAGAAGATGATACGTACTAGTAATGGGTGATATGAACAATATGCAATATAAACGATACAAAAGACCACCTCACAACATTCACTTCAGGAGGTTTACCTTATTGGTATTTTTGTATTATTTCTTATCATAAACCTTGTAGAAAAGACTATTGAGAAGATTATAGAAGATTTCTATTGAGCCTGATTTCTCAAAATGGTGTGTGTGTGTGTGTGTGTGTGTGTGTGTGTGTGTGTGTGTGTGTGTGTGTGTGTGTGTGTGTGTGCGCTTATCCTGGGTGCCATGACAACAGTGCGAGTTCTAGTAATGCTGCCTTCACGTGCTCTCTGAATTATCGTAAATATGAGTTTTCTAGGTAAAAATTGCACATGAACGCCCTCACATTTTGAAACAAATGCAGTGATCTCGTAATCACGACTTGAAGTCAAAAAGGATCAAATTTCTGATAACACGTGAAGGCAGCATAAGCGTGAGTGCCAGCGGCTGCTGAAGGCTCGCACTCCTCACAGGAACACGCGCAGAGTAACGGCTGAGCTCAGTGTTTTGACTGAATAGTAAGGTTTCTTTCTCGCAAAACCACCTGAACACTTTCCATATATGGTGCGCATCTCACTATCATTATAGGAAGGAGCGCGTGCAGGACGTTTTTTGAGGTCCGAAAAAGATAGAAGTACACAGGGCATTGGAACAACAGCAGGGTGAGTAAAAGATGGCTTTTTCATTTCAGGGAGAACTATCCGTTTAAGCTTTTTCTTTGTTAAAGTCTCTGCAGCTAATCTACTTGAATTTTATTTATCTGCAACATTATGTTGTATAATTACAGTTTTGCACAATAAATGTTCTCAAAACTACATACAACGTTTCTTTCTTTCTTTAAAATAAATAAATACATTTAGCAGTATGGCTTTTCTTAGGGTCTATATAACCTGTTCTGAAATGGTTCTATTATAATTTATACATCGCGATATATATCGTTATCGCAAGAAGCTGCAATGTACACTCACCTAAAGGATTATTAGGAACACCATACTAATACTGTGTTTGACCCCCTTTCGCCTTCAGAACTGTCTTAATTCTACGTGGCATTGATTCAACAAGGTGCTGAAAGCATTCTTTAGAAATGTTGGCCCATATTGATAGGATAGCATCTTGCAGTTGATAGAGATTTGTGGGATGCACATCCAGGGCACGAAGCTCCCGTTCCACCACATCCCAAAGATGCTCTATTGGGTTAAGATCTGGTGACTGTGGGGGCCATTTTAGTACAGTGAACTCATTGTCATGTTCAAGAAACCAATTTGAAATGATTCGAGCTTTGTGACATGGTGCATTATCCTGCTGGAAGTAGCCATCAGAGAATGGGTACATGGTGGTCATAAAGGGATGGACATGGTCAGAAACAATGCTCAGGTAGCCTGTGGCATTTTAACGATGCCAAATTAGCACTAAGGGGCCTAAAGTGTGCCAAAAAAACATCCCCCACACCATTACACCACCACCACCAGCCTGCACAGTGGTAACAAGGCATGATGGATCCATGTTCTTATTCTGTTTACACCAAATTCTGACTCTACCATCTGAATGTCTCAACAGAAATCGAGACTCATCAGACCAGGCAACATTTTTCCAGTCTTCAACTGTCCAATTTTGGTGAGCTTGTGCAAATTGTAGCCTCTTTTTCCTATTTGTAGTGGAGATGAGTGGTACCCGGTGGGGTCTTCTGCTGTTGTAGCCCATCCGCCTCAAGGTTGTGCGTGTTGTGGCTTCACAAATGCTTTGCTGCATACCTCGGTTGTAACGAGTGGTTATTTCAGTCAAAGTTGCTCTTCTATCAGCTTGAATCAGTCGGCCCATTCTCCTCTGACCTCTAGCATCAACAAGGCATTTTCGCCCAACAGGACTGCCGCATACTGGATGTTTTTCCCTTTTGACACCATCCTTTGTAAACCCTAGAAATGGTTGTGCGTGAAAATCCCAGTAACTGAGCAGACTGTGAAATACTCAGACCGGCCCGTCTGGCACCAACAACCATGCCACGCTTAAAATTGCTTAAATTACCTTTCTTTCCCATTCTGACATTCAGTTTGGAGTTCAGGAGATTGTCTTGACCAGGACCACACCCCTAAATGCATTGAAGCAACTGCCATGTGATTGGTTGATTAGATAATTGCATTAATGAGAAATTGAGCAGGTATTCATAAATAATCCTTTAGGTGAGTGTATATCACAATATGGATTTTAGGCCATATCGCCCCTCCCTAATACATACATATAATTAGGTTAGAAAAAAATTGCTTTATAAAAGGTAAAAGTCCCCATAATATATCGTCCAATTATCGTTATAAAATCCCAGAAAATATTGAGATATATTTTTTTGTCAATATTACACACCTCTACTTTTAGGACAATGAAGTGCTCCAAATCTAATATCACTCATATAATCATGGATTCTTCTAATAATGTTCCAGTGAAGTTTGTTATAAATGTCAGTCTCAATGCTTGTCATTACTCAATGAGACGATTGTTACCATAGTAGCAGTCATGAAGAAATTCCATGGTAGGAGAGTTCCCAGCCCCAGAATGAAGAATATGACCCATACAGCATTGTACCTGGAAGACACCTCATTTTATCCACATGCAGTTTCACTATTGCAGTTACACACTTCACTATTGCGCTTACACATTTACCTGTCTCGCGGAGCGTTCGCGGCTGTCATTGTGTCAGTGTGATGGATCTGTCACTGGTCAGTTTCACAATCTGGCATCAAATCTGAAATTACAATCACATAGAAACAACCATCAACGACGCTGAACCACAACACCGCAGAAGACCTATCATTTCAAACCCAATAAACTTAGTGAAATGTTCAGCTTGAGAAGTATGTTTATGCTGGCTTTCTTTAAAATCTAATGTTTTGATATCCTCTTAGCTAATGTAATGGTATTCAGACATTTTAAGTGTGACTAAATGTCGAAATGCTTTTTGAGGATAAGTCTGTGGGTTTTGGTATTTACTGTGAATGTAAACATCCATCATTATTGCATTTCGTTCAGAAATATGATTCTCTCAATGGATATTTTGGCAGCACCAACATAAACATATTAAAATATCTAAACAAATGTTAACATTCTCATTTCAGTGTCATTTTCATATGTGCTTGCAATTAGCCTAGATCTCAAAAACAATGTTTTGAATAGATCACATATTATGCTTTATTAAGCCTTGGGTATAGAGTTCATAAAATAACAAAAAAATTAATTTCCTGAGCTCAAGCGACAGCTTTTTCGGATTTCAGAAAAATCGCCAGCCCTCAAGGAACGAATTGCTAAATCTTCTGCACTCAAGAAAGGGTGAAAAATTCTGCAGTCCTTTGAGAATAAACACACACAGTGAATGAGAAACTTAATGAACTCCAGGACAGACAATGGCTTTTGCATTGATAGGATACCTGTTGAACTCGGTGTTTCAATGTATTGTATTTGTATACTGCTTTTTACGGTTAAAGGATTAGTTCACTTTGAGATGAAAATGACTCCATGATTTACTCCCCCTCAAGCCATCCTAGGTGTGTATGACATTCTTCTTTCAGACGAACACAATCTGAGTTATATTATTAAATATCCTGACGCCTTAAAGCTTTATAATGGCAATGAACGTGGCTTACGAGATTCAAGCTCAAAAAAGTACATTCATCCATCATAAACATACTCCACAAACGGTTCAAGAGGGGTTAATAAAGGCCTTCTAACTGGCGTGACTGTGACGTATCACTGCGAGAGGCCTTACACTTTCCAATATTCCAATATTTTTGGATATTTTTCTTACAAAACTACATGGCTTAGCTTCAGAACCCCCCGGAGCTGTGTGGAGTACGTTCATTTTAGATATGTGTGCTTTTTTGAGCTTCCAACTCAATGGATCCCATCACTCCCATTATAAAGCTTAGAAGAGCCGGGATATTTATTAATTTAACTCAGGTTGTGTTCATCAGAAAGAAGAATGTCATATACACCTAAGATGGCTTGAGGGGGGGAGTAAATCATGGGGCAATTTTAATTTTAAAGTGAACTACTATTTTAAAGCTTGGTACTGGATTCTGTTGCTCTTAAATCAGGTGCTTAGGAGGCAACAAAGCACTGTAAGATGATATTGGATAAACTGTTTGAAAACTAAGATGTTAATGACAGACTGTGAGGTGCATTAACAGACAGAACATCACATGGACGCCTTACTAACAACAATGAGCTTGAAATCATACAGATCCTGGTGCATTATCCTTTCCCAAAAACTATACTTTCAGCAGTCCAATAAAGCACAACTCTCTAAACACACATTCAAACTGTCAGGATATACAAAACAGTTCTCGTCGTTAAAGGGATAGGTCACCCAAAAATGAAATTTTTAGCACAGCTATTGCAATATTCATGTGTACGTGTTAGTTTGAATGAATGATTCAATGACTACTGGTGTAATGATGTTTCATATAAAGATTGTATCAATTACATCAAGTTTCAAGTTTTCAAGTCTACTACCGTAGACATCAGTGTTCATATCCGAACTATAAACTTTTATCCCAGTAACTGAATTATTGTTGTACTGTATGGTTGAAAAACTGTTTCATACTCAAACATGACAACTGCTTTCTCTCTGGGTCATCAGCAGCACCAACGCAGATCTGAATGTTTCCTGTGATCATACTTGTCAATATGTTTAATAGACACAGCAGAATCGTTGTCATTTAGGAATGGGTGGGTGTTTGAATCAAGATTGTGATCTTTTAACTATTAATCATGCAGCTCTAATAGAAAACCCCCCAAATTCTGAAAAAACTGAATATGCATATAAATGTGCTCAATAGGGACAGAACGACACGAGTCATAATCTGAAAACCCCGCCCACCGGGGAAACAAACCAACCGTCTCCATTGACTTTCTATTTCGTGAAGCGGCCTCCTTGTCATTTCTGACTTATTACAAATAACAGAACAATGTCTAAAAGCTGCTGTGACAAGGTGTCCAGCAAACAAGTTAAAAAACCCAAAAACTTGGTTCTGGGTGTTTTTATAAAAAGTGGATACAGGCAAATTTAGACAGAGCGTGACATGTTATATTACACTGAGAACTACACCCACTGGAGGGGAACATAATCAGCGACAGGAAATATAATATATAAAACTGACATTTGGATATTTGACTTGACAGTGACAAAATGTCACACGTAGGCATACTGAGTGTCAGGATCCCAAAATTGACCCATTCTTCCTGCTGAAGCTTCACGTCTTATTGCCTGTATCCACTTTTTTCTCCTTAAAGACTAGGTTTTTCGGTTCGGTAGCTTATAAAAACTTGTTCCTGGGTTTTATAGCTTGTTTGCTGTACACCTTATCACATAGTAGGTTTTAGACATTGTTCTGTTTTTTGTTATAAGTCAGAAATGACAAGGAGGCAGCCTCACGCAATACAAAGTCAATGGAGACGGCTGGTTTGTTTCCCCCCCACCGGTGTGGGCGTGGCCTAAATACGCTCTGTCTCTGTGAGAAATGATCAATGATAAAGCCTTTCTTTAGACATTTTGAAAACACTAACTATAAAAGCTGATTCTTCTGTAACACATTCTAACAAGTTCACTATTTCAAATAGCATTCCAGCTAATTCCAGTGATTTCAGCACAATTTCCAATGCATCATCATGACTGAACTGGCATGTTGCACAAGACCTTCACAAATCAGCCACTTGACACAAGTGATCTGATTTGGCCAAATTATGTTACAACCACTTTAAATCTGAGTCACGTTGAGGGAATCTGTTTGTAGTCTGATTGACCTAACTCCTGTGATCACGTCTTAAGTACTGTCAGTATTAGGGCCGCAATTAAACCGCACACAATTTGGCAAAGGCTGTGATTATTTAATGCACAGCTTCTCAGTGAAGCACGGCTGTGATCAGTAGTAAATGCTGCTCCATCTGCAAGCCAGAATGCAGGTACTCCAAATATTTGCCGCAGAAGTACAATAGTGTATGTCATTCCAGGAAATCCCTATGAACATCATACTATCGGTGAGCTGAATAAACAGAAGATTGATTAAACATGACTAAATGCTTCTCATGTTTGACGCGTGTTGCTTTTTCAAATGCATGTTATAAGCGACTCAAGCTCGCAGTGCTTTCAGATGGAGCATTTACTACTGATCACAGAGCCGTGCTCCACTGACAAATTGCACATAAAAGATAATCTCAGCCTTTGCGATTTCATAATCGCGATAAGCACGATTTCATGTTAATTGCGATTTATTGTGCAACCCTAGTAGTCTAAAAGAAATCAATACATCTGCTTTATTCTTTCATAAGACAACATAGCAATCATCTCACCAGGTCAAACCAGGTCTAGATGACCTCTGTATGACATTCAGCTGTAGAAACTCAATATTTTACTTCACAGTTAAAAGGGAGTTTATTAATTTAGTTGAAGCAATATGCCATGGTCAGTTGATAATGGCTGAAACCAAATGAAGCATTTCCACCTTGACCGGACTTATCTGCCCTAGGGTTGGCAGGTGTGACAGAGTCTGTGGAACTCCAGGAAGGGACAGAATACCGCTGACATGCCAGCAAGACCTGATGTGATAACACTACTCTCAGAGAACTACATCCGTATCAACCTGGTTATTGATGAAGTGCACTAAAAAATGGCATTAAGTGTTTTGCAAGCTTGCATGTATTAAAAATGATTGTACATATTATGGTGCACACTACCATTTAGAAGTTTTGGGTTTCCAGAAGATTTGCTTTCTTATGCTCACCAAAGCTGCATTTATTTGAGGAAAAATACAGTAAAAACAGTAATATTGTGAAATATTTTTACAATTTAAAATAACAATTTTCTATTTGAATATATTGTCAAATGTAATTTATTCCTGTGATCAAAGCTGAATTTTGTGATTCAGCGTCATTACTCCAGTCTTCATGATTCTTCAGAAATCATTTTAATTCTATTTTTCTGCTCAAGAAATATTTCTGATTATTATCAATGTTGAAAACAGTTGTGCTGCTATGTTTGTGGAAAGCATGATACATTTTATTCAGGATTCTTTAATGAATAGAAAGTTATTTTATTTGAAATAAATAAATCATAATGACACACTTAATAAATTGATATATTTAATGCATCCTTCCTTAATAGTGTATTAATTTACTTTAAAAAGAAAATCAGTAACACCTTATTTTACTGTCCTTGTTACATATATTACACATACTTACTTACCATAGTAATATATAATTTACCACAGTAAATTATGCATAATTACATGCAACTAACCCTCACCCAAACCTGATAATAAGTACATGTAGTTAATTAATATTACTCAGTACTTAAATATATAATTACACTGACAACCTTAAAATAAAGTGTAACCAAACAATCTTACCAACCCTGAAATATATTGAAGGAGTATATGCATTTTTAAAATGTCATTATATTTAAATATTTGCAAAAATTGTGAAATTAATTTCATACTTCTACTCAGAGCAAAGTTTGAAAGACATCCGTCTTTATTTATTAAAAGCCTGTATAACCTTGCTGAAATATGTTATGCTAGCGATTAACATGCAATCCCATTACATTTTTCCAAGTCTTTGTCACTCCCAGATCAGCTCATGGGCCAAATCTGAACGAGGTCATCCAGACCTCCTATTTCTACACGAGCCAAGGTGTACAGTCACGGCCGCACTCCACAAATTAATCCCAGCAGCCTAAAATCACAGTCCCCTGATCTGATTCACCTCCCGTCCTGAAAAACACCTTTGGCAGTTTTCCCGGACAGTCCTCTGACTCTGCTTCCTGGGACTGTGCCTCTAAAAGGTCCCTCAGAGGCTCAATATTTCACAACAAAGCTGCAGGGGCCTGAAATAGTCTGTCTGTTGGGGTGTTGAGCCTTCAGTGGACCTACAGCGAGAGGCATGAAACCTGAGAACATCAGCAGTGCATCCAAGAATAAGCTTGGAACAGATTTATGTTCAAGTCAAGTCAAAGTCAGCTTTATTGTCAATTCTGTCATACGTACAGTACATACATACAGAGAATTGAAATTCTATGACTCTCAGACCCTAGGTGCCTAACAACAACAAAACAATAACAATAACAACAAAAGTTTAACAGTAACAACAACAGAGGAAAGATTAAAAAAAGATGGATAAAGTGAATTATAGAGGTAAAGTGGCGATGGCAAATAGTGCAAACAATGGTAACAATAGTGCAATTTCAGATTTAAGTCAGTGCAGGTATAAAATAAAATTATAAGAGTGTGTGCAAAAAAAGAGTCTGTAAGAGGGGAGACCAATTCCTCAGAGAGACAATATATGA
The DNA here is from genome assembly GCA_018749465.1 of Paracanthobrama guichenoti. NCBI lineage: Eukaryota > Metazoa > Chordata > Actinopteri > Cypriniformes > Gobionidae > Paracanthobrama > Paracanthobrama guichenoti. The sequence goes on from CM031955.1 coordinate 35,548,729, forward strand.
GGTAGATGAAGGGAGGGGAACTGGGGGGGGGGTGATTCCCCCCCAGTTCAAGATGTTCAAGAGGCCCTGTGAACCAATTCTAGCTGTCCATCTCCTCAACACAACAACAAGAAGATATGAATATGGATGGAAATCATAATAAGAGTTGAATCATTATGATGCAGATTCTTCACAATTCTTTCAGTCCTTTAAGGAAGCAATGAATGGTTTGTGTCAGTCATTCCTCTAAGGCAACATTCACACTGTCAGTCCAAATCAGATTATTTGTGTATCCGATTGGAATCTGATCTAAAATTATTGACTGTCCAGTCCACACTGTGTATCGCAACTGTTCACATCCAATTTGTGTGTCCATTGCCGCTCTTTCATTTTCCGGAATATCTGCATTGGCTTTATACAATTGCAATATGGCCAGTCCCATTGGGCTGTGATTATGGGGTGTGTTTCAACTGAACCAGGAAAGAAAATGCGCATAAGCTACGATGCAAACACATTTACCAAATAATTTCCTCGATACGCATCAAAAATATCATGTGAGTTTGCGAGATGGGACAGCAACGAGAGCAACAATCTTTTTGAAAAGCTGTTTTTGGTTGTTTTGAAATGCCTTAAAATCTTGTGTTTATTGCATTTTCATCAAAGTAATTTATTTAATACAAAAATAATTACATACAGTGGCTTCTCCTACTTTTCTTAGTGATATTTAGCGCCAGTTTATCAGGACCATTTTGTTCTCTTCGACTCACTGGAAACGCTGCTTTACTCGCAAATGTTTTATGCGATATTCCAATTTTGTGCAACTTTAAATTTGCAACTTTGGATGGAAACAGCTACTGAAACGGATTTCAAAAATATGCACAAAGATCGGATCTGGACTGAAAGTCTGAACAAGGCTGAAATCGGTTTCTTTACTTTAATGGAATATGTTTAGAATAAGAAATTATTCCCAAGACCTGGCTAAATTTCACACGCATTACTATAAGCACCATAAATATGCATAATCTCAATCAAAACCTCTTTGTAAAACGTGCCAAGCAATGTGCCACCTGTGCCAAACAACGCCCATTTTCTATCACAGACAAACCCACTAGTTTAGTGTCGTCACAGAAAAACAGCAGACCACAATTACATTTATTTTCCCTGACTCATTTCAAAGTACTGTGAGGCAGCTGGACAGCAGGCCTGCTTTCTCTACTGGAGTAAGAAACTCACTATTGGCTGAAAGGCCATTTCATTTGCCCTCTACTCTCATCCACAAGGAAATTATTATGAAAGCAAAGGCACGAGTTTGACTTCATGCCATGTTACAATTAGAGGCAGAAGTGGGATTGAAATAAACATTGCAATATGTTGGCTTATTTGAAAAAAGAAATTATAGCAAATTTTTACCATCTGTGGCTGACCAAATATTTTGAGTATTGAAATAAGTGGGAAAAAGGTATTTTTACCTGCACAAGAGTAGTTAAAAACCAACATAAAATTTATATTTTTTTAAATTATTATTTTGAGTCTGTACAGTTGCCTTAGAACATTAAAATATGCAGGTAAAATTGACCCACAAACAACATAACAGTAATTTTGTGTGTATGTCAAAACATGGCGTCCTTGTTTCACGTGTTACATGTACAGTACTGTGCAAAAGTCTTAGGCACGTTGGTATTTTCACAGGAAAAATGTGTTTAAGCCAGTTATTTATATCTTGTACTGTAGTGTGTCAGTAGGAAATATCAGTTTACATTTCCAAACATTCATTTTGCAATTAATTGTGATAATCCAGTTTTGTTTTTTTATGCACAGGAAGTCTGCCAGCAGCCGGTATGATCTGATCTCACCATCATCGAGTCCGTCTGTGATTACATGAAGAAACAGAACGAACTGAGACGGACTAAATCCAGAAGAACTGAGGCAGCGTCTCCCAGACACTTGAGAAGATTAGGCACCTGTCAGAATGCTTTAAAGTGAGAATGCTGTCAAGAATAATAACATAAATAGCTTTCATTTATGAATGAACTTCTATGAACTAAATCAAATGGATGTTTGGGGTGAGCACCCTTTGCGTTTAAAGCGGCTTTTTGTCACCTCATCTATTCCTACACCTGTTCCTGTAGTTCTGCAGGAAGCTTTCCTCAAGTGTCTGGGAGACGCTGCCTCAGTTCTTCTGGATTTAGTCCGTCTCAGTTTGTTCTGTTTCTTCATGTGATCACAGACGGACTCGATGATGGGGAGATCAGATCTCCATGTGGAGCAGAGAGACTATTGTCAGACTCTTTATGCACACAAAAATCTCACTGGATTATTAAAATTAATGGCAATTCATTTATAAATGTAAACTGATATTTCCTACTGACACACTACAGCAAAAGATATAAATAACTGGCTTAAACACACTTTATGTGTGTAAAAATACTAGCGAGCCTAAGACTTTTGCACAGTACTGTTGTTATAACTATTAATTATGCAAAATTGCATGCAACTAACCCTAAATCAACCCCTAATCCTAACCCTATAGTAAGTATATGTAGTTACTTAATATCACTCAGTACTTAAATTCATATTTACACTGTAACACCGACACCTTAAAATAAAGTGTAACCCAAAACACATCAGCATGTTGAAATGTTGCATGCATGTTCATGACCCTAAAAGAGAAAAAGTCACAAAATGTCAAGAAAAAAAAAAAAAAAACAGCATTTCAGTCAACTCAAAAATCGAACATCAAAACAGGTCAAACTGACCCGCAACATAACACGATTAAAGGCAGATGTGGAATTGAAATAAGCACTGCAATATGTTCGCTTATGTCTGCCACGTTTCCTGCAAAAACACAACTCTATAAAACCACTCCAATCTCTTGAAATCCACAGCTCTAGTTTGCTTTAAACTACATTAAACAACATTCACAACCCATTTTACTTCGACAATGAGAATAAAAGTACAGGACTTTATAGGATTGTTGAAAACAGGTGGTTGGAGGTGAAGGGTTGGAAATGGCTTTTGTGATGTCAGAAGAAAAGAAAAGCCATGTAAGGGTTAATGTATTCTGATGAATAATTACACTTTAATTGATTTGGATCAGTAGAATCATTTACAATAAAACAAGCATTGTGCATTAAAAAAGTAAACTGAGTGAATTTTGATTTCTGTTGACTTTGAAGAAGTATTTTTACTGTATTAACACAGACAATATTTACAAGCAAATACATTGTGCTGACTTTTAATGCAGCTGCAATACCACTTAGGAAATCAACCTAGATTTTGATCTTGTGTGCATAAAGCGAGTGCGGCCAGAGTTGCATGCCATGCATGACACATGAGTTACATTAAGAACATTACCCGCCTATAGTACTGAGAGCTCACTGTCTCAGTACATGATACAGCTCACATGAATCTCATCTAAAGTGCATGAGAAGTGCACGAAAATGTATGACACTTGAACGAAACTCCAACTGTGTGGACAACTATACAACTCAAAAAACAAGGCTGTCATTAAAACTGAGTCAAAGCAGATGGTTTCTTTTAAATCATAGTAAACAACCCAACGGGACTCAAACATCAACAATGAAACCTTTCCTGCTGGTATGTAAATGCAGCAAAATTAAAACTAAAATTATCTTTTATTGACTAAATTATATTGAACAAAGAACACTACAGTCCCAAGAAGCATTTTTAAGAATAAACTAGCTTATATGACCGCAAATGGAACAAAAGTCACATTTCTTATTTTGATATCATTTAAAAGTCTTCAAAAGTCATTGAGAAAAACTCTAGCATAATTTGTTTGCAAATGCCACTTTGAATAATACCCACACTTGCGGTCTTGGCCACTTGAGAGCGCATACACGCAAGAAGTTGCGCAAGACTGTCCCATGTCTTAAAAATGCCAAAGCACAGTGCCCTTAATGCACACTAAATCCATACACTAAACACTAAACCCCCTTCGGAGGCTAAGCGTATCCCATCATGCATTATGTTCGGGAGCTCGCATGCCCCGAAATCGCGAGATGTCGAGGAAAACGTTCCACTGCAATTTAAATGAATTAGATATTACATTTAATTTGGTATTAAAACAAAGTTTTGCACATTTTATTGGTGCAAAGATGAGTATGCTATGTGTATTTTGTACAACATTTGCAACTGCTTTTTATCACTTATTTACAAGCACCATGATTTTAAAACTGTGTAAATTAAATTACATAGCGACTACTGAACAGACATGTAGAAGTTTATTTTAAAATGCATTGAAAATAAAAAAACTCTGTAAATGCTTGCATTTTTTTGCAACACTATAAGTGTGTCCCATCAGGTAATCAATAGTTATATACACACTTGCAGTCACTTCACGCCTACTTGAACACTTGGGCCAAATACAGGAAATACATTCGCCTAAAGGATTATTAGGAACACCTGTTCAATTTCTCATTAATACAATTATCTAATCAACCAATCACATGGCAGTTGCTTCAATGCATTTAGGAGTGTGGTCCTGGTCAAGACAATCTCCTGAACTCCAAACTGAATGTCAGAATGGGAAAGAAAGGTGATTTAAGCAATTTTGAGCGTGGCATGGTTGTTGGTGCCAGACGGGCCGGTCTGAGTATTTCACAATCTGCTCAGTTACTGGGATTTTCACACACAACCATTTCTAGGGTTTACAAAGAATGGTGTGAAAAGGGAAAAACATCCAGTTATGCGGCAGTCCTGTGGGCGAAAATGCCTTGTTGATGCTAGAGGTCAGAGGAGAATGGGCTGACTGATTCAAGCTGATAGAAGAGCAACTTTGACTGAAATAACCACTCGTTACAACCGAGGTATGCAGCAAAGCATTTGTGAAGCCACAACACGCACAACCTTGAGGCGGATGGGCTACAACAGCAGAAGACCCCACCGGGTACCACTCATCTCCACTGCAAATAGGAAAAAGAGGCTACAATTTGCACAAGCTCACCAAATTTGGACAGTTGAAGACTGGAAAAATGTTGCCTGGTCTGATGAGTCTCTATTTCTGTTGAGACATTCAGATGGTAGAGTCAGAATTTGCCGTAAACAGAATGAGAACATGGATCCATCATGCCTTGTTACCACTGTGCAGGCTGGTGGTGGTGGTGGTGTAATGGTGTGGGGGATGTTTTCTTGGCACACTTTAGGCCCCTTAGTGCCAACTGGACATCGTTTAAATGCCACGGCCTACCTGAGCATTGTTTCTGACCATGTCCATCCCTTTATGACCACCATGTACCCATTCTCTGTTGGCTACTTCCAGCAGGATAATGCACCATGTCACAAAGCTTGAATCATTTCAAATTGGTTTCTTGAACATGACAATGAGTTCACTGTACTAAAATGGCCCCCACAGTCACCAGATCTCAACCCAACAGAGCATCTTTGGGATGTGGTGGAACGGGAGCTTCGTGCCCTGGATGTGCATCCCACAAATCTCCATCAACTGCAAGATGCTATCCTATCAATATGGGCCAACATTTCTAAAGAATGCTTTCAGCCCCTTGTTGAATCAATGCCACGTAGAATTAAGGCAGTTCTGAAGGCGAAAGGGGGTCAAACACAGTATTAGTATGGTGTTCCTAATAATCCTTTAGGTGAGTGTATACTATGAAATTAAGTAAACAAGTGGTCAAGTGCAAAGACCGCATTTGTGTGGGTATTTGGACAGGCAAAAGAATTAGAGAATAAGATACAGCTCATGGGTTGTGTTTACTACTTGTATGGTGCTTTTGTAGTTTGAAAGACACTTATGCAAGGGCGTAGTTTGTGGGGGAGGGTGCGGGGGTAGGGGGGTGAGACACAACCCCCCCCCAATGACCAAAACAAGCAAGTACAACCCCGAGGATATTTATAGCCACAGAATCAGGCTATTAATTAATTAAATACATTGCGCGTTCAGATCTTTTGTAAGCACCAAGTTCTTGTACGAACTGAACAAACCAACTACCTGCGCAATATGACTGAAGCCCGGTTTATGTAATTGTGCGTGAGTGGCGCGCAAATCACCGTATAATGAAATGCTATTTTTCATTACAAATGCTATATATAAAAAAGGAAAGAAAAAAGTTAGCATTGGCCTTAGCATGGTAATGAGAAGTCATCAATTGTCTTAGCTCCTTATTGTAACAGACGCTATAGTTAAAGGTGCGGTATGCAGGACTGAGATGGTTTGAAATGGGTACTGCAGTCCAAATTCAAATTATTGGAGAGCGTTGTTTCCCCCGTCCCCTCCTCCTCAGACTCGACGCTCACACGGGCTCAATTGACAATGAAAGCCACACTGTAAGTTGATGCGTTTTAATATGCTCTCGTTCATAGAGATGTTTAGATGGATACCGAGGCTTTTTAGGAGGGGTAGAATCTGCGATCTCTGACCCTGTTTATTTGCTGGCTTCCATGGCAGCAGTACGCCATGTTTTCCGCCAACTGGCAACCTGTGGTGTGGAAATACTATTGGGTAAACTGACAGTGTGCGGTATCGCACAGACCAAAACAAAAACAGACATTCCCACACGGAGCGCACATCTCAAAGAAGAATAAATGGCTGTAGCATTGTTTTTCAGAGAAACGAGTATGTGAACTCAGCATGTTTCCTATACATCTGCAAACATATTATGGTATTTTTATGCTTTAGTACACTAAAAAACTTACATACAGCACCTTTAAACAATTACAAGAACTATGTTACTTTTTCATAAGGCCAAGTACATGTTAGACCTTCTTGAATTATTGACTAAACAATTGATTTCCCCCATGTGTAAACTGTGTCCTGCTAATAATGACAGATATTAGGTAAACCTGGCTTTCAGATATTCCAAGAGATAACAGAAAATTTACATTTTAAAAATAATATTTTAAGTAGTTGACTTATGATAGCATGTCAAACACACAACACTACTGTAGTTTCTTCAAGAAATTAACCAGCTACCGATCTCAGCTGTTCTTTACACATAGTAATTACTAGGCTATTATTAACGAAATAAACAAGAAAATGGGCCACATATGGCAACCGGATGACGTCAGGTCGTACATGACGTACATGACATATACGCCAAATGTGTCTGATAAAACCTATGCCTCTATGTACATTTCAGGACACAAACCACTTCTATGTACATTTCAGGACACAAACCACTACAATTCACTAAACATATTAACATCAGAACAGGCAACTATAGGACTTGTATGCCGCATGCCAATACAGCATGCCCGACCCACGTGTCAAGCAACCATTAACCCAAACAGTAATATAATACTTTCAGATGCATTAACAAACCAAATAGATATGATTTCAGATATTTCGGAGAACATAGTATAACTACCGCAAAAACAAAAACACACAAAAAAAAGTAGCGTAAAGTAGAGGCGCGAATATATTTGGCGCTAAATTTAACGTGGTCTCGCGCGCTTTATAAAACAGCACAACGGCGTACCCGAACCCACGTGCTTGAAAACGAGGGTCGCATTGTTACTAAAAACACCACAGAACATTGTTTGTTGAACATTTGACTGTCGGTGCTTGAAAATACAGGTTTCAAAACGTAAACGTAACTCGAGCAATAAAAGTGTACAGATGCGTGTATGCGATGTAAGTACTACTACTGTACTCGAGCCCTTACCTTGACGTGCGGGGAGTAGAAGAGACCGTGAGGAGTCTGAGAAAGAGAGAGGTTTACACACCGAGCTGTGAGGAAAAACTGTGGCTATCACACACACACACACACACACACACACACACACACACACACACACACACACACACACACACACACACTCTCTCTCTCTCTCTCTCTCTCTCTCTCTCTCTCTCTCTCTCTCTCTCAATTCAATAGCCTAACACTTGATCTTTACCATTTCAATAATGTCAACAAATACTGTTAAATTCAATTATTTTTATTACAGATATAGGACTAAAAAACTTTTCATATCCTCCTTTTTTTTTTTTAGTATTTGTTTTTTGTTTCGAGCATAAATCGGACATTTTGGGAAAATATATTTTATTCATATGTTATGCTCTGTCCTCTATAGTGGACACCAGGACTTTACAAAATAAAAAGACATGAAATGACATATAGGCAAAAAAACTTTTATTTTGCATTCACCAATACATTTTGAGTTTAAAAAAAAAAAAAAAAACTTTGTATGAAGTATGTTTGTATGTTGATATACCAGTTTATTTTATGTAATATGTGGGTAAAATGGCCATAAATGTGTAGCTCTATTCAATACAATACATCTATTTGATCTATTTTTAAGACCAAGGAGAAGTTATTGTCATTGTGAAACATTGTGGTCATGGTGATACAAATATTTGGTATCTCAGAAAAGCCCTGAATTTGCTCAAATATAATGTCCACTGCAGTGGAAAAAAAAAAAGGCTATTCCTGGTACCCAGGAGGATATGGTACAAAAGTTTGACACTTAAAGACTTCTGTTTAAGTGTGTATGAATTCTTCATACTACATTTTATTGGAATGGATAGTGAAAATAGAAACTGAAAACCAGTGTCCAGAATGCATAACTGATTGATTATAAAGCATCCCATGAAGTTGACTGAGAGAATTCCAGAGTCCAAAGAATTTCCTGAAATCTACACAAATGCAAAACTCTCTTTCTTTTTAATGTTTAATGACTTTATTATTCCTACAATGTGGAAAATAGTAGTCATGATAAAAAAATTATTACATGTGTCCAACCATACACTGATAGTGTGTATAAGTTAAAGTCGGTTTGAAACGGCTTCTCGAGCAAGTGTGGGGCGGGGCTTGATTTTGTCCATGGGGAGTTGATTGGATGGTCGTGGTTTGCTATTGGTGGATCTCATGTGAGTGACAGCTTGCCCCGCCCTCTCGCCAATAAACGCATCATCAGAGAAGAGATTTTGTTGGGAGGGGAGGGGAAGTTATTTTGATTCAAGATTACAAGGCACATGAATTAAAATTAATTAGTTAAGGTACATTATTCCATGAAAATACACTGTAAAAAATGCTATGGTCAATAAGTTATGACAACATATGTTTTTACGTTGCTTTAACTCATCAAAATCAATACGTTTTTACAGGTTATGCAAGATTCAAATCATTTTTTAAAGTCAGTTTAATGTAATTTAAGTTAAAATGATTGATTGTACTTAAAAATGTATCTAGAGCATTTATGTGATTTATGAGGACACAAATTTGTATAATGACATGGGTATTACACTGGTATTACAACGTAAACGTGGTTCATGAGGACATTTCATATGTTTTTAAGAGTGGGGAGGTTTAGGGTTTAGGGGTAGGGGCTGTGTGTGTGTGTGTGTGTGTGTGTGTGTGTGTGTGTGTGTGTGTGTGTGTGTGTGTGTGTGTGTGTGTGTGGTGTTAGGGGTAGGGGCAGTGTAGGGGGATATAATTTACTGTTTGTACAGTATAAAAAACATTACGTCTATGGAGAGTCCTCATAATGATAGGTACACCAACGTGTGTGTGTGTGTGTGTGTCATGAAGGAGGTGCAACAATCCATCAGCCATGGCCAAATTTAACATCTGCTTCCTAAGGCATGTGAAAACAAATTCTGCACTTTGCCTTGCCTGTTGACAATGACAGACATCTGCTGTTTTGTTGTAGTGTGGAGATCAGAACACAGCTTCACTGTGACACTTTCCTGAAGACACTTTTCAAGGACATATGTCTACAATATGCTACAGTTTGTGTTTTCTGCAGTTTTCTCTAACTATCATGTACTGAAGAAGTTTGAAGTCTACTAAACTGAACTCACAATGCAAAGTTCAAACATTGCTGTTATTTTATCTTTGCAAATGAAGCATAATTACTGACATATTATTCCTGGAAGAATTACATTAGGCATCAATCCCTGTGACCTATGCTGCAAATCACCATCAACATGTATTCATGAATATTTTGCATAGTTCCTCAGTGGATATTATTGTTCGTCATCATATTCTTTTAACAACTTAACGTTGATAATATGTTGGCAACTTTTAGTAAAATTAGGAACTGAAACTGTAAATTCATGATAAACTCAATGAGCAAAAATACAGGGAATTGCATGGGTTGTTCCCATATTTTTGACCCACTGTGGGATTCTATTTAAAATGCATTTTAACAGACGAGTCCAGTAAACAAGATGATGTTCATTTTCAAAGCACTTCGAACACATTCTGACTTGTTACGCCTGTAGGTTGGGTTCTGTGTCAGATGAATTTGTATGTTTAAAATAGAACTGGCAACCATGTTGTATTCTTTTGGGCTGCCGCTTGAATATAACCATGTGGTTAGACTCTGTTTGCACTTACAGTCCGACCGCTTCCACCTACACCCTGTCTAGTCTACAACCAGCCGTGGTTTGAGTGAGACAGTCCCTCCATGAGGTTTAACAAGTAAACATCCAAAGAAAGTGAGAGGGGACAAAAACACTTCTTGGGTAATATAACTCAGAAGGACAACTGTTTGATACCATCGGCTTTAAAACTAGTGCAACAAATTTAGACTGACGGCCAAGAGGCCTAGCCGTTACACACCGCCTCTGTTCACCCTTATGAAAAAGAAGTAGGCTATACTTCAAGTTCATTTTATGAAGTATACTTAAGTAATGTTCAAGTATATTTTTAAGTATAGGGGAGCGCATGGCACAACCTAACGCGGGGTTAGTTGTAACACGCATGGTTTAAAACTTTCCACACATGCCAGGATGACGAAACTTAGTGTATTTACTAGTTGCCATACACTGAAAAAAAAGTTGTGTTGGATTTACATGATTTAATTCCACATGAATCAATTAAGTTAAGCAAACATAATTTGTATATATGTACATATATATATTCCTAACTTCCTAATATTGTGTTGGTCCTGCTTTTGCTGCCAAAACAGCCCTGACCCGTCGAAGCATGGACTCCACTAGACCCCTGAAGGTGTGCTGTGGTATCTGTCACCAAGATGTTAGCAGCAGATCCTTTAAGTCCTGTAAGTTGCGAAGGTGGGGCCTCCATGGATTGGACTTGTTTGTTCAGCACATCCCACAGATGCTCGATTGGATTGAGATCTGGGAATTTGGAGGCCAAGTCAACCCCTCAAACTCATTGTTGTGCTCCTCAAACCATTCCCGAAGCATTTGTGCTTTGTGGCAGGAGCATTATCCTGCTGGAAGAGCCACAGCCACCAGGGAATACCGTTTCCATGAAAGGGTGTACATGGCCTGCAACAATGCTTAGGTAGGTGGTACGTGTCAAAGTAACATCCACATGGATGGCAGGACCCAAGGATTCCCAGCAGAACATTGCCCAAAGCATCACACTGCCTCCGCCGGCTTGCCTTCTTCCCATAGTGCATCCTGGTGCCATGTGTTCCCCAGGTAAGTGATGCACACGGACCCGGCCATCCACGTGATGTAAAAGAAAACATGATTGATCCGACCAGGCCACCTTCTTCCATTGCTCTGTGGTCCAGTTCTGATGCTCACGTGCCACTGTTGGCTCTTTCGGCGGTGGACAGGGGTCAGCATGGGCACCCTGACTGGTCTGCGGCTATGCCGCCCCATACTCAACAAACTGAGATGCACTGTGTATTCTGACACCTTTCTGTCAGAACCAGCATTAACTTCTGGAGCAATCTGAGCTCCAGTAGCTCGTCTGTTTGATCGGACCACACGGGCCAGCCTTCACTCCCCACGTGCATCAATGAGCCTTGGCCGCCCATGACCCTGTGGCCGGTTCACCACTGTTCCTTCCTTGGAGCACTTTTGATAGATCCTGACCACTGCAGACCGGGAACACCCCACAAGAGCTGCAGTTTTGGAGATGCTCTGACCCAGTCGTCTAGCCATCACAATTTGTGTGTCTATATAGTACCGGTCAAAAGTTTATAAATATTACTATTTTAAATGTTTTTAAATGTATTCACATAATTTGTTCACACAACTTCAACATCATGGAATGAAGTCATTTTTAAGTAACCCAACTGAGTATTGGTGTGCAGTGGTGTGCACGGGGGGCTTGAGACCCTGCCTCTTTATTTTGTTTTTGTATATTTTTGTGTTCACTTGACTGATTTACAAGACTGTACTAACTAGCTTTTCGTTCTATTAGCCAGCGATAACACATAATGTCAAGTGCTAAGTATGAAATGCTTTTTAATGACATGAGCTGTATCAGTCCACAGCCTAAGCAATCGCGCCACTCTTCTCCACTATGGTAACCCAGTGTAATTTAAATGGTTCTAATTATAACAACATAATTAAACATTAAACACTATTAAACAATATAAAGTCTACCCCTTATCTAATTTAGCCCAAAAACACTTAAAGTAGGTTTAACAGTTTTAGGTTTAACAGTTTTACTCTTCTCGTCAAGTCCCAAGCAAAGCATGCTGGGAACTACAGTTTCAGCAAAAATCATTTTCCAGTACTTAATTGGTTCACATTCACCCAAAATAATGCAATCTAGTAGATTGCACATTTTAGAGAATTACATTACATTACCATTATTTTAATTTAAAGGGTTAATAACTGTATTTTATTGACAAAATATTTTAGTTTGTCTTGGATATTTTTTGATTATATCAGATAACATTTTAAGCTGTCATTTGGTCATGTTACAGTGTACCCCTCACATGTTACATGAACCCCACCTATGGGGCATGTTGTCACATTTCACTTCCATTCTTTTTAGGAAATCAAGAAAAAAGTGTGCACTGTATTAATGAAACAAAACCACAGAATTGTGCTAGACGTGGAAATTAATTAATCCCAAGTGGATTTACACAAACTGAGACAGTCAAAAAGCGTTAGGTTGTGTCCAGCTCTCCCCTACTTTATGTAATAAGTATACAAATATCAATGTGTACTGGTAGTAAACTTGTAAGTGTACCATTTCAATACTGCTTGGGACTGTGAACATAACATTATACTTATGGTTTACTCTTAATATATTATTTTTGCACTTTCAGTATACTGCTATGTTCAAATATAAAAAAAATTATACTTGAAATATACCTTTAACTGTACTTTTAATAAACATTTTATTATAGCTTAAAGAGTAGATTTTAAATAAATTCCTATGTACACTACCAGTGGACTAGCCTACACAAATTCAGATACGCAGAATTAGGAACATATCTGTTTTATATCAATATTCTAATCAATATTTTCAAACAACGTAAGTTTAAACTGTTAAAAAAAGTATATTTAATAGGCTACTCAATCAAAAGATTAAACACAATTACAATTAAACACAAGTATACAAGCCAAGTATTGTCAGTGTGGCACCATAAAAAGGGAGCAAGGACTCGAGTGCAAATAAATGGGTATTTATTGAATACAAAATAAAAATAAACACAAAACACAACCCACGAGGGGAAAATCAAACATAACAAAGACAAACGACCAGGGTCGGGAACAAGGAGCATGAAAACAGGAGACATGACAACGAACCAGCACAGGGCTGAAGACACAAGGAGATAAAGGGAACAAACAAGGCAGGTAACGAGGAGGAACAGGTGGGACAAATCAATCAATGACCAGGTAACAAGAAGGGCGGGGTTCGACAATTGACATTACTATTTTAAATGTTTTTGGAAGAAGTCTCTTAAGTAACTGTACGTGTGTAAAGTATATTTATATTTTTCTGTTTCAGTGACTCAAAATAGGATGCTTTTAAAAAAGACATTCTTCTTGTAAAATAGATTTATCTTTTTTGTTTTTTGTCAAATCAAAATAATAAATAAATAAATAATAAAAAATTAAATAAAAATATGGAGGAACAGGAGCTGAGCACATGGCAGCAAACTCTGTGCCATGTGAAATGAAACCAGAGCCGCTCAGTCACCCTTGAGCTACACGCCTGTGCCTACTTAAAACCAGAACACCCTACGCCTGTATGACAGTCATGACAATGCATTAAAACTGCCTTAGCAACTCTAAAAAAGATCTTTGATACACCTAGAACACACCTTAATGACACTTACAATAAAGTGTAACCAAAACTATTCATACTGTGGCACTGCTAGCCTGCTTTGCGGATGTACTTATAGAAGAAAGAGTTTGAGCTGATTACTTGCTAGGAATATAAAGGTGTGTAAAGCAGGTTTATGTGGTGTGTTCATTCAGTTTCCCATCCAGCACCACATTGTTTAAATAAGTGTTGGGCAGTAGCATCGCTACAAGTAGTGACGTTACTAGTTTAACTACATTTAGCGTCGCTGTTTTCTCAATCAAATAGCTTTTCAGTAGCGAAGCTCTTTTGTTGATCAAGTAGTGCGGTAGCGTCCACACAAGCAAATCCTATATTTTCCCAAGCATTTCTAATGATCAAGCTCAAACTGGAAAAACAACTGCTAAGACAACTCTCTCTCTCTCTCTCTCTCTCTCTCTCTCTCTCTCTCTCTCTCTCTCTCTCTCTCTCTCTCTCTCTCTCTCACTCACTCACTCACACACACACACACACACACACACACACACACACACACACACATACCATTAAATATAAATAGGCTACGTTTTGTTTTTTTGCCATGTTGGTACTGTTTGGAGCAGGTCTTAATTCTTTTGCTACTGTACTTTGAGCTGAGTTGAGTTTTAAATTAACTTACAGCTTGTCCTGCAAAACTGCCCAAGTCTAAATTGAGCATAAACATTCACACATACAGATGAACATACACACACTGAAAAAGTATGCCTGCCTATCTGTTTGACTTTTATTGATCACTGAAATAGCATTGATTAGAATTAGGTTGGTTCAATATAAAATAAAATAAAAATAAAAAATAGCTTAGATGTAGTAAACTACTTTTGCCATGTTGCTGTAGCTTAGTTTGCTACATTTCCCAAGTAGCTTGCTCAACACTGTTAAATAACAAATGCACCCGTGCCCATCTGATGTGCTGGTCTGAAAACCAGGCGTGTTCAGGCGCATTGTTGGCACGTTGCTATTTTGAGGAACTGAAAACGACTGTGCCATTGACCAACAAAAACCTGCTCTGATATCAATAGCGCAGTATTTTTTGTGTTATTTAAAGGGTGTATTAGTAATATGCGCCTATAGGTGAGTGCACAATACACGTACACGTACACACGTACAATCTGCTTATTACACACGCAGGGTAGCACATGCAGTAGCACACAAAACATTTTTAAATATTAAAAATAAAAGGATTCCTCTCTGGAGAAGCATTCAGTCTTCCCGCTTTGGGAGATGAGACTCATGGCTCATTAAGAGACTAGGTACAACCCTTTTAGAATGGCACACCGACCATTTTTTGCATCATTAAACTAGCAAAAGTGGATTCGGACACGCCCTAAGTGCACCTGTGCCATGCGCTTCAGACCATGTGCTTAGATCGTTAAAATAGGGCCCTTGTAGATAAAATATAAATGAAATGCCATCGCAGCATAAATCCAGCAGGTGTGTAGGAATAAATAGAAACAAATCTAACAAAACTAGAGGACACTGCTATAGCTTACAAGTCTCAGTCAAGTTTCAGTCTTGAGACCTTCATCAAACATGTTTTCCTAGATTTATAGGCTAAAATGTGTGATTGCTTGCTTTATTTTGGTTGTATTATGCTGTTTTACCCCGGAGATGTTGTAGCATGAAATCATTAAAATTATTCTAAATGATCAAAGATAGATTTTGTGGTGTAATTATTAATTTTTGCACTCAATTTGCATAATTTTGAATTTTGCATTGAAATGTGACTTGATTAATAGTTCTGGACAGCTGTTTATAAAATGAAATCCAGAATGATATTACAAAAGAAAATAATGAACCGGATTGAAAGCATTGTCAGATAAAGGTGTGATTACTCAAACAAGATGGCAGATTACACAGAACTCACATTAGGAAAAAGCACGCAAGCTTGGAGTGGACACATGTCTACATCCCTGATTGTTACCTACAGGCATGAAAAGGTCTTTTTGCTGAACCTTCTGAGGGAGGAGTATCCTGACATCCACTCAAAACACACCATGCTCCATTGTTCTCATCTCACTATCACCTGAGGCACCGCAGCCAAAGACAACAAGAGGAAACTTGGTTCAACTGACCCAGTGACCCATGTGACTTTGTTTGGTATTACTGTGGAATGGGCCTGGTGAACCAGTGGACAACATATCATCCAGGCTCAAAGAACCTATGGACCATCTGATAAAATAAAAAATCAGACATCTAATCATTTAGAAAAGAATCAGCACATCTCTTTCACATCATGTCTTCATCAAAAACACAAACTCCTGAAATTGCATACTTCCCTACTATATAGTAGGCAAGAAAACAGTAGGCCTATGTGACAAAAGAAGTATGTCTGAATTCACAGTACTTATAAAAGAGTAGGCAAAAAGTACCTGCATGACCTACTACTTCCAATGAGATTCTGAAGTGTGCATACGATGGATACTTTACTATCCCATGAGGCCACTGGAGAGGATTGGTGAATGGCAATGAAGCGACATAACTGACGCTGGTAGGTCACATGATAATGACAACATGGCGAATGTAGTATGTCCAGATTACATTCATATTACACACACTCATACTATAAAGAACATACACCATATTGCCAAACATATTGGGACACCCCTCTAAATCATTGAATTCAGGTGTTCAATCACTTCATGACCACAGGTGTAGTATAAAATGAAGCACTGGGCATGCAGATGCTTCTACAAACATTTGTGAAGGAATGGGTCGTTCTCAGGAGCTCGGTAAATCCAGTGAATGCCACCTGTGCAATAAGTCAATTTCCTGTGCAATTTCCTCACTACTAAATATTCCACCGTGGTCAAATGTTATTGGGATTATAACAAAGTGGAAGCAATTGGGAACAACAGCAACTCAGCCATGAAGTGGTAGGCCACGTAAAATCACAGAGCGGGGTTGGCGCATGCTGAGGTGCACAGAAGTCGCCAACTTTCTGCAGAGTCAATAGCTACATATCTCCAAACTTTGTGTGGCCTTCAGATTAGCTCAAGAACAGTGCAGGGAGAGCTTCATGGAATGAATGACGTGGATAGACCTTGAAAACAGTATAACTGTTGGGACAACTGTATGTACGGTATGACGTGACTGGTAGAGAGGAAGCGCGGCCTACAAACTCCTCGTGAGACTTGAAGCTGGCTTCTGCAAACTATTCTTCAATACATTTTTCTTTAATTAATTGCACTTCTGACTCTTGGTCTTCATTTTTCACTACTGGTCTCTGGGTCTAAACTGTTAACCCCTAACAGTGTAAAGCACGCCGCCACTGGACTCTAGAGCAGTGGAGACGCGTTCTCTGGAGTGACCAATCACGCTTCTATGTCTTGCAATCCGATGGACGAGTCTGGGTTTGACGGTTACCAGAAGAATGATACTTGCCTGACTGCATTGTGCCAAGTGTAAAGTTTGGTGGAGAGGGGATTATGGTGTGGGGCTCTTAATGCTTCAGAATACCAAGACATTTCGGACAATTTCATGCTCCCAGCTTTGTGGGAACAGTTTGGGGATGGCCCCTTCCTGTTCCAACATGACTGCGCACCAGTGCACAAAGTGTCGGTCCATAAAGACATGGATGAGTGTGGAGGAACTTGACTGGCCTGCACAGAGTCCTGACCTCAACCCGATAGAACACCTTTGGGATGAATTAGAGCGGAGACTGCGAGCCAGGCCTTCTAGTCCAACATCAGTGCCTGACCTCACAAATGCGCTTCTAGAAGAATGGTCAAAACTTCCCATGAACACACTCCTAAACCTTGTGGAAAGCCTTCCCAGAAGAGTTGAAGCTCTTATAGCTGCAAAGGGTGGACCAACTTTTTGGTTTGTGTCTAATTTGGGTCTCGTCACATTCAGTTATGCATTACATGAATCGTGCATGTATATGATACCTTATTTTCAATTCAAAATGGCAAAATTTGATAAAGTTCATATAGTTTTCATTACTGGATATTACTGTGGGTCATTTAACATTTCTATCGCAAAACAGCTGGCAAATATTACATCAGTTACTTATATCTTACCATGCACTCCTTCAGCATTAAAAATGATGCATCGCATTTATCTTTGCACTCATCTACAGAAAAGCTATGATTTGATTGGCCATCCTGATCATTTTGACATCAGCGAGCACTGTCAAAAATGTAACTTTTAAAAGTTTTTGTCATCAAAACTAAATAATGTTTTGCAGCATAAATTTTCTGCTAACCTCCGTTCTTTAATTAGTGTTGATATTAGAACCTTCATGAGGTCACAAAAAAACAACAACTATACACTCTAAAAAATGCTGGGTTAAAAACAACCCAAGTTGGGTTGAAAATGGACTAACTCAGCGATTGGGTTGTTTTAACCCAGTGGTTGGGTTAAATGTTTGCTTAAAACATGCATTGGGTTGTTTTTAACCCAGCATTTTTTAGAGTGTAGCTTTATATCTGCTCACCTCTATGTAGCTTGAGAAAAGATGGTGGGAAAGGATGATCTGTTTTAAGTTCTGACATAGTACAGAGTACAAAGTACAAAGTGGTAGAAAATACGGTCGGAGCAGTAAAATCACATGCAGAACCAAGTAGCAAATTAGTCATGATAAATACAGCTAGAATAACAACATCAATGACTTTAAGTCTAAAGTCAATACATCACATGACTTTTGCCCTCTAGGCCAATTCTCCAGAGAAACATAATAGCCTGACTCATATAAGGTTAGTCTTATGACCTTCCATTTAAACCCACCAGACCTCGACATATCAGAAATGATTAAACATTCTTCACACAACATTAAAACTACAAAATACAAGGAAACTTACATATAATCAACTAAAGCACAATTCCATGAAAGCATATAGACACAGTAAGGTTAAAACAAGTCCAATGAGCAGCACATCATGTTTCTTACCTGAACTTGTGTGTATGTGAGAGCTGCCACTACTACCGTAGGGTTGTGGCTCTCATTTCAAGCCTAATTTCATTTCTCATTTAAAGTTGCACCCGCTGCAGATGAAGGTTATGCTGCACATCTGCCAGCTCTGGCCAATAATATGAGCCGGAGTCTGGAGTCAGAGCCTTCAAACAGCCAAAATGAGTTTGAAAGGTGACTGAATACATAAAACCTTAGTTTGAATGAAATGCATCTTCTTTTCAAAATCATCTTTTCATGGATTTTGTCAGTAAGAGTGAATGATTGACATTGAGATTATATGAGAATATTAGAAAAACATGCTTTGAAATAAAACCTCAGCATGTTCAAAATGGAAAGCATACTGTATGCTGTTTTTGTAGTGCCAAAGCCATTAAACATCAATGTTTGTACACTAATGAGAATGTGTGACTGTCATGAAAATAATTCATCTCGTCATCCTTAAGCTGTTTATATTCCTCCTGACAAACTGCCCTGTCCGCACTGTTGGCACTCCAGACGACCTGAGGAACAAGGCCTACACAAACTTTGGAAAGTTTTACCCTATGACTGGACAGTGGACACAGTGTGTTCTTAAAATCATTAGAAATGACACTTTGGAAAATCTTGCAGGAATTTACTCAGGAGCGTCTGGACATGATTTAATCAGTTGTGGGATGGAATTACTGACGTAGAAAAAGCCCCCACTTTAACCTAGGGTCAAATTTGAGCCCCATTGACGTTCCTAAAGAAAATCACAACCATTAGGGAGCTAAAAAATCAACCGTAATCAGAAAAGCCTTTGTTAGTACCGGGTTGGACCCCTTTTGGCTTCAGATCTGCCTTAATTCTTCATGGCACTGATTCAACAAAGTGCTGGAAACATTCTTCAGAGATTTTGGTCCATATCGACATGAGAGAATCACGCAGTCGCTGCAGGTTTGTCGGCTGCACATCCATGATTGCGAATCTCCCGTTCCAGCACATCCCACAGCTGCTCTATTGAGATCTGGTGACTGTGGAGGCCGTTTGAGTTTAGTGAACTCACTCGCATGTTCAAGAAACCAGTTTGAGATGATTTGAGCTTTGTGACGTGTGTTTTCCTGCCATCAGCCATCAGAAGATGAGAACACTGTGGTCATAAAGGGGTGGACATGGTCAGCAACAATACTCAGGTAGACTGTGGCGTTTAAACAATGCTCAATTTACCTATCTGTAAGCCCCACCCCCTTAGTTACTGTTGCTAACTGTCTTACAATAACAGCTGAACCAGTCTGGCCATTCTCCTCTGACCTCTGGCATCAACAGGTCATTTTCTCCCACAGAACTGCCGCTCACTGGATATTTTCTCTCTTTTGGATCATTCTCTGTAAATCACAATGATGGTTGTGTGTGAAAATCCCAGTAGATCAGCAGTTTCTGAAATACAGCATGCAGACCGTCTGGCACCAACAACCATGCCATGTTCAAAGTCACTTAAATCACTTTTTCCCCCATTCTGATGCTCAACTTCAGCAGATCGTCTTGACCATCTACATGACTAAATGCATTGAGTTGCCTAAATGTGATTGGCTAATAAGATATTTGTGTCAACTCTTACTCAAAGGTTAAACGCATCCCTGCTCTACATCATGAGACTCAACATCATGAGTTTCACATAAAGGGCCTCTTTTACTGTTTTCACAATGTATCTGTTCTTCAAAATCTATATATTTGTTCAATCAAGTGACTCTATAGGCACAGGTACATGAGTTTCTTCAGGCGGCTCTCCTGACTCAGCTCATTCATTCTCACGCAAGCATAAACTATGTTGCTTTGTTGTCTGATTCTTCTGGTGTTTTCACTTCCATATGTTTAAAGTGAACTGAAATGTTTTGTTTATTTAACATGGTCTGGTGTTTTCCTGATGCTGTAGTTATAAGGCATGACAATGTTTTTACATCTGTTCTTCCGTCCCTCTGCTCACTGGTCTGGAGTCTCCGCTGGACATTTCAGATGTTTTCATAAAGGCCCACTTGTGGAATCCGCAATTTTCAGCGCTTCCTTCACATGCTCGCCTTCCTCTGCCCTGAACTCTCAGTTGCTCTGTAGTTTTCACTGTCACGTAATGTTTTCATGACCCCCAGCGTATGTCCCAGTGAGCGATGGGAATCAAACAGTAGGTACGGTGCATGTGTGAGGGGTTTCTGTAAACACGGATGTTCAGAACTCTTTGCATACTGCGGAATCCAAAAAGGCAATTTTGTGAAGGAAATGTATTTGTCAGCCTTCTACATAAATGCACTTCATGGGCTTTGACTTCTACTCATCTTCAGGGTCTAATATTAACACACTAAGTGCCAAATGTGGATGAAAACCAGCACTCTTGAGTGTAATGAATTAATTTAATTTTAATTAATTAATTATTATTACAAGTATGTGGTAAAACCTCACAGCTGAAAAACTCAAAGCAGATCATCAAAAAGTCAGTTTTTTTCAAACATGTTCAATTGACTAAGTACAATGCACACCTAGTCAGTGTGTCATCAAGAGAAATACCTTTCATATGAAGTAACTGTCTTTCACAATGCAATGCTCACAATACTTTTGATATGCTTCTCTTCTGATTTGCGTAAATACATTTGACAAACACTTAATCCAACTGATCTTAATAGTTAATCGCTGAACCGTTTGGTAAACCTATAGATTTTAAATTGGTTTGTCAGCAATATACAGTATAGGGATTTCGAGAACTACACAAATAAAATGTGTGTTTGTACGAACATCTAAATTACATGTAACCACACATGATGAATACTCGTTATTGCTAATTGATTTCACATAGTGGTAACCACAATTGATCACTATATATAAAAGTGGGGGTGCAAACACTGGCAATTTCTTCACCAGCAAGGAATAGGGAGAGCTTGTGGACAAGGGATCCATCAGAAAAGTGGGCATGGGCACCAACAGAGAGGTCAGAGAGGTGGGCATGGGCACCAACAGAGAGGTCAGAGAGGTGGCAATGGGCACCAACAGAGAGGTCAGAGAGGTGGGCAAGGGCACCAACAGAGAGGTCAGAGAGGTGGCAATGGGCACCACCAGAGAGTTCAGAGAGGTGGGCATGGGCAACAAAAGAGAGGTCAGAGAGGTGGACATGGGCACCAACAGAGAGGTGGGTATTGGCACCAACAGAGAGGTCAGAGAGGTGGCAATGGGCACCAACAGAGAGGTCAGAGAGGTGGGAATGGGCACCAACAGAGAGGTCAGAGAGGTGGGCATGGACACCAACAGAGAGGTCAGAGAGGTGGCAATGGGCACCAACAGAGAGGTCAGAGAGGTGGCAATGGGCACCAACAGAGAGGTCAGAGAGGTGGGCATGTGGCCCGTCAAAGGGTTGGTCATCAGAGAGAGGGAGGCAGAACAGTTGTCGCTAATGAAGTCCTAACTATGGCAGAGGCTGCCAGATTAGTTGATCCAAATCTAAAAAGATCAACTGTCAATTCTATCATCCAAACTTTTTGCCAAGAAAACCATAAGTGTGGAGGATATATACTATGCTTTGCCATTACAATATAAATGTAAATTCATCAGACATGTTACAGTAATCTTACAGTATGATCTATTTACAGCATACAGTTCTATGCTTAGAATGGACAGAAAACCCCATAGTGGTGTCCGTGTGCTGTGGTGGAAATGGTGAGGGCCAGGAATGATATACGGCTGTCAGAAATAAAGCAGGCAATTGAGGAGAACAATGACACTTTTGCCAATGTGGCATCCATCAGCATACCAACAGTAGGCCGCCTTTTAAAGAGGCACCAGGTATCAATGAAACACATTTACCTGGTGACTGGGTGAAACAACTAAGGGCTGAGTATGTTCAGGTAGAGCACTATGCATTGTATTACTGTTACTATTTGATGCATCACCAACTTCATATGTATACTGGAACAACACTGTAAAAACAACTAACCAAAATATATATATTTTAGAGGGTTATGGTGTCACGGTTTATGAATACATTGTTTCCTGCTTGTCTCGTGTCACTGTTGTTTGATGTCTCGTTGGTGTGTGTCCCTCCTGTTGGTGTTTCCGTCCTCTGACTTCGAGTTTCTGTTTCCTGTTCGGTATCTTGTGGATTTGTTCGTCGTCTGGATTGTCTTTACCCGCACTCGTCACTTCACCAACGCACCAGATCATCTCAGTTCCTGCGCCACCCGTGATCCATCTCTCTGTGACTTTATTTCATCATATTACAATAAATCATTCTGCACTGCATTTGCTTCCTGTATTTCATCATGACAGAACGATCTGACCATGGCATGGAAGCAGCAGGCAATCTGTCATCACCTCTGGAGGAATTCATCAACCGCAGTATTCATCTCATGGACTCACAAGAGAGAGATCTCAAAGAAACAGGTCACGCTGTTCAAGCCCTGGTGGCGCAGGTGTCCGAGCTCACCCAACAATTCCAACTTCTACGTGCTCCCACTGCGCCACCCACACTGGCCGTTCTCCCCACACCTCCGGAGAGCGCCTCCCAGTCAGAGCCTCGTCTACCGGTTCCGGAATCTTATTCAGGTGAACCCAATTACTGCAGAGCCTTCCTTACCCGTTGTTCTATGCACTTTTCCCTTCAACCTAGGACTTTCAACACAGAGCAGGCCAAGGTGGCCTTCGTCCTGACGCTCCTGACTGGGAGGGCGTCGTTATGGGGAACGGCGGTGTGGGAGAATCAAGATCCGTGCTGCGTCTCGTTCCAGAAACTCTCAGAGGAGATGAGGCGAGTGTTCGACCGGGCCGTTTCCGGGAGGGAAGCGGCCAGAATGTTGGCGGATCTTCGCCAAGGAGAAAGATCAGTTTCAGAGTTCTCCATCGAATTTCGGACCTTAGCGGCGGAGAGCCAATGGAACGAGGAAGCGCAGTGGGACATGTTCCTGCATGGGTTGGCTGACCGTGTCCAGAAAGAGATTTATACTCTGGATCTTCCTCCTTCACTCAATGGACTTATAGAGCTGGCTCTGAGAGTTGATGCTCGGTTGACCAGGGCCGTGCGTAGGACTCTACCTAACCGCGTTTCTGGAGGTACAGAGAGTTCGCGTTTTAGCGGAGGGGACGCGGCCAGCCCCGCCCACGATCACGATCACGAACCCATGCAGGTAGGGCGAGCTCGGCTTTCCCGGGAGGAGAAAGAGAGGCGGAGATCTCAGGGCCTTTGCCTGTACTGTGGAGGAGCCGGGCACCTTGCTTTCAACTGTCCGGTAAAAGGGCCAAGCCCGGTAGTAAGTATGAGGCTACTATCGGGTGGGATCTCCGCCGAGAAGACCTCATCCACATCTACACTCCTTCCGGTAAGACTGAGATGGTCATTCAACATGCACGACTGTCAAGCACTTCTGGATTCCGGGGCAGAAGGTAATTTCATGGACCACGCATTTGCCATCAAGCTTCAGATTCCCATCAAGATTGCTGTTCACCCCCTTAACGGTCAGAGACTTCCCACCATCACGCTCATCACAGAAGACATCACTCTCATCACTTCAGACAACCACTCTGAGATTATTTCTTTTTTTATTTTGGACTCCCCCCTTGCACCCATCGTTCTTGGTCACCCCTGGCTTATTCAACACAACCCCAAAGTGGACTGGATTCAGAAATCCATTGTGGCTTGGAGCATTAAGTGTCATGAGTCTTGTCTTGCGTCTGCATGTCTGTCTGTTTCTGTTTCTGTTTTTCAGGAGGAAACAGTGGATTTATCTAACGTGCCCGCTGAGTACCGCGACCTGAAGGAGGTGTTCAGTAAGTCTCGGGCTGCTTCTCTCCCTCCGCATCGTCTCTATGACTGTGCCATAGATTTATTGCCAGGGAAAACTCCGCCTAAAGGCAAGTTATATTCACTTTCTGCTCCAGAAAGGGAGGCTATGGAGAAATATATTTCTGATTCACTGGCAACGGGGTTCATCCGCCCTTCCTCTTCTCCAACGGGGGCGGGGTTCTTTTTTGTGGGGAAGAAGGACGGGTCTCTGCGACCTTGTATTGATTACCGGGGACTGAACAACATCACGGTAAAGAATACTTATCCTTTGCCGTTGATGTCTTCAGCATTCGAGAGGTTGCAGGGAGCGTCAATTTTCACAAAATTGGATTTACGTAACGCTTATCATTTGGTCCGCATTAGGGAGGGGGATGAATGGAAAACCGCTTTCAATACCCCTAGGGGGCACTTCGAATATTTGGTCATGCCTTTTGGGCTGTCCAACGCCCCAGCGGTCTTCCAGGCACTCGTCAACGACGTGCTGCGAGATATGGTCGACCAGTTCACATATGTCTACCTGGATGACATATTGATTTTTTCCTCATCTCTCCAGGAACACGTGCAGCATGTCCGACGAATGCTTCAGAGGTTGCTAGTGAATGGGCTTTTTGTCAAGGCGGAGAAATGCGTGTTTCATGCACAGTCTGTTCCTTTTCTAGGGTACATTGTGTCATCTGAGGGAGTACGCATGGATCCTGAGAAGGTCAAGGCTGTGGTGGATTGGCCAAGTCCAGATTCCCGTAAGGCCCTACAGAGGTTTCTGGGGTTTGCCAATTTCTACCGGCGTTTTATTCGCAATTACAGCCAACTAGCTGCGCCTCTGATTGCCTTGACCTCCCCCAGAACTACGTTCAGGTGGTCAGACACAGCCGAGGCTGTGTTTGCCAAACTGAAGGGTTGCTTTGTTTCAGCCCCCATTCTCATTGCCCCTGATCCATCACAGCAGTTTGTGGTGGAGGTCGACGCGTCAGAGGTGCAGTGTTATCCCAATGTTCTTCCACAGACGACAAGATGCATCCTTGTGCGTTTTTTTCCCATCGTAATTATGACATTGGTAACCGAGAGTTGCTGGCGGTCAAGCTTGCATTGGAAGAGTGGCGCCACTGGTTAGAAGGCTCGGGGGTGCCTTTTATCGTATGGACCGACCACAAAAACTTAGAATATATCCGAACCGCTAAAAGATTGAACTCCAGGCAGGCTCGGTGGGCACTTTTTTTCGGTCGTTTTGATTTTACTCTCTCGTACCGCCCGGGTTCCAAGAACATCAAACACGATTCTTTATCGCGCATTTTTGATCGTTCCGAACGCCCGTCTACTCCCGAGTGCATTTTACCAGAGACGTTAGTGGTCTCTACACTCACATGGGAGGTCGAATCGAAGGTCAAGATGGCCTTAGAAGGGGTAACGCCTCCGCCCGGGTCCCACCGAATCGGTTATTTGTGCCGGAGGGATTACGGTCCATGGTCATTCAGTGGGGACATTGTTCTAATGCGGCTTGTCATCCAGGAGTTAAACGCACAGGATTCCTAGTTAAGCAACGATTCTGATGGCCACTTATGGCTCGTGACGTTCACAGTTTTGTTTTGGCTTGCTCCATTTGTGCCACTGGTAAGACTTCCAATCGGTCCCCTGATGGGTTTCTCCAACCGCTGCCGGTCCCTTCGAGACCCTGGTCCCATATTTCGCTAGATTTTATCACCGCCCTTCCGCTTTCTCAAGGACACACGGTAGTTTTAACCGTGGTTCATTTCATTTAAGGCGGCTCATTTCATTCCCTTGCCCAAATTACCCTCAGCCAAGGAGACAGCGTTGATAGTCGTTGATCACGTCTTTCGTTTACATGGCCTTCCGACAGACGTGGTTTCCGACAGAGGACCCCAGTTTGTGTCCAAATTTTGGCAAGAGTTTTGTAAGTTGTTGGGGGCGACTGTCAGTCTGTCCTCTGGGTTTCACCCCCAGAGCAATGGTCAAACTGAGAGAGCCAACCAAGATTTGGAAAGAACGTTGCGATGTTTGGTCTCCAAGAATCCTTCCTCATGGAGTCAGCAACTTTCTATGGTGGAGTACGCCCACAACACATTACCGGTGTCGTCCACGGGCCTATCTCCATTTGAGTGTAGCGTAGGTTACCAGCCACCCATCTTTTCTAGTCTGGAGTCCGAGATCGCGGTCCCCTCCGCTCACGCTTTCGTCCAGAGGTGTCACCGCACTTGGACTAGAGCCCGTGAGACTCTACTCCAGGTGAGGGAGCGCACCAAGGCCAAGGCCGATCGCCACCGGTCTAAGCCTCCGGTATACATCACGGGTCAAAAAGTGTGGCTTCTAAGAACATTCCTCTGCGCTCCGTTTCTAACAAACTTGCTCCCAAATTTATTGGTCTGTTTACTATCACCAAGATCATTAGTCCAATGACAGTCCGCCTCAAACTCCCTCCAGCGTACAGAAGGATTCATCCCGCCTTTCATGTATCAAAGATAAAGCCTGTTTTTCATTCTAGTATTAATCCGCCAGCCCGGTTCCTCCACCGCCGCGACTCGTAGATGGGGAACCCACTTATTCGGTTAACTGTATTCTGGACTCTAGGCGGAGGGGACGCGGATTCCAGTACTTGGTGGACTGGGAAGGTTACGGTCCGGAGGAGAGAAGTTGGGTGCCTGCCAGAGACATTCTGGATCACTCCCTTATCGATGATTACAATCGACAGGTAAGGGAGTCGGGGAACGCCAGGAGGCGTTCCTAGGAGGGGGGGTACTGTCACGGTTTATGAATACATTGTTTCCTGCTTGTCTCGTGTCACTGTTGTTTGATGTCTCGTTGGTGTGTGTCCCTCCTGTTGGTGTTTCCGTCCTCTGACTTCGAGTTCCTGTTTCCTGTTCGGTATCTTGTGGATTTGTTCGTCGTCTGGATTGTCTTCACCCGCACTCGTCACTTCACCAACGCACCAGATCATCTCAGTTCCTGCGCCACCCGTGATCCATCTCTCTGTGACTTTATTCCATCATATTACAATAAATCATTCTGCACTGCATTTGCTTCCTGTATTTCATCATGACATATGGTGCTTAATGCTGATGTGAACCATCACAAGTACATTTTTGTTGACGAAGCGGGCTTTAACCTGGCCAAAACTGGATGACTGGATGGATGGATGGATGGAGCTTTGACAGCAAAAAGGAACAAATTTCCTGGCATTAATATCATTGTTTCTTGTCTGACTGAAACCTGAGTGCTGAACTTTCCAACAGCAAACGTTCTGAGATGAAACTTTCACTCTGTTTATTTGAACCTCGTTTTCCACAGGCCTCATTTATCTATCAAAACATATCTCTGCTTATTATTCCACAGAAAGAGAAAAATGCATTGCATAGTCGTCATTCATCAAATATTTGCAGGGTTTAACTTTGTTTTCACAGCAATGGAAAGGCCCTTTCCTTAAGACGATTAATTCCTCTCACCCCTCCAATACTTAACAGCCAGGCCATGGGGTCTCCTGGCTCGTTCCCATAGAGGACACGGGTCATGTGTGTCTTCTCAACACTCTTAGAACAAAGTGGAGTGGGATAACTGTGAGGTCAGGAGAGGTTAAGAATGTCTAGCTAATTCATTTTAAGTTATTGCCAGTGGAAGGCTCCATCATTCCTCCTGAGGCTGGAAGATCATCGCTGCACCATGTGTTACATGTCTTAAGCTCTGGGGCGTAGGCAGGATTTACCGTTTGGATGGGCCTCCAAAAATATTGGTGGCCAAAATTAAAGGTGAAGCGTGTAATTTATGCAGCAGTAATGCAAACACTCTGAAAATAACAGACAAACCACGGCAAACAATGCACACGCTTGATGGACAGTTTGAGGTCAATATTAGTGCAGAACCAAAACCGCAATGAAAGTGATTGGGGGCAGATGCTTTAAAGTCACCATGATTTTTTACGCAATATTGCATATTAATAATATAAATTATGTATTCATGCACATCATTATTTTTACTTAACGCAACTTTCCCTCCCTCTTGCAGCATCTCTTCTCTGTTTACTGGCATGAGGGCGAGGCAACCTGTCACTCACATGAGATCGACCATGAGATGGACAAAATCAAGCCACGTCCTACTTTTTTCTTATTCAAGAAGCCATTTCACTCGGACATATGTAAGAATAGGGAAGAAAAAAATTACTGCAACTTCCTCATGCCGGCTTTAAAGGTGCAGTGTGTACATTTTAGCAGCATCTAGTGGTGAGGTTGTGAATTGCAACCGTCCACCGCTCACCCCTCCCTTTCGAAGCACATAGAGAAGCTACGGTGGCCTACATAGGACAAAGATGTTGTCTGAGACAGCAGAGAGTAGCTAGCGCTCTGTAGAGCAGTTTGTCTGTTTAGAGCCACTGTAGAAATATGGCGTCGCAAAATGGCGACTTCACTGTAAGGGGACCCGTGGTGTGTGTAGATAGAAACGGCTCATTCTAAGGTAAAAAAACATAACAGTTCATTATCTAAGGTCTTTATACACCACTGAAAACATAGTTATGTATATTATGTTGCATTTCTGTCAACAGATCCTCATAAATACTACACACTGCACCTTTAACACTCTAAATATTAAAGCACCATAAGTACAGTATCATAACACAATGTGTGCAGTATATTCCACATCTTCTGAGTAACACAGGCTTTGTTTGTGAATGCAGATAAGTGAGTCTGACAGAAGATGTGCTGGTATTTAGGAAGTTCGCCACATTCAGAACTGACAAGAAGGAACATATTGTGCACACATCTCTGGCACCAGTGAAACTCGATATGCTAATTTCAGCACATTGTTACTTCAGTTCTTTGCACTGAATCAAATGAAGCTTCTTAACAGCACATTCATGAGAGGAATCTGCCAGATATTTTTGGAAATTTCTCACGGGATTGCCTGTGGAGGTCTGACCTTAAACTGCATGTGGGCTGTGTACAAATTTGCCTACATTCATGTTCTTGTTTGGTCAGTTAATTTATTCACAATCTGACAAAACACTTATTGTTAGTCTTTTCCTAATTTTATTTATTATAATTAAATGTATCTACATTTATTATTTATACTACATTTAATTATTTAATTTAAATTTATTTTTGGAATAAATATTACTATATTATTTATAAATATTATATATAATAATATCATTAAAAAAATGTTCTATTTTTTATTAGGGATGCACCAATATGAACCAAAACCGATAACTGATAATTCTTTATATTTGAAAGCCGGTAACCGATATATTGGCCAATAAATCTAAATCATCTTTTTATATAATTTTTAAGAGCTTGATTACAAAAACAAAAGTCTCCCCATTAAAAGTCATGTCCCAAGCACACAATTATAATGTGCTCATTATGATTTTATGTAGTCTACATGACAGACTTGTGCTGCACGTTGCATTTAAAGGCACAATATATAAGATTTTTGGACTAAAATATCCAAAAACCACTAGAACAGTGTTATATATTTTGTTGACTTGTGTACTTAAATTATCCCAAATGTTTCCAAGAATGTTTAAATCCAGAGAACTAAGCTATTTTAACCAGGACACGGACCATGTCCGTGAGTCGCCAATCAATGACATCATACCCGCGTTACCCTCGATTTCCAGTTTAATTTTGTAAAAGCATGAAAACACCAAAGACGCTTTAATATATGATGTGTTTTATTAGACCGGTGAGCAACTGTTTGGATACATTCATTGACAGAAAACAAATCATTGTTATATAGCTCAACACGGTTCGTCTTATTGTTTAAATCTCATTTTCTTGATTTACCGCACCATATTTTACCATGCCTAATATCGATCTAGCTTACTGCAGTGTGCAACAAGTGCAAAAATTACATATTGTGGCTTTAACTGTATTTTCCATTTTGAAGTGATTCCAATAATATTTCAAGTAATTAAAAACCATGGTGCATTAATATATTGGCCAAATTTTCTTATTAGGGCAATAATGATAACAAAAAATGAAACTATATTGAAAGTATACTATAAAAATGAACATTTGATAGCAATATGGCGATATATTGTGCATTCCTAAAAATAAAAAAACAAATATAATATATATATATATATATATATATATATATATATATATATATATATATATATATATATACTCACCTAAAGGATTATTAGGAACACCTGTTCAATTTCTCATTAATGTGATTATCTAATCAACCAATCACATGGCAGTTGCTTCAATGCATTTAGGGGTGTGGTCCTGGTCAAGACAATCTCCTGAACTCCAAACTGAATGTCAGAATGAGAAAGAAAGGTGATTTAAGCAATTTTGAGCGTGGCATGGTTGTTGGTGCCAGACGGGCCGGTCTGAGTATTGTGTGAAAAGGGAAAAACATCCAGTATGAGGCAGTCCTGTGGGTGAAAATGCCTTGTTGATGCTAGAGGTCAGAGGAGAATGGGCCGACTGATTCAAGCTGATAGAAGAGCAACTTTGACTGAAATAACCACTCGTTACAACCGAGGTATGCAGCAAAGCATTTGTGAAGCCACAACACGCACAACCTTGAGGCGGATGGGCTACAACAGCAGAAGACCCCACCGGGTACCACTCATCTCCACTACAAATAGGAAAAAGAGGCTACAATTTGCACAAGCTCACCAAAATTGGACAGTTGAAGACTGGAAAAATGTTGCCTGGTCTGATGAGTCTCGATTTCTGTTGAGACATTCAGATGGTAGAGTCAGAATTTGGCGTAAACAGAATGAGAACATGGATCCATCATGCCTTGTTACCACTGTGCAGGCTGGTGGTGGTGGTGTAATGGTGTGGGGGATGTTTTCTTGACACACTTTAGGCCCCTTAGTGCCAATTGGGCATCGTTTAAATGCCACGGCCTACTTTCTGTTTCTGACCGTGTCCATCCCTTTATGACCACCATGTACCCATTCTCTGATGGCTACTTCCAGCAGGATAATGCACCATGTCACAAAGCTCGAATCATTTCAAATTGGTTTCTTGAACATGACAATGAGTTCACTGTACTAAAATGGCCCCCACAGTCACCAGATCTCAACCCAATAGAGCATCTTTGGGATGTGGTGGAACGGAGCTTAAATGCCCTGGATGTGCATCCCACAAATCTCCATCAACTGCAAGATGCTATCCTATCAATATGGGCCAACATTTCTAAAGAATGCTTTCAGCACCTTGTTGAATCAATGCCACGTAGAATTAAGGCAGTTCTGAAGGCGAAAGGGGTCAAACACAGTATTAGTGTGGTGTTCCTAATAATCCTTTAGGTGAGTGTATATATATATATATATATATATATATATATATATATATATATATATATATATATATATATATATATAATTAAAATATGATTTTTTTTTTTTTTTAATTATAATATTACAATGTATGTGCAGAAATACACTATAGTACACTATAGCGCTAGTGCATGTCGTGACGCAGACACAGAGTGTTCCTGAACGCGTGCTGCTTTTACCCTTGGATTATACTGTCCGTTTTCATAGACAAGCGTTTGCTACATCTGTACTTACATGGTTCTTCGCGTTTTCCGAAACGTCCTGCATGCCATTGCGCAGAGTTTTCAGAATGTTTTCTGTGTTTGTCTCAGATTGCTGTCACAGCTCTGGTCTCATTCGTGCTGAAAGTGATGACTGCGTCGTTACGCAGCGTCAAGTTGCTGCTCCAAATTCCTCTGAATCAAAGGCTCTCTGTCAATAGAGTTCAGCCTGGCTAAACGCCGCATGTTATCCGTTTGGATTAAAACACGTCAAGGCAAATGTAACAATCGCAGCAGTGCAGGAGGTTGTAACAATCTGTGAGAGCAGATCAGATGAAAAATATTACACGGATATACTATAAGTAAATACATGTATAAGTGTGTGTCGGTGCGCAGAGTGTGAACAAACGTTCATTGAGTAACGTTCGTTCTTTAATAATATTTTCAACATTATACATCGTTCATGGAACGTTTTTCCTGAAACGTTTTACTTGGACGTTCCTATTTGTTTCAGAAAGTTCAGAGATCATTCAAATGTAACATTTCAAAAAGGATCAAATAGAATGTCGCCTTAAAGTTCGAATGTTTTGAACGTTCACAAATAACCTTTTATAACTTGATGGAAACGTTAGCAAAACGTTCTTAGAACATTTTTTTATTATTATTATACATATTTATTTATAAATATTATGCATATTATTCTAGCCTACATCAAATAGTGTGGATGCTCTATTTAACCCAATGACATACTTATTGTACATTCTGTATAAATTAGAGCATTCTTGTGAAACTTTTTTCAAACACAATCAAAATGTGCTTCTGGTCACTTGTGAATCTTAATCGCACCTCTGGGGTCTCAGAGGATGTGTGTTATGTGCATGCACAAAGGTATAATGTACTATCCGAACTAATCAGAGAACAATGCAGCGGAAGGCAATAGCACTGAAGTGCTTCTGTAATGAATGGCCATCACTTTGTGTTATTTTCCATTAGGAATCTACTTGACATATAAGGACAGGGTTTCCAGCTGCTTCTCCTTCTCCTATTCAGGGGCATACAGAGATACCCCAGCAAGCAATAGCTTGCACAGTCATTTCACCGCCTTGGTTAACTATAGACCCGATATAGTCCGGCTATGAGTAACCCACTTTTAGCCAAAATAACCTTGAATTTGGTTACATGTCATTTTTGCCCAAATAACTTGTGAGATGTATGATATTCCATCATGTAAGCAAAGTCAACAGTGATTACAAGGTGTTTCATTTCTTTCACATGTTCTATGCGCAGGCTGTAGCCATGATTTAGCTCCTATACATACCGGCTATTTGTAGCTCACTTATAGTCAAAAGACAAAACTGATTAATTGTAGTTTTTGGCCATGTAGCGCATGATACGGTTGATATCAAATCATGTTTGCAATGTCAATAATATCTACAAGATGTGTCATCTCATGACATTGCCTATCTGTAGCCACGATTTAGCTCTGAATTGGACGGGCTACGTTTAATCTGCTTTTAGCCCAACCATTTGTAAACATCTGAATTAGTAACATTCATAACATTCACTTAAAATGTAAGATTATTTGTCTCTCTTCCATTTTAAGTTAAATAAAACTCTTACACAAGAGGAGGAGAACAACAACGGGCAACAGCAAACGTTAAAGGACATTCTTTGGCCTTGTAAGTATCTGTGTTTTCGTTTTGACGTGTTCATTATAGACATTATTTGTTATCGTGTAGGAACTGTGAGATTATAGCTAGTAACATTGTAGAATAAGCCGTGTTGTGGTTATCTTAACATGCTACATGTACCTGTAGGAATCTTCAAGGGGATAAGCAGGAAACATGTGCAACCTATTATAATTTGTTATGAAAGCCACAAATATCCTTTTACTCTTTGGATCATTATATGAAAATAGTCATATAATTCTTTGACTTGGCAAGGCAAATTTGTATAGCACATTTCAACAAGCCAAAAGTGCTTTACAAAACACATAAAAGCAACATTGGGTAATGTAAAAAGACAATATAAGAAGACATTTAATAACACTTGTTCAATAGAAAATAAAAACATGATAAAACAGGAGAGTAAAAGTTACAGTGCAGTGTAAGAAATGTAGCATTATTCCTTTCTATTTAATAAAAGCCAGCGGCAAACAGTAAAGTCTTTAACCTTGATTTAAAAGAATTAAGAGTTGCCGCAGAACTGCAGTTTTTCTGAGTTTGTTCCAGATATATTGTGCATAAAAACTGAATTCTGCTTCTCCGTGTTTAGTTTTGACTCTGGGGACAGAAAGCAGACCTGTCCTAGGCGACCTGAGAGGATGGTTCATAATGCAGCAGAAGATCAGAAACTGACTTTGGCCCTAAACCACTCAATGCTTTACAAACCAGCAGTAGTATTTTGAAATCAATTCTTTGACAGACAGGAAACCAGTGTAAAAACCCCAGAACTGGAGTGATGTGATCCTCTTTCTTGGATTTAAAGACATTAGGTTTATTGAAAATTATCCAGCAATCAGTCAACAAAGCACAACAATACAGAACAGGACCCTTACATGCACCGCACACTGCACACACAGAGGAATAAAATCAGCTTTCCCAATTGTCTATCTCGTTGTGCTAATGCAACATGGTGGCTAAAACCTCTTTTAAACCCAAAAATGAAAATGTACTCACCCTCAAGTTGTTTCTTTCGTCTGTTGAACACAAAAGAAGATATTTTGAAGAATCTGGGTAATCTAATGGTTTATGGACCCCATTGACTTCCATCGGTTTTCTCTTCCTACTATGACAGTCAATGGCTATCAAATGTCTGGTTACCAACATTCTTCAAAATATATATTTTTGTGTGTGTTCAACGGAAGAAAGAAACCCATACAGGTTTGGAACAACTTGAGGGTGAGTAAATGATGACTATCTCTTTAAACATACATGTGTCTTAACTCTATATTGCCCAACTCTAGTGTGCATCCAAGCAAAAGAGAATGACTTCGTCACAATTACTGTAAATAAAGTAAAACATTATGATGTCAACAATGCTTTTCTTGTGCAATGTTTTGTTTCTTATTTGGCAGATGCCGTGATGACTGACTTCCCAACGGCAACAGAGTTTGAGTTAAGGAATGCAATAAAGCCAACAATGCTTTATAAACCAACAAAAGGGTTAACTTTTTATTTTGTCATTCTTTATATATATATTTTTTATTATATTACATTGAAAATATTCCATATTTCTTATCCTAATTTTATATTTATTTGTATTTTTAACATTTTATTTGGTCATTTGTATGTTTTGATCTTTTTATTTGTCTATGTTGTTAATGTTCTATTCTAAATAAATAAAATATATTTAATTTGTTTGGATGGATTGTTATTTATGAGAACCTGTTATATTTGAGTGAATAGAATCCTTTAGCCATCATTTTGTTGTCTATTAGATGTATACTCACTCACCTAAAGGATATTAGGAACACCATACTAATACTGTGTTTGACCACCTTTCGCCTTCAGAACTGCCTTAATTCTACGTGGCATTGATTC
This sequence comes from Paracanthobrama guichenoti, assembly GCA_018749465.1. Taxonomy (NCBI): domain Eukaryota; kingdom Metazoa; phylum Chordata; class Actinopteri; order Cypriniformes; family Gobionidae; genus Paracanthobrama; species Paracanthobrama guichenoti. The sequence goes on from CM031955.1 coordinate 35,584,426, forward strand.
AACAAGGTGCTGAAAGCATTCTTTAGAAATGTTGGCCCATATTGATAGGATAGCATCTTGCAGTTGATGGAGATTTGTGGGATGCACATCCAGGGCACGGCTCTCCGTTCCACCACATCCCAAAGATGCTCTATTGGGTTGAGATCTGGTGTCTGTGGGGGCCATTTTAGTACAGTGAACTCATTGTCATGTTCAAGAAACCAATTTGAAATGATTCGAGCTTTGTGACGGTGCATTATCCTGCTGGAAGTAGCCATCAGAGAATGGGTACATGGTGGTCATAAAGGGATGGACACGGTCAGAAACAATGCTCGGGTAGGCCGTGGCATTTAAACGATGCCCAATTGGCACTAAGGGGCCTAAAGTGTGCCAAGAAAACATCCCCCACACCATTACACCACCACCACCAGCCTGCACAGTGGTAACAAGGCATGATGGATCCATGTTCTCATTCTGTTTACGCCAAATTCTGACTCTACCATCTGAATGTCTCAACAGAAATCGAGACTCATCAGACCAGGCAATATTTTTCCAGTCTTCAACTGTCCAATTTTGGTGAGCTCGTGCAAATTGTAGCCTCTTTTTCCTATTTGTAGTGGAGATGAGTGGTACCCGGTGGGGTCTTCTGCTGTTGTAGCCCATCCGCCAAGGTTGTGCGTGTTGTGGCTTCACAAATGCTTTGCTGCATACCTCGGTTGTAACGAGTGGTTATTTCAGTCAAAGTTGCTCTTCTATCAGCTTGAATCAGTCGGCCCATTCTCCTCTGACCTCTAGCATCAACAAGGCATTTTCACCCACAGGACTGCCGCATACTGGATGTTTTTCACACCATTCTTTGTAAACCCTAGAAATTTTCACACTGAGCAGATTGTGAAATACTCAAACCGGCCCGTCTGGCACCAACAACCATGCCACGCTCAAAATTGCTTAAATCACCTTTCTTTCCCATTCTGATATTCAGTTTGGAGTTCAGGAGATTGTCTTGACCAGGACCACACCCCTAAATGCATTGATGCAACTGCCATGTGATTGGTTGATTAGATAATTGCATTAATGAGAAATAGATCAGGTGTTCCTAATAATCCTTTAGGTGAGTGTATGTGCTAGTAGTCATTCGTTAGCTGTCTATCTGATGACTAATCTGTTCTTGGGCTGTGGTTAGACGTCTATTAGATTTTCACTGACAGCCCAAATTCAGCCTTGGTTTAGCCTAGACGTCTGAGCTGTGTTTTGATGGTTATTAGACGTGCTTGCTGGGACATGTCATTTGCAGACAGATTTCCTTAACTGAATGAATCATGACATTATGTATGACCCATATAGATCAAATCCATGTAATTCCTCTAAATAATCAGAATTACTTTGCAGAAGTTGAACTCTTTTCAAATCTCGGCCTCCGGTGATAATTATACGATCCACAGGCTCTATAGATCCTATAAAGAATGCAAAGATAAGATCTAACATGTACTGTCTTGACATTTCTTAACATTTGAATAACTATGAACATTTCTCAGTTAATTTTGTTCTTTTAAAAATCTTTAATATGATGTGTAAAAAGTTGAAAGCCTCTGCAATAAATGGTGTGTATATGTTCAAACTTAATTTGTGGAAGAATGAATCACTTCATTCTCAAGTTGTGTGGTGTAATAAAAATTATATCAGTCATTATCTATGTGTGTAGATTGACTGGATGGATGGATATAGTCTAAAAACAAAGCATCTACATGTGCCTTGAAAGTGGTCTTGAAAAAGAGATCCAGAAGTAGCTGGATTATTATGCAACATCAACAATGTCCTAAACAGAAACAAAACATAAAACAGCAATTATGCAACAGAAAATATAATGACTGCACGATGGAAACACTTTTGCACTCTTTTTCTATCGTTTGGGCTCAGTCTCAGGAATAAAACGTGTAAGTAAAATGAATAAAAATAAATAAAACTTGATTATCTACATTTATGAATGTTATGTAGGCCTATACCTTAAATACCTTGTTATGTACACCTTAAATAAATAACTTTGCTAATACTGCCATCTATTGGTTTTGGCTTGATTTTATACTGGAATTTATTATAGTGTGTTTATTAAAAAGTAAAGTTGTTTAAAAAAGTAAAGTCATAGATTGTTAACTGTATATATATAACAATCTACTATTATATATATATATATATATATATATATATATATATATATATATATATATATATATATATATATATATATATATATATAAATAAATAGATTGTTTTGATTTAACAAAACCTATATTAATATATGGCTTATACAAAACACACACACACACACACACACACATATATATAAATTAAATTAATTGAATGTTTACCTAAAATAAACAACACAGGCAATGCTGCCATCTATTGGGTTCAGATTCTCTTGATTTTAAAATATTATATTGATATAGGCTTGTAGTTAAACAAAAAGCCTTTAAAAATATTACCGTTAATTAATATTAAATTATATTTTATTACAATATAGACATATTTTATATATAATAGCAATAATCAAAAATATTCAAACAAAAATAAATAAACATTAGGCTTAATGCGCTCCAGAGTCAAATAAATATACACACGTTGATGAACGCGAACAAGTTTATCATGATAAACTTTCATTTTTTATTTTTAAATGCGTGTAATTGTTAGACAATGTAAAGGTTTTTTAATACATAAATATCTGAACGTCTAGAAGCTACATTTCCACAGTATAACGATACTGACTTTTATTTTGAAATTATTATTTTTTTCTTTAAATCATCCGGAAAAAGAAGCCTCGCACAGGACATGTGAATGTTGTGGTTCATAGATGTCATCTGTAGGCTGCAGTGAAGTTGTGTTTGAATGCTAAACGCGTTTCTCCACCTTTAAATACAGCACTTGAGTGGAGATGGCTGTCGTTTGCTTTGGTAAGCGTCTTCAGCTGCTGAATGTGACACTGTGCAGGACAATCACGACACATGCAGTCACTGGAGGATCAGTATGCAGATGTCCAGCCATTCACAAGACTGTTAACAGCACAATACCACACACCCAGAGAGCCTTTCATACATCCCAGTCTGTGATGGTGGCTAAGATACTGTCTGTGGAGGAGATCTTTAGCAAGAAGGCTTTACATGACTATCTGAAGAGGAAGGAGATGGAGTATAACACATGGCTGGACTCCATCAGTTCTGAAAACCAGACCCTGGATGATGAGGATATGAAAATCAGAAGGACTAATCTCTCTGCACTAGGGCCTTTGGTGCAAAGCATCAAAGAGCTGGGAGGGAAACAGAAGGAGTTGGAGGACACACAGGACTTGCTGAAAGGTAGTAAACTGTGAAAGATGTGGTTAAAGTGAAAAGCTTTCTAAAGTGCCATTTCATTTGCATCTGCATGTCATTTCAGACAATGACCCAGAATTACATGAGCTGGCAGAGTCAGAGAAAGAAGCCTGTCTAGCAGACATTCAAGATCTCAAACAGAAGGTGAGGTGCGAAATGCCCTCATTTACATTTCAGTCTCCTTTATTAAATAAGTTACCCTTATTGATTGTCATACCGACCTGGCACAGTAAAGATTTTATTTGAAGTATACCAAGGAATAAGACGAATGATATGGGTCATTTTAATAGTTTATTCCCACCAAAAAGATTAAGCCTGCTTTAGGACCATAAAGATTTTTACATGTATATTATGTTTTATTAAAATAGTGTATATATATATATATATATATATATATATATATATATATATATATATATATATATATATATATATATATATATATATATATATTATGTTTGTATTTATTTTTATAGAAACAATACAGTAAATGAATTATAAATATAAATATATATATATATATATATATATATATATATATATATATATATATATATATATATATATATATATGATAAAAATATATAGCATTGATTTATTGTTATTATTAAAATATTATAAATGATCAGTAAATGTACATTAACTACAAATTAATATTTACAATACACACAGTATATACAGTTTTTATGTATGTAATATAAATAACATAATTATTATCAAGTAAATGTACATGCAATAAATAATTTATTTTTATATAAACAATACAGTAAATGTATCCAGTAAATTAATTAGAAATGAAAAAAATATATATATAATACATATTATAAAATATATAAAATGTATTTAATATTTCAAATATATATGTGTGTCTATATATATATATATATATATATATATATTTCTTTTTAATATTAAATTAATTTCAAATTAATTTACTGGTTACATTTACTGTATTGTTTAAAATAAATAAATGAATCCAGTTAACATCCAGTTATATCCTGTTAATATACGATATGAAAACATTAATATTTGTTACTCTTATTGAATAATTACTTTAAGGCAGCACGAAAAAAGTAGTAAAAATGTAGTAAGTCTAACCAAGTAAAAATGCTGTAAAACAATGTTTAAACACAATGACAATAGACACTCAGTGCTGTGTTCTGTGTTTCAGATTTTATCTCTGCTGATCCCAGAAGAGGAATCAGACATGAGTGACCTGGTCCTAGAGGTCACTGCGGGGGTCGGAGGTCAAGAAGCTATGCTCTTTACGGCAGAGATCTTTGATATGTATCACAACTTCGCTGCTTTCCATGGCTGGGGCTTTGAAATCCTGGGGGTCATGTCTAGTGAACTAGGTTGACAAATTCTACTTCTATCCTGTCACTCTATAAACTCTTAATTTTGTGTCAGTGATTGTGTTTTTGTTATCATGTGCCCTGTACCCTTATTTCCATTGGTGTATTTGGTTTGTTCAGGGGGCATCAGACATGCAGCAGCGAGTATCAGTGGTCCACTCAGCTATAAAAAGTTAAAGTTTGAAGCTGGTGTCCATCGTGTCCAGAGGGTCCCGAAAACAGAGAGTAAAGGTCGCATACACACCAGCACAATGACTGTGGCGATACTTCCTCAACCCACTGAGGTACACACAAAACCTCAGCTCTAATGGCTATTTAGAGAAATGCATGTGTGAATTAGAGAGAGAACAGGATCAGTATTTCATTAGAAAATACTGTCAGAATCAGTATTTCATTCGAGTATATGTGATTATTCATCTTATTGCATTGCTGACTTTCTCTTTACCCTCACAGATCTCATTTACCATCAACCCCAAAGATCTGAGGATAGAGACGAAGAGAGCCAGTGGTGCAGGAGGACAGCATGTCAACACCACCGACAGCGCTGTGAGGATCGTCCATCTACCCACAGGTCAGCAGGGTGTAGAATTTACAAACCCGATTCCAAAAATGTTAGGACACTGTACAAATTGTGAATAAAAAAGGAATGCGATAATTTACAAATCTCATAAACTTATATTTTATTCACAACAGAATATAGATAACATATCAAATGTTGAAAGCGAGACATTTTGAAATGTCATGCCAAATATTGGCTCATTTTGGATTTCATGAGAGCTACACATTCCAAAAAAGTTGGGACAGGGAGCAATAAGAGGCCGGAAAAGATAAATGTACATATAAGGAACAGCTGGAGGACCAATCTGCAACTTATTAGGTCAATTGGCAACATGATTGGGTATAAAAAGAGCCTCTCAGAGTGGCAGTGTCTCTCAGAAGTCAAGATGGGCAGAGGATCACCAATTCCCCAATGCTGCGTGCCAAACATACTGGAGCAATATCAGAAAGGAGTTTCTCAGAGAAACACTGCAAAGAGTTTGAAGTTATCATCATCTACAGTGCCTAATATCATCCAAAGATTCAGAGAATCTGGAACAATCTCTGTGCGTAAGGGTCAAGGCCGAAAACCATACTGGATGCCCGTGATCTCCGGCCCTTAGACGGCACTGCATCACATACAGGAATGCTACTGTAATGGAAATCACAACATGGGCTCAGGAACACTTCCAGAAAACATTGTCGGTGAACACAATCCACCGTGCCATTCGCCGCTGCCGGCTAAAACTCTACAGGTCAAAAAAGAAGCCATATCTAAACATGATCCAGAAGCGCAGGCGTTTTCTCTGGGCCAAGGCTCATTTAAAATGGACTGTGGCAAAGTGGAAAACTGTTCTGTGGTCAGACCAATCAAAATTTGAAGTTCTTTTTGGAAAACTGGGACGCCATGTCATCTGGACTAAAGAGGACAAGGACAACCCAAGTTGTTCTCAGCGCTCAGTTCAGAAGCCTGCATCTCTGATGGGATGGGGTTCATGAGTGCGTGTGGCATGGGCAGCTTACACATCTGGAAAGGCACCATCAATGCTGAAAGGGATATCCAAGTTCTAGAACAACATATGCTCCCATCCAGATGTCGTCTCTTTCAGGGAAGACCTTGCATTTTCCAACATGACAATGCCAGACCACATACTGCATCAATTACAACATCATGGCTGCGTAGAAGAAGGATCCGGGGACTGAAATGGCCAGCCTGCAGTCCAGATCTTTCACCCATAGAAAACATTTGGCGCATCATAAAGAGGAAGATGCGACAAAGAAGACCTAAGACAGTTGAGCAACTAGAAGCCTGTATTAGACAAGAATGGGACAACATTCCTATTCCTAAACTTGAGCAGCTTGTCTCCTCAGTCCCCAGACGTTTGCAGACTGTTATAAAAAGAAGAGGGGATGCCACACAGTGGGAAACATGGCCTTGTCCCAACTTTTTTGAGATGTGTTGATGCCATGAAATTTAAAATCAACTTATTTTCCCTTAAAATGATACATTTTCTCAGTTTAAACATTTGATATGTCATCTATGTTGTATTCTGAATAAAATATTGAAATTTGAAACTTCCACATCATTGCATTCTGTTTTTATTCACAATTTGTACAGTGTCCCAACTTTTTTGGAATCGGGTTTGTAGTAAATATGCTTAAACTGTTCGTTTAAAAACGTGCATTAGTGCAAGGTTTGAAACAGCCCAGTTGTGCACAGTTAATAAGGTTTACTGTCTTTAACTTAATGTTGTTACTCAATGTACAAAGCAAACTGTAAGCTCAAATTTCCACAAAATGAAAAACACCGCTGATATAAGAGCGTGCAGTCAATGAGATGCGTGTTTGTTTCTCTGGCAGTAGACTCTGTCACATGATAATAATAAATGTCATAATAATCATAATAATTATCATAAATATCAATAATAGGCATTACAGTTTCCACAAAAATACTAAGAATCAGTGAAGCACATGACACTAAAGACCGGAGTAGTGATGCTGAAAATCCAGCTTTGCATCACAGAAATAGATTTTATATACATATACATTTTAACAATATGACTTATTCATAATTTGTCACAATTTCAGGCACGGTGTCTGAATGCCAGCAGGAGCGCTCCCAGATCAAGAACAAAGAGACAGCGATGACACTTCTGCGAGCCAAACTCTACAGCGCCCGGGTGGAGGAGGAGACCAGCAAGAGATACCAGGCTCGAAAACTCCAGGTACATCGATTCATTAACATGACACTTTGAATGATTAATGATGACTTTTAGTCAAATATAATCTTGCTCTTCCTCTGAAATAACTTCACTTAAGCCACACAGGTTATTGGACAAAGTAAAAGAGCTAAATATCTGTTTAGACATTGTTTTAGACAAATCAGTTTGGTATTCTGGGATGCAACTCACACATTTAATAATCCTCTGTTTCTCCAAATATCCTGTTTTACCTGGAATTACACTGCATTAAGTAAAACAGTTGCAAACATCAATTTATATTAAATGTAACTTTATTAATGCACAGTTAAGTTAAACTACATTTTACTTCCCTTGTAACAGATTGGCACCAAAGGCCGGTCAGAGAAAATCAGGACCTATAACTTCTCACAGGACCGGATCACTGATCACAGGATTGGAAAAACCATTCATGACGTGCATGGATTTTTACAAGGAGAGGAACTGCTAGAGGAGATGATCGTGTTTTTGCAACAGTTTTCTGAACAGGAATCCCTCATGGACATTCTCAAAGACAATGAGCAGAATCAGTAGTTATTTGTGTCAATAAAGAAATGTGTAAACGTTTGGCTTCATGGATGTCAGACTGAATTGTGAGCACAGCCGTCTAGTCTAAGTTAAGAGCATCTCAGCAACACTCTGTGCTTTCTCTTGAGGTTCTCACAGCGGTGTGAAATGCTTTGGTGTTTGGGTTTGACTTTTACAGTTGTTTGAGATATCATATGGTAGAGATTTAACTCAATAGGCGCTCATAAAATAATATGTAGCGCTGAGTATAACATACATTTTCACAAGAAATTATTTAATTCCAGGATTTTAAATCACCGGTTTTTGAAAGTAGTCTGTTAATCTCACCAAGGCTGCATTTATTTGATTGAAAATACAGTAAAAACAGCAATATTGTGAAATATTATTACAATTGAAATGAACTGATTTCTGTTGTAATATATTGTAACATGTAATTTATTCCCGTGCTCAAAGTCTTCAGGGTCACATGATCCTTCAGAAATCAGTATGAGGATTCATCATCAATGTCGGAAACAGTTGTGCTGTTTAAATCATGATACACTCCCATTCAAAGGTTTGGGGTAAGGACGACTTAAAAAGAAAAACGTATGTTTTTACTTTGCAAAGGCTCATTTTTATCATTGATTAAAAAAAGACTGTAAAGACATTTATAAAATTAATCAGTATTACAGAAAAGTTTTATTTATAATAATTGCTGTTCCTTTTAACTTTCTATTCATCAAAGAAAATCAGTTTCACAAAATATTAATCGAAAAATATTAATTAAATATTAATATTAATGATTTCTGAAGGATCATGTGAATACTATATATATATATATATATATATATTACAGCAGAAACCAGTTTGAATTGTAATAATATAGCATTAAATATAAATATAGCATGTAATATAAAGTAGCATTACTGTTTTTATTCAAAACCTTAATGTTTCCTAACTTTACGCTCAAACAAACAAACAAACAAACAAGGTTATACCAATAACAAAACATTTTAAAGTCCACTTTCATTGATTTGTTTCAAAAAGGCGCCTTTTCCCGACCCGCGCCTTTCATTGGCTGGCGCTCTTTAGCTCTTTATGCATGTTGACGTTTAGGTTCTATCTGCGTCATGACATCACTTCAGTCTTCCGCCGAGCGCTTTCATTGGCTGCGGGTGGTTTAAAGGTATTCCACTGCGCTCTGATTGGTCAGAAGCTTTTGTCGCCAAATTTCAAATGCATTTGCAAGTGGCGCTTTTTCCCTGAAACTCCCTGACCATTGTGTTGCCGCTTAAATGCTTGGCAGCCACTGCAATAGCGACCAGGACGTGCTTATAACGACTATATAAAAGTGCTTTTATCTTTTACAGGTAAGAGACGACTACTTAAATGTTATATTTTTGTAGCTTCGTGAAAATATAAGCCTTTTAGGAGGATTTTAATCAAACAGCCCGGCCATTTTTTTCCTTCCCTCTGTGTGATTAGTATCAGCTTTGTGTTTAGTATTGTGCTTTTGTTCAGTGTAACTTAACTATTTGTACTATAGTGTGCTTTCCATGCAACCTAATGAGCATTTTTCGTGTAAAAACATGTGTGTGCGTGCGTCGTGAGGAGCCACGTCAGGGATGCACGCACTTAGGCGCGCAAAATTTAAAAGCACAACTAAAGCGCATTAAAATAAATGCATCCCCTATATAACGCTTGAACGCATTAAATGCGAGCGGATCAAAAGGATGTGTTTTTAACAGTCGTGATCCCTGTGTTTTAATACTAAACCTGCTATGCTTAACGTGAGGTCAGACTAATGTGCTTCCATTGGAGCCTAAAGAAAGGGAGGGTGTTATGTAATTCTTTAGATAAACGTATTGGACACGTTAAGATAATGACCAATTCGTTAATGCAGTTCCAATATGCTTAAAAAAAATATTTCCATATTAGTGTTTTCCTTTCCCTTCAATATAAATGTGATTTGTCATGTTTTCTGAGAAGATGGGGTGTGTGTTGTGTTGTGTTTTTTTATTTTTTTATATAAGTTCATTTCAGCAAAAACTAAGTTTAAGCAGGTATTTCTTTTTTCCTTCAAAAAATGCCAGTCAAAATGCATTACCTTGGGTTGTTTAGCTCTTCAAGGGAATGTATTCGTATGTTCATGGGAATTTGTATGTATTTGTAATTTTAAGGGAGTTGTATATGTATGCGTTTTTATTTATATGCATTTTTTTGTAGTGCTGGGCAATCAATTAATCACATCTAAAATAAAAGTGTTTATATAATCTGTGTGTATTTATTTATACACCCTACACATGCACTATATTATTGCAGATATAATTTAGTTTTTTAAATCGATTGCCCAGCACTAATTTTTTTAATATAAATTTCACTTTTGCAGTGTGTACTTGCTGTTAATATACTTTTTACTGTTAGTAGTAAATGTCAAACTAGTGGGTTTATACAACGTTCCCATTATTGGGTTAGTGATGACGCAACAATTTGTCCAACAAACTTTAACATGTCTTTCTCATTTCCTTTTAGTTTGCTCTCTGGATCAGCCTCAATATGAAGTGTCCAAGCTACAGTGACGATTGTACTGTTTTATGCCACATGGAGAAGGCTGAAACAAACCTCCGTGAGGTGAAGGGCCACACCGCTTCGCCACAGAAAACCGCCGCCCAGCGCTCCCCGGTGGCGGCCAACATCTCCACCCCTCTGGAGACCCGAAGCAAAGGCCCCCACAATAAAGAAAACTACCAGAATAAGCGGCATTCTCTGGAGGTGGCGTCAGACGACGAGGTGATTCTCAGCAGTAGCAGCCTAATCGAGGACAGTGGCTACCTCTCCCTCCAAAACAGCCGGGTGGATCACGGGGACGTGGATGGCGTGGACTCATTGGAGAGGAGTGAAGAGAAAAGTGTGTCCTCTCAATCCTTGGACACTGAGTGTCATTCTGCGCCCCGTCTGCCTGTGCTGAAGTTCCAGGAGGAGGTTTGCAGAGAACTGGCCAAAAGCTTTAAAAAGAGCAAAAGTTACGACTGGACCATCGTCGATAAGGTTGCTGAGAATTTCGGGCTGCATAATGTGATCGGTGGGAAGATGGGACTGCAGTTTGTGGATGTCCTTCGTGACCTGTTGAGGAAAGACATGAGGCACATTCTCACCAGGATTTTAGGCCTGCTGGGAGATTGTGACTTAGTAAGGTAACGTCCTGTTTAGTTTTGTTGGGTTTTTTCCTGTGACTTGATCTGAAGCTGCTGTGGATAAGTTTGACTGACTGTTTGTTTGATTTGTTGCAGCTGTAAAAAAGTGAGTCGGACGTGGCGGAAAATCATTTGCGAGGATCATGTGGCCCTTCGGCGCTGCAAAGAAGCAGAAAGAACGAGAAGGGTAAGAGACTTTCGGATGACACAACTGGACTGATTCACCCTTGTGCCGTATTAACTTTAACATAATGCAAAGTTCACATTGGTTTAGTTCAGTGGTTCCAAACCACATTCCCGGAGGCTCACCAACAGTGCACATTTTGCATGTCTCCTGAATCAAACACACCTGATTCAAGTCATCAGCTCATTAGCAGTGACTCCAAAACCTGATGTGGGTGTGTCAGACAAAGGAGAGCTGCAAAATGTGCACTGTTGGTGGGCCTCCAGGAACGTGGTTGGGAAACCCTGGTTTAGTTCAAGCTAAGTTAAATGGGCTTGCCGTGGTTAATTCAGGCACCAAAACAGAATTAAGTTGGTCAATAATCATTACCCCAAGATTTCTCACTGGAAAAACCACCAGTTATAAAAATGTAAAGTTCTTTTTCTTTCCACAACAATGCTTTGATTTCGAGTGTTACGGTTTTCTTTTATTAAAGTCACAACAAGAGTTTAGTTTCAGCCTTAAAGATTTTTACAAATGGGGTGTTTTCTTACAAACGGCAGTTATTTGACTACTCCTGATTTTCAAAACGGTCTCTCGTTGTCATGGAGAACTCTAAGTGGAATTTTGATGTTTAGCTTAGAAATGCATCAATATTTGTCGTTGAACCATGATTGGAACCTTCATAATTGTTTTGATATCTTTCCGTTCTAATTGTGACCTTCTTTTTTGACGCCAGGACTCGGGCCACCCCGTGGGATCATTATCACGAGACTTCACCTTGAGCAGGGTGGTGTTCTCTTGCATGCAGACCGTAGCCTCTACGCCCGTTCACAAGGCCGCTAAGAAACCGCAGTGCCAGACGGGTGGAGCGCAAAACTCATCCAAATCAAGTCGCTTCCAACAGTTTCAAGAGGTAAAAAAAATCTCCCAATGACCCCAAATAATGGGCCCTTTTCACAGACTCTGTGGCGCGATTTCACAGTAGACATGGTAAATCTAGCTTAAAGGGTTAGTTCACCCAAAAATTTAAATTGTCATTTTAAATATTTTCACTATTTAGAACTAATGCTCCCCTATAACACTACATTTTGTTTACTTTGGCGTGAAATGATAGAAAACTGGTTAATACTGTTGGCTGAAGGAGTGACGGCAGATTACCTCTTTCTCTTTTCTGACCAACATACTCGCTGTCTTGTCATCAAAAGCATCCACGTTCACATGGCTCAGTCAAAACCACAAAAAAAAGCTGTATTCATGTCAGGCTAGTAAATTGCCGCTGTCACTTTGTAAAGAAACACTACGCACCTATAGATTGAACTAGAGATGTTCCGATACCCTTTTTCCTTCCCGATTGCGATACCTGGGCTCAGGGTATCGGCCAATACCGAGTACTGATCCGATACCTGGGTGTGTCTCTGTATACACTACTAGCCCTGTATGAATTATTTTATGGTGTGCTTCAGACTTATCCCTTAAAACATGAACAAATACACGGTGAACTACTGTATTTTTATTATCTGACATGCATTTGACAGTAATATAATTAAGTGAAAAAGAACTTCAAATGCAGCCACAAATATAACACCGCAAACTGTAAAAAATTGTCTTTTGTAGTTTAATATTCACAGACACTAGTATATATTCGGCTACAGTCTGAAGCCCTGCGCTTGGATAAACACAGACATGACTGAACGCAGCTGCGGGTACCGGGTATACTCGGGAGTCGGTACTACAGAAATGCTGGTATCACATTTTTAAAATTTTAGTACTGACTTGGTACCAATGTACCCGTACTTGTGACAGTTGCCGTTTTAATGGCTGGTTTGGTCCAGTCTGAAATACTGCTAAACAGCGGACATGCTGCTAACGCATTTTCATTTCTTCTTCGCTGCTCTAAACAGAGGAAGTTGTGCTGTTGCCACAAGCAACCAGTGTTTGCAATGCATTCTGAACAGTGAAGAAGAACCGTGCAGCGAGCGGTCGGGCAAAGCTAGAACTAGGTCTTGTTTAAGAAAATGGTATCGGATATGGGTTCAAGTACTCGCCGATACCACAACAAATTCTGGCATCGGTGATATTTCCGATACTAGTATTGGAATCGGAACAACTCTAGATTGAACGCGTGATGTGCATGGCGTCACCATTTTCACAAATTCGTGATGATAACGGTGTCGTTTTCAGGCCCTCAAAACGCTGTTGTGTAAATGAACGGCCAAACCGCATGCGCTTTCTGTTTTTTCCTTTCCATTTCATAGAACGTGGATTTCTTTGGCGATTAGGGTAAATGGGGACGGGAGAAATTTTGTAGTTTCCGTTCACCACTATAGTTTACCCAAATATTATGAGTTCCGCTTCTGAGAACCTGTGAAATGAGAAAAGGGTCCCTTTGTCTATTTACTGATGCATGCGTGGCTGTAGTTGTATGTGGTTGGCAGCTGATTTTAATGTTGTTTTCTTCTCCTAGGCTGCCCGATCCCTCAAGCAGCACGAGTCTCTGCGACCATGTGTTCTCTGCGGCTCTCCGGCACGGGTCGACGCAGTCATGCAGCGGGCGGTGTGCACACGCGTCAGCTGTGCTTTTGAATCTTGCACACTGTGCCAGTTGGCGTTCCACAGCTCTGACCCGTGCCGAAATGCTGTCCGATCTTTCTCCGCCTCCCAGAAAACGCTCATCGCCGGCTCCACCCGAAGCAAAAGAAACGTCCGTCGCCTCTGAGCACCAGAAGGGAAAATGTTACAAGAACTTTTAGAGCAATGCCTTTGGGTTCTTAACTGATTTGAAAGACTTTTAAAAAAAAGAGTTTTATCTTCCTAAATGTGAAGTGAATCTGGCCACATTTGTGGTCGTTGCACAAAGAGGAAAGACCTACAATCATCCTTTATGCCAAAAAAAGACTTGAGGAGGTTAAGCAGCCTCTTCAGTATTGTAAATGATGTTTTATAAGATTTTATAAAAATTATAAATGTTTTATGATGAAATGAGCCATTCCTGTCTGTCTTGTCACAGAAAATGTACATATTTAAATGGTTGAATAAAGACTTGTATATTTTTAAACTTTGGTGTTTTATTGACTGGCAATATGTAGGGTTTTTTTGTTTTACTTTATAATGCGGGGTTTGCTTGATGCTTATTTGGGTAGGACTTGATTTTACCCATGTACTAATAACTAGTCACCCTAACCTCAACCCATGTAGTTGCCTTATATTAGCCAGTACATACTTAAGTGCTTGTAATGTAAAATGGACTGCAATACTTATTTGTCTAGTGACCATATTGAGATTTCTTCTACTGGCTATTAGAGCCAAGTGATTTGCTCATTGCATTTCTTTGCTGTGTGCTACATTTGTCACATGACTTCATGTGCATGCTAACTTTAGCGTCTTGAAAATGGCTCTTTTGCAATAGTCTAATTTTGTGTGGAAAGTCTGCTCAAGTAATGAGATCCTTGAGATGAGGTAACTTTTATGCTTCAAGTTGATTTTCAGTTTGTTTGAAAACAGGTGCCCAGGTTGAGTGCATTGCATTATGGGATCCAAGACACTACCATTCAAATGTATTTGGAAGTCTCTGCTGCTCACTAAGACTGCATTTATTTGATCAAATACAGTAAAAACGGTAATCTAAAATCACAATTTAACTTTCAACCGTAATGTATTGTCAAGTGTAATGTATTCCTGTGATCAAAGCTGTATTTCCAGCATCATTCCTCCAGTCTTCAGGGTCACATGATCCTTCAGAAATCATTCTAAGATGATTGCTGCTCAAGAAACATTTATTTTTGTGGAAATATTTTTTTTCAAGATTCTGTGATTAAATATAAAGTTTCAAAAGTACAGCATTTGAAATAGAAATCTTTCATAAATGTACAGTCACTTTTGATCAATTTAATGCAGCCTTGCTGAAATATTAAATATTGAAATCTGACCCCAAACTTAAGGATGATTGTGCACAATAGACATGCTGTAGTCTGCACCATATAGTACGAAGTATCTGAACCATTTTGACTTTATTTTGGTCCAGGAACTCCAATAGACACATTTGCATTTCTTCATAACATCTAAATTGCTCTCATGAACTCATAAAGACACCAAATATCAGCAGTTTGAGTACAAGTGCTCTATCAGCAGGATTAATGTTAGTTTGTGGTCTGATCTGATGACAAAATGGAGACCAGAAACTCGTTTGTTTTTAGCTAGATGGCACCAGAGAGCTTTTCTATTGACACCCTATTGTTCCTGTACTGTTCATTTACAGCTTCACCACCTAAAATGAGTGTGTTTTATTCTGTGAAAGGCTCGATTATTTTGGTACGCTTTGCAGTATTAAGCATCAAATAGTGGTTCTTGAATCGGGTCAATCTAAAGGAGATAAAGATCTCAGACAGAGGGTTTACCCATCATTCATGGCCTAATGTGATTCACAGATAGAAAACAGAGCCAAACACAATTACCTCAATACTTGCTGGAATCTGAATTAGTGTCTCCCCCGAGAAAATATCTCATTTATCGAAGAACACATAAATAATGTGTCCACTTTTCTCATTTCCATGTCTGGACTCACAAATACAAAACACTGATTGTGATAATATGTTTCTTTGCCCATCTGTTTTGTACTCTTTTGCATCTAAGAAAACCTTTGATAAACGATTGGTTCTGGTCCACGTCTGAATTACTGAATGATTATTGTTTGTAATGCAACAATGCGGCTTCCTCACATGTGGAATAAGCTGTTTATGATCCATTTAACACATTTAAACCATATATCATCCATATAAAACGTGATTTATTACTGTGAAGTCTGACTCTGAATATTGTTTTAAAATGCTGTGAGAGGATTTAAACCCATAAAACCCATGTCAATGTTTAATTGAAAGATGATAAGTATAGATTACACTGCATGCTTGAGGCAAATATTCCTAGAATTAAAAGTATAATTGATTTTTGGATTTCCTTTCACATCTCTGACATCAAGCGTATTGTATAATAGACATTTGTTTGCTCTTACCCATGAAAATCACAAGTATATAAAAAAGCAGAACTAAATGAAAAATAAAAAAGATTAAATGTATTTTATTTCAGATATAGCCAAGGAAACATTTCTCATTTCCATTGTACTAAAATAACTAACTGAAATAAAAATAATTATGCGCATTTAAAAAGAAAACGCACGCAACAAAAAATTACTAAAACTAAAATGAAAATGAAAACAAAGCATAAAAATGATACTAAAATAACACCATGGTAAAACATGGTAATACTATGGTATTTTTTTGTTCATGTGACAGATTTAACATTTAAATACACTTTTCAAAAAGCTAACAACCGCAAAAGCAAAGCATTAAAGTTTTTGAGCATTTACATTTTTAAATGCTTTAACGTTTTATTGATCCTTTCTCTGCATCCGACTAATTCATAACTGTAAATAAATGCACTTTTCCCATTCCTGATTTACTCTTGGAATCCACTATTGCTAATATTTTGCGCTCCTTTATGATAAATTGCTTGCGTTTCCTCATTTATATGTCGCTGTGGATAAAAGCATCTGCTAAATGAGTTAATGCAAATGTAAATCTTGACAAAGGACCACCAGACAAGACGGGACCTGTCTGTCTTTTCATTTTAAAGGCTGAAATATCAGTGTGTAGTTGATGATGCTGTCACTGTCCCAGAGACTCTTGTGACAAGCGGCCATTTCCCAAGGCTGAATGTGGCTCTAAAACGACACCCCCGCTTTCCTCATTACATTTATTCCTTCATCTGTAAACACTGGGGTTAGGGTTGCAGTCACTTCATGCACAAAGACAAAAATAGGAGCCTGCATGTGCAATTGTGAAAAGACAGATTTGGAGTGAATTATTGGGGTCATAAAACCAAGGTTATGTATAGTTCAAGGGACAGTTCACCCCAAATTTAAAATTCTGTCATCATTTACTCACCCTCAAGTTGTTCTAAACTTGTATGAGTTTCTTTGTTCTGTTGGAAAAAGATATTTGAAAGAATTTTGGCAACTTCATAATTTGGAAGTCAATGAGGAATTCAAAATATCTTCTTTTGTGTTCAACAGAACAAAGAAACTCATACAAGTTCAGAACAACTTTGATTTTTGGGTGAGCTGTCCCTTTAAGGTCTTCCTCGCAGTATAATTGATCTCAGAGTTGACCTTTCTGGACGAGAAATCCTCTGCGTGCGTATATTATTGTATTCCCATTTGATTTATTAAACCACGGCCTGTACAAATCAAGCTCCAAATCATCGGAGGGCACGGCGAGCAAAACAGGTGTTTACACTGAAACACACACACGCACACACACACACAAAGCATATCGCTTATTATGAGTCATTCTGTTTGGGAATACAAATCTAATTTTTCTGTTGGAAGCTTTCTGCTGTGATTAACCTTTCAGACTAGATGCAAACCGCCCTGAGTACGTGGGTGGGTGATGTTTTAACATTATTTTAGTCACATCTGGGTTTAAGGGCATGTGGGTTAGTTGGAAATATGTGGACTGTAGGTTATTGGCACTAAAGGAATGCATTATTATGAAATCTGTCTTATAAAACAGATAGTTCTGACTCACTGTCAAATCTATGCACACTTGCTTTTTAACCAGAAATATCTTACTGTTAGGCTAATTTACTAAACTAAACTAAATATATATATATATATATATATATATAAATATATATATATATATATATATATATATATATATATATATATATATATATATATATATATATATATATATATATATATATATATATATAAATTTGAGATTTATGTTTTTGGATTGAACATAAAACAAACTAATAAACTTAATCTGTCAGTCATATGCAAATTAAACGATTTATGCACTCAAAAACAAACAAACAAACAATACAAAGTTCATCATTAACTATTTGCATCTATTAGGTTTTATTTAAATAATCATATTTTCAAAATGCATTTATTAAATGGCTTTGATTCATCATAAATCTGTTCAGTGTGAAAACAATTAAAGAGTTAGTTCACCCTGAAAGGAAAATTCTGTCATTAATTACTCACCCTCATGTTGTTCGTTCATCTTCAGAACACAAATGAAGATCTTTGTGATGAAATCTGAGATTTCTGTCCCTTCATTGATAGGCAACTACCAGTTTGATACTTCAAAAAGTTCATAAAGAGATCGTAAAACTAATCCATATAAATTGAGCGGTTTAGTCCAAATGTTCTGACGAGACTCGATCAATTTGTATGATGAATTTTTGATGAGGCTTTTATTCACATATAAACATTCATCAACTTGCACATCAGGTAAATGGAAGCTCAAGCATGCTCGCTTGACATGCAAGAACCAATGAGGTTCATTCTGGTGTTACGCATCACGTTTGAGCTTCACGAGAACCAATGAGGTTCATTCTGTTTACGCAGCACGTTTGAGCTTCAGCGAGAAACCAATGAGGTTCATTCTGGTGTTACGAGCTTCAGCGAGAACCAATGAGGTTCATTCTGGTGTTACGCAGCACGTTTGAGCTTCAGCGAGAACCAATGAGGTTCATTCTGGTGTTACGCATCACGTATTTGAATTTCAAGTGTATATCATGTATATAAAGTGTTTTTGGACCCTAGGAGACCTTCAAAACAAAATTAGGAACCTTTAAAATAGCATAAATGGGGCACGCCTTCAAAAGTATGAACATGGTTAAAATATGGCTAGCTGTGGAACAATTATTCAATTAGTTACATTTTATGAGATTGAAACAAATTAGATGTCCTAATGATAATATATAAACCCGGTTATTATGTAATTAAAACATATTCCATTAATCAGTAATCGGCTGCTATTACAGAAATCTTACCCGTTTCATTTTTCATGACTGACAAATAGCATAACATTATTTATGTTAAAACTGTGTAATCCAAATAGATGGACATTGTTTATGTAATTCAAATACATGCAATCTTAAATTTAGGCAGAAATATTTTTTTAAGTGAATATCGACCAGTTTTTATCCTAGTCATTAAATATTTAATAGTTCAGTCTCAAAATTCTGTCATTAGTCATTTTCGAAAACCATTGCAAAACATTTGTTTTTGTTTTTTTATTCAACATGCAACCTACAGTTAGGTTAATGCACATTATAACTTGACAGAAGAATATTTATTCAGATTATTAATACCTATTAATTAATCATTGCTGTCTTGTTATTATATCACCCAAGAACGCCCATGTCCTCTACACTGAAAAAAATAGTAACCTAAAAATGGTAACATCTAATTTTCATAGGTTAAATCAGGTAGAAATAGCTCTTTAAGGTAACAATGGCAGGTTGCCAGACTTTCAGTGTATGTGTTTAAGATGTTCTGCCCTTCAAATTTTCTCAAATGTGCCATGTGTCTTATTCGAGCAATTCCCTGTGAAGTGAGGGACACGTGTGATGCTTATTATGAATGACTGGCATCTGTCACATGACTACATCAGGGGTCTAAAGGTCGACTCCTGTCACTGCGATGGTATTCAACTAGCACTGCCACCGGCCCCAAGGACAGCCGATCCGCTCTGCTGCTCACACTCAGTCACGTCCAGAAGAGTGCGGAGACTGAGATTCATTCTGCATGAGATGTTAGAAGCGTGCAGGACAGATGTTGAAGTGGGTTATGATGAGGCATTTTCATATGAAATGCTGATTGTCCTTCACTGTTGTGATCCACTAGCATAAATTGCAATGATACAGTCCTTTTCCTCCCCCATAGCATGTGTGTGTTAGCATAAAATGATGTAGGGATCAATAGATTGGCTGGATAATTGAGTTAAAGGGATAGTTCAGCCAAAAATGAAAATGACCCCATGCTTTACTCCCCCTCAAGCCATCCTAGGTGTGTATGACATTCTTCTTTCAGACGAACACAATCAGAGTTATATTAAAGAATGTCCTGGCTCTTCCAAGCTTTATGACCTCCAAGACCTTGGAGTCCCATAATATCTAAATATTTTAAACATTCAGTAACATTGTATATGGTGTTATCTGAATTCTTAGAGCAACAAAACTGACTACTAATGTGTACAGGACTAAGGTGGCATGTGGAAAGAGTACAATGCACAAACACACGCTCACTCATGTTCAAAACAAGTGGTTCCTGGCCAGCCATTTCTATGTTGAATCACTTTAAGTGGTAATGCACCCATTATCAGTGTAGAGTCCATCCATCTATTTTTACCTGCTGTGGTCAGCAGGCCCATTTAGCCGTCCGGTAATGAGAGCTAATGAGCTGGCCCTCTCCACACAGCCCTGGACAAATCACAGAGCATCTGATTTGCACCACAACAATCACAGGAGCCAGAGATTAAGCCTGGTCACCAGAGACTTCACATCATACTTGTTGATCTGTAGAATCAGATCGAGAAATTAATATTTTGCATTTATACTGACCATCATTAGCAGTATTAACCCTATAAAGCCTATACTGTTGTCACGCACTGGCTTGATTTGAAAATCCAGATTTAAGATGCTTGATGCAGTGAAATCACATTTAATAAACACAAACAAGAATAACGGGTAAAACCAGCACGAAACATCACCACCAGACACTGAACAGAGGATGACCGAGGGCATTTACGCTGGGTAACAAGGGCATAATGATAGACAAGTGCAGGCGATTAGGTAACTATGGAGAATAACATCACAGCAAAGTCTTTTTATTTTAATAACCTTTTAGTATAATTGTAAAAATGCCCACCTTCAGGTCTACTTATTTTCATGAAGAAAACAAGAATAACTTTGATATTGTAGTAATAGTTAAAGATGAACATTTACTGGACTGAAGCAACTTTGGTTTACTTGAGCTTTGATCATAAAACTAAGTATTTAAATATCTTACTAAGACATATTATTGGCAGATATTGATATTTATATGCATTATGTCATATATTATGTCAGTATTATGTCAGTAGTCACTGTTATAACGATCTCATTGATTACATTACAGGCTATCAGAAGTCCATCATTCTGGGCACAAATATCAGCATCTGCATGCAGATTTTTGCTCAGTTTGGGCCTTGGAATAAAATTGTGATGTTTTTTTCCCCCCTCCATATTCTCCTATATCATATTATATGGATTTTTATTTTTTTAAATATTTTGTCTAAAGGTTCCATAAACTGTTCCACTTCAAAAACAAATAAGATTATTATTATTATTACTTTTTAATATTATTTCATATTTCAGGGTTAGTAGAAGTAGAAAAGTCAACATGTTTCTTAGAATAATAGAGTTATGAACATGGATTATGGATATCCAGCCCCATACGCAACAAACTGAGATGCTCTGTGTATTCTGACACCTTTCTATCAGAACCAGCATTAACTTCTTGAGCAGTTTGAGCTCCAGTAGCTCGTCTGTTTGATCGGACCACACGGGCCAGCCTTCGTTCCCCACGTGCATCAATGAGCCTTGGCCGCCCATGACCCTGTGGCCGGTTCACCACTGTTCCTTCCTTGGAGCACTTTTGATGGATCCTGACCACTGCAGACCGGGAACACCCCACAAGAGCTGCAGTTTTGGAGATGCTCTGACCCAGTCGTCTAGCCATCACGATTTGATCCTTGTCAAACTCACTCAAATCCTTACGCTTGCCCATTTTTCCTGCTTCTAACACATCAACTTCGAGGACAAAATGTTCACTTGCTGCCTAATATATCCCACCCACTAACAGGAGCCATGATGAAGAGATCATCAGTGTTATTCACTTCACGGTCATAATGTTATGTCTGATTGGTGTATATATATACACACACATGGCACATTATGCAAATACAAGTTTTGGTACATGAGTAATTTTCAGTTAGTCATCTCTGTTTTTGCATTTCCTACTACTTAGTGCTATAATGATATAAATCCAATGTGGCAAATTTAGACCAAATACAAAATATTGAATGCATGTTTTTTTCTGATTGTTTGTTATTGTTCCATTCAGCCTGATTTCTGGCATTTCCAGGAAGATGGGATGTGCAACTGCCACAAGGATTACAAATGACAAGCTAAAATGACACATGCATTAAGAGAAGCACAGCCAAAGAAGAACACATAACAGCCTCTCCAGTTATAAGCCAATAGAGCACTTCAACACTAACAACCTGCCCGATCAAAAGTATAGGGCATTCACTGACAATAACCTATTCTTAACTATTAAGCTTTAACCACCCTATGAAGAATCGGTTGTACTAGTGCTGTCAAAATAAGTGCATAACGCATGCGATTAATTATTTTCAGTTTAATGCGTTAAAAATATTTAACACAATTAACGCAGCATCCGTTTTTCTGTCATCCTTTGGCTAGCGTTACATTATATGATCATGCTCTTTTTCATGCAAATGCATTTTAAACCATTTAAGCACGACTAGGCAAAGAGGACGCTCTGTTTGTGAATGTCCTGACTATTTGACACACACAAAATGCCAGTATCCCACGCACAGACAGCGCTCCAGAATCGAGTTCTCTTTTTCACTCTTCAACAAACAATAATACACAGAATTATGCCAAAATGCCCGTTTTGCCGCACATTCTAAATAACGGCTAAATAACGTCTCAAATGAACTTAAAGTTAATGTACGGCAGCAGCAGATCTTAAAGTCACAGCAGTGACTAATGTTGTCTGTCATTAATGTTAAAGGTGCTGTATGTAAGAATGACAGCTAGTGGTTGAAATGGGTACTGCAGTCTAAATTAAAAAATATAGTTTGCCCTGTCCCCTCCTCCTCCGCTAACATGGGGGCCAGTTTGAGGACACGCAACAGGTACGAGCGTAATTGACAATGGAAGACGAGGAGACTTACACACTGTAACGTGATTTATCAGCGTTTTAATATGCTCTCGTTCATAGAGCTTTTTAGATGGATACCGAGGCTTTTTAGGAGGGGTAGAATCTGCGACCTCTGACCCGGTTTATTTGCTGGCTTCTATGGCAGCAGTACGCCATGTTTTCCGCCAACTGGCAACCTGTGGTGTGGAAATACTATTGGGTAAACTGACAGTGTGCGGTATCGCACAGACCAAAACAAAAACAGACATTCCCACACGGAGCGCACATCTCAAAGAAGAATAAATGGCTGTAGCATTGTTTTTCAGAGAAACGAGTATGTGAACTCAGCATGTTTCCTATACATTTGCAAACATATTATGGTATTTTTATGTTTTAGTACACTAAAAAACTTACATACAGCACCTTTAAACAAAGAACAAAGGTAGCAGAGAAAACGGTAGCTTTAAGGACTGATGCATTTAATTTATAATTTATGGAGTTAAGACTGTAAAGTGTTTGATAACTTTATTCAATTTCGGTATATTGATTATATATGAATATGACTGATTATATATTAATATAAATATGATATTTATTATAATCTGCTTATGTGAGGATTGTTTTAAATTCACTTAAATTTAAAGTTCACTTTAAAGCCCAATAAATGTTGAAATTGATAACTTTAAATTATAGGACACTCTAATGTTGAATGTCTATCATTAATGTTTAAAAAAAAAAAAAAAAATCATGAGACATCAGTATCAGTTTTAGTGTCAGTGATACTGGCCTTCATTCATAAAAAGATGCCATTACAACAAATATTTAAAATTGACTGTCTTTAAGTTGTTTCTACGTTAATTTGGAGAGTAACTGTGAAATGATTACAATATAACTCCAATGTTTTTAATCATGATTAACTACAGAACAAAAATGTGTGATTAATTAGTTAATACAGCACTCGTTTATACTAACCTTAACTCTAACCATTCACATTTACAACAGAAAAACACAAACCTAAACAATATTTGTTGCAAGCAATTCCTTATAAGGGCTGAACAATAAGGATTTTAAGGCAGTAGTTCCGATTTTTACTTTTTACTTGTTCTTAACATAAAAAAATGACAAATTATATATATATTTATATTATGTAAATATATTCTTGTGAAAAAAATATTGTTTTAGAACAAACAATTTAGGTTTTTACAACCTTCATCGTAGCTATTAATAGCTTGAAATGCATAAAAACACATGCACATGATAAACAAACGTAATATTTAGTGACTGATCAGCTGGCTCAAACACTCTCATCCTTATTTTTGAGCTCTGACCAATCAGCCGTCTCTGCAGTTATAGTTTAATTGGTACAAACCAAACAATTTTTCCAGGCCAAAGAACAACTCAAAATAAATCCAGTTTGACGGATAAACCTAATTTTGGCAACCAGAGTCCCATCTTACAGTGCATCTTATATAACGGCTTCTTTGGCATTCCATATCCACTGACATTTAAGATTCAAATTTCTAGAGCTGCCTTCAACGCGCTGTAGACGCTTAGTCACAGGCCGGCTAATACTAATGACCACTTCGGAAGTTCTCAAAATAAGGGTCTGACGCTCACATTAGACCTTTAACTAGAATCTCAAGAATGAATGATCTCACACCTTTTGCGGTTTATCATTTCAAGAATGTAGAGCAGACAAATCCTTCTGTATACGTCATCATAACCGCATCATCCCATGTCTGTGTATGTGCCATATTTTTCTAAAAAGTGAGTGCTATGCAATGTTTAACATTTTTGTCTAGCTCTGCACCTGTGCTCCTCAAGTCCAATTTATCTGTATTTCCAGGGATGAAAACAAATGGCAGTCATAAGTCACAGAAATATAATTGAGACAGTCTGAACATTCTTCAAAGTAATGGCCCATTATTCTGAATGGCTGTCACTGAGGAACCAAAGAAAACGGAAAAAACATGACCATGAATCAATTACAAGTTCATGGTTAAAGTTTGTTTCATGCTTGTGGCCGGACCAAGAGCAACATTGAAATCGAGCGCAGTCAAGAATTTTATGGCTCTTCAACCTTTTATTATACTTTGAATGGCAAAAATAAAGATTTCCAGTGCCTGACCCTCCCAAACCCAAATGATCCCTCTAGAGTTATAGAGAATTCACACAGAAGCAACATCCATGTTTTTACAAAATAATTCAATTTACAAAATGCACGGAGATACATCATCATTCGAGATTGTATATTTCACGGGTCCAATCAGCAGTCTTCAGGTCCAAATATGTGGTTCTCTTATTGTACCAGTCCAGGGCTTGTTTCAATGCATTTATTGATCTACAATTTACAGGAAACATGTCAAAGCAAACGTGTTGGTTCCAAGGCCAAAGCACACTATGTACATCTTCAAGCTAACATCTCTCAAAGTTGATTCTCTATGTACAGTGCAAACATTTACGTCATAGGTAACCACATAATATTTTCTTCAACACGTTGTTTTTTAGTAGTATGCTGATGTCCTATACTAGACTGTGTAAATGGAAAACCTATGATGGTCATGGAGAGTTGTTTTCTTGCCTTCAAACCGACCTCAGAGAGGCTAGAAGAAAAAAACATCAGAGTTTAAATGTACTTGAAAACCAGACTGTTATTAATACAAAGCCATGCACGTCTCCATCTAACCTACCAATGGTATATGATTCAGAAGTCGGTCTACAGTGACGTCATCGTAGCTCTCCCGATATGTGGTCTCCCCGCCAGCCGATTCCTCCTGCATGCTGGGTGGGTCTTCTTGACTAAAGAGAGGGAAAAGAACACCAGTAAAACACCCTTTTTTATTGTTTAACATCAGAAAACTCATGAAGCAACAACGTGACGGGGCTTTATACCTTCTCTTCCCTGTTAGAACAGAGTTAAGATATTTCTTCACCGCCATCTGCTTGCGAAAGCGGCTGTAGTTGTCTGTGAATATCGCGTCTGAATGACGCTTCATCGGCGCCTGGTCTTCCATCAAATCGTCACTAAAAGCACACAAAGAAATACGTTCATTTAACATGTACTTTTATTCATTTGGCAGACCATTCTTACAGGATAACACAATTATATGGTATATAATCCTATGGCCATTTTGAGATTGATCAGAGTCTGCATATGGATAAACAAACTAATATGCAAATATCAATTAGATTTACAGTAATATAGATGCAACATGCCTCTTAAAGCATAAAAACTTGATTATATTGAACGATTAGCAAAATATAATTCAGTTACACCGAGTCTCCTAATTAGATATTTTGATTCCTCGTCTCCCATCTAAAAACTCCCCCTTCTAAAACCAGATAATTGATGGTTTTAGTTCGCCACCAGGTTGGTTTGCACTGTTCAGGTCTGGTTTAATGGGTTTCGAAGGTTTTGGGCACTTGGGAGACTAGCTAAAACCGCTGAACACCCCCAGTGAAGACCATCGAATCACCTTTGGCTGGTTTCAGCAGAGCTATGTTAAGGATTTCACCTCTGCCAGTTTCATTATGAAATGCCACTATACCCGAATGCATTGGCATAAAAAAGGGTTCATGTACCTGACCCGCTTTCCGATCAATGACTCCAGGTACCGTCTGGCAGATAACTGTCCGAGAAGTTTACTGTATCCGCTTGTGAAGAGCCCGTCTGCGTGTCTCGTATCTCTGCACAGACACAAAACCAATCATTTAACAACTGCAATAACCAACTTTACTCCAGAAACCTTTGATTGACAGTCTATTTTAGTTGCTCTCATGGCTCATCTGAGTTATAATAACAGCTGCTGCTTGTTTTAATTAGGCTATATGAGGGCTTTCTAGCTGTCTCCCTTACAAAATATCTTCCATAAAAATTCCATAGTTAGACAAAAAAATGTAAATATTAAAGAGCTCAGAATAAGATTCTAGAAGAATAAGAACTAGTTTGACAGGAACTATGTTAAATTTGGCATTTTAATAGTTTTTAATCATTTTGAGGTGGTTAAAATAACTTAGGACTACAGAAAATGTTAATTTAGTAGCTTATTTAAATAGCCTACACGTAAAACAGAAATGGTGTAGCCTGCTATAAGCTAAACTGGTATTTTTTCCCCCCAACTTGAATGGTTCATACAGCGTGTCAAAACTGTAATTTACTTAAATAGCCAATCAGACAACAAAATAACTTTTTTTAAAATAGAAAATGAAAACAATTTTAATTAGTTTTTGTTGTTTTCTTTTCTGAGGCGATTCTGTCACCTGCGCGCGCACAGCTCTGATGGCGCGAATAGCGCGCGCTCCTATTGCGATATATAAAATGCTTTAAAACACTACAAAAGAGTTAGGAATTGTGTTTAATTCGTGTGCTTTCATTTAATAAAGGTCTTACCTCATGGAGGCGTAGGGTAAACTTAAGGTCCGGGCATATAAAACACTGGAGAGAGTTATGAAGAGCAAAATCTGAGAGCCGTTCCTCACGAGCATTGCTTTACACCTGTGCATACATGAATAACATGGTGTGATTTCACAGTGAATAAACAATCAAATGCAAATTCATTTAAAAACGTCAATGCTATAGTAGGCATTTAAATGCATTCGCAAACACTAACTTAAAATGTGCAGTCTGTTTTTGCTGTTCGCA